>VZRL01000642.1:811249-987478 GCA_013397895.1 Origma solitaria
GGAGCTCGGCCGAGTTGAGCGCAAAGTTTTTCCGCCGGGAGGGAGGCGCTGGCGCGGCGGAGCCGGCGAGGAGGCGGGGAGGGATGCCCGGGCAGCGCGGTGCCGCCTCGTCTGCCTCTGCCGGCCGCCACTGCGCGGCTGGGACGAGCGAGCGGGGATGCGAGCGGCGGCTCGCCCGCAGGAGCCGCGCTTCGGGGCCGTGCGGGAGGATTTAACACTTCTACAGCTGGGCACGGGCAACTTAGAGCCCTAGTGAGCATCTCCGGGCCGTGCTGCGAATGAACGTGAGACTCCGCTTCCTTTCTTATTCGCGTGTGTGTGTGTCTGTGTGTGTGTGAGACTCTCGAGCAGGGTTTTCTCGCCATCCACCTCTGCGTGCCAGCCGGGAAGGAGCAACTTGATCCGGCTGTCCCCTCTTGGTTTGAAATTTACAGCCCGAATAAATATTTTGTTGCCCTTCTGCCTTTTTCTCAACGCCTTCTTGTAGTGGAGATGATTAATCGGGGAGGTTAGTGGGTAATTAGGCATAACCTTGTAGGAAAATAATTATGTGAGGATATATGGGGTTTGACTAGTGATGTGATACAGAATACACCTAGATCTTGGTAGCTGCTTGCCCATGTGTGCAAATGCAGTGTGTTCTTGATTTTGAATGGAAATGGAAGTGTAATGACAAATGTGTTACTTTCAGTGGAAGACTGTTATTTTCCTTGCCAGTGAAATATGTAGCAGCTCTGAAGTAAAATGTGCATGTCTGGGGATAGAGAGAGGGGTTCTCTTTTCCTGGTCAGTCACTAAATGTTTTTCTCCCTTTTAATATGGTCTTTCTAGTGGTGCTGGTTGCTTTGAATGTTTGGCTTGCAGAATGAATTTCATTTCAGTGCCCTCGAAGTCTCAAGAGAAAGAAGTGCACTGCTGTGTCTTTTGAGGCTGCTGGTTTTAACTGATCTTGTTAAATAATGCTATTATTAAGTGGTGGCAAATTGGAGCAAATGCGTTTTTCATTGCCCACAAGTTGTGTTTCTGAGCTGTATTTCTTTTTAGGGCTGGAGAGGCTCTTGCACTGCAGTATTACAATACAGCCATACTAAAAAGGTCCTTGGAGCAAATAACCCTCTAATGCTGCAGCTACGTTTTCAGTAGACTTCAGTAGTTCTGTGGGAAGTAATTATGTTGGATTTAAGGAATCTAGCCTGAATTGATTGTGCTTTTTAATTGTGGTGTTAAACTGCTTGTAGATATTCATGTGAGTAGTAAATCTAAAGAAGTGAAGCTCCAAACCCAAGCCTTTATTTGTGATGATTTTTTTTTGCAACAGGTTTTTCTGTCCTTTTTTTTTTTTTTTTTTTACTTTCTTCCTTCCTTCTTGCTGCAATTGACAGATCTCCAGCTTGAATACCTTTCCTTAATCAAGCAGAGTGCAGTGGTACATGATACCATCATTCTCTTCTATGTATGGTTTACTCTATCTGTGATGCTGCAAGGAATGAAGGCAAGGAAGAGTACAGATAAAAGGGAAAAGAAGATCCCTGAGGTCGATGGTGTTGGCAAATGGATTGCTTAAGGTTTACTCTTGGGAACCCCGCTACGTTTTAGGTTTTTTCTTTGGGATGTCATACTGAAAGCACAGGTCAGCACTCATCCTTCAGTGATCCCACACCGAATTCACTGGTGTGTGCTTGGGAGGTGTGAAAAGCAGACATGGAACTAAGCTTCTAATGTCAATATTTGATGCTAAAAATTTAATTTTGAGCAGAAGACGAGCAGGTTGGTTACTTCTCTTTAACCGTGGCTCTTCATTACTGGTTTTTGTTTGCTCTAGTAAACAAACACATAGCTCTTAAAATTGATTTGAGTGTATAAACTGCTTGAACCAGAGAGGGGAGACAGAATAATAAATAAAGAATTAAATTATTGTGCCAGTGACTGGCTGATTACAGCTTTGGCCTGATCACCCAAGCAGTGCCCCAAGCAAGCTCTCCATGCCCAGCACCCTTTTCCTAGATTGGAGGATGGCAGTGCTGGGGGTGACTGTGGGGTGACGCCTGCTTGACTGACAGGCATTTATTGCAGAGTGGCACCCGCTGCTCTGTCATTTTGCCTCTGTAATGATTTTCTCCAGAGAGCTGACAGAGAATTCAAATGTTTACAGTCAGGTTTTTGGAAGGGTTCCTCAAGATGCAGAGAGGAGGGTGGAGAAGTCCATCCATTTTTAGATCTCTCTAATCCCAAGCTTCTGTAGTTCCTGTAGTCATGCTAATTTTTTATTGATTGTTGTGGCAGTGACTGTTTCAGAGCACAGGAGTGCAAACGTTTCCACTCCACAGTAGTGGAGTAGTCTTAAAAGAAATCCAAGTGGGAAGGAAGGAGTGGCTGAAAGAGACCTTGTACTCCAGTTGTCCATGAAACTGAGGCCATTGATGGACAGTTGTACACTTTAGAAATTCCGTTTCAGTGGGAGGGCTAAGCTTTCCATGCTGTGTTTGTTACAAGTGCCAGATTATCCTGAGCTCTACTTATCACAGGGATGCAAACCTCAGAGTTCTCCAGCTCAAGCCCATTTCTCCCCTGGATCAAAACTATGGGAGCAGAGGAGTCTGTGGTGGAGGATGGGCATCATTTCCTATGTGGATGTCAACTACTGTGTGCAAAAGGAGCTGGGCTGAGCCAGGACTGGTACCCAGAATGGCAGGACATAAGCAGCAAAAATTGTCAGTGATTTCTGCTGATCAGCTCTCTCCTTACCAAAGTCGTGTGTGGGCTTCTTTAACCATCTGATGCTGACCTAAAATCCCTTTGCAGATCTGTCTGTGCTCATCAGGCGAGCCTAAGTCATGTTTGTGCCTGGTATTCACCCTCTGGTACCTTTAATTTCCCCACTCAGCTCCATCCCCCTCACTAGGAATGTTTGCTGCAGAAGCAGGATGCAGTTGGAGGTTTCCCATCCCCCTGTTCCATCCACACTTTGTCAAGGGAAGCAAACGTGACAGTGGAGCAGACAAAAAGGGATGCCTTCCCTGACACCTGCCTGCAAGGGGCAGAGGAGCAGGGTTAGGATATTCAGGAGAAAATGCCAGAATGGGTGTATTCCCTCTGCTCCCCGTTTTCCTGAGTGCAGCCTGTCTGCAATTGCTCTCTCGGGTTTTTAAGGATGTCCTTCTGCTCTCAGAGCTCTAAAGGAGGAGTGAGCGCTGTCTTTGTGAGTTTATGCTTAACCAGAGATGCAGGAGCAGGCTGGAAGTGAAAACAAACCAACCTCAACTGCTGCTAAGAGCTCATGGAAGGGGGAAGGAGAGTATTCTTTTGAGTAACCTGGATAGCAGGTGGAAATGACCCTATACACAGTGCCTATACAACGGCGTGTTGGATAAAATGGTCCCATTACAGGAAGTGCAGAGGGCAAAAAACCTAAGCAGTCTTGACAATCATTTTGGGATTGTTCCGCAAGAAAATCAAAGGCCTGTCAGTTTTTGCTTTTATGCACATAAATCACCTTTGCTCCTCCTGTTTCATAAAATGCACTGGGTCAGGACTTTTCAGTTTGCCTCTCCACTATTGTGAGTATTTACAGTAGAATACACATAGCACACAACAGGAGATTCATATTTCACAGCGCTTTCATTTTTCATCAGTATGCCAAGTTAAAGAACTTCCAACTTGCCTTTAAAATAGCGTAAAGATTTGCAAGCCAGTTAAAAGGGATGAGAATACATTCTTATATTCCTCCTTTATATCCACAGATTGGTGCATTCAACAGCCAACTCCTTTGATTCTTCCAACATTTAAACATGAGTGACTTAGTGAAAAAACACTGTATGAATATTTACTCCTGTTTTAATGTAGCAGAACTCTACTGAAGTCAAAGCAAGTGCAGCTGGTTCTTCAAGCTGAGGATATGGCCCAGCAAAGGGCTTTCCTAATTGGTGGGAGGCTGGTTTGGTACCATTCCTTGAAGGGCAATATTTTTAAAAAAAAAAAAAAAAAAAAAAAAAAAAAATCATCTTAGTAACAGAGGGATTTCTCATTTGTAAAGTGAAATGCTCCTCAGTGAGAGGTGAGGGGATTACTCCAGCTCAGAGAGTGTTTTCCCTGACTAATATATCCAAAATGTATGTTGGGATTGCCCAACACTGATAATTCACACACCTCTGGAGTGGAATACAGCAGCCATTCCGGGCTGGAAACATTGTGCAGGAGGGGTTTAGGAAAGAGAAATGAAGAAAAACGAATCCAATTGAAACTGCAAGGGGAATTTAGGAAGCAGAATGCAATTATCCGAGTTGGATATTGGCCAGGACATGTTAGTTAACATTTTTGCTCTTGCGGGAATTTTCGTGGGATCTTTAATGACGATGAATGGTCAGGGCTCTATTTTACATCTCATTTGAAAGCCTGAGCTTTCATTTCTTCACGAGGATGAAGCGAATGCTTTGCCTTCCTTCAGGATGAGTTGCTTTGGTCAATCTGCTTCCCTCCCACAGGGTCAAGGCCCTCTGGGCACACCTGCCTGGCAATTCCACCTCTCCAGGGCTTTTCTTCACCCTGAGTCAGAAGGAAATCCCAATACTCAGCATTGCCCAGTTCCAATTTAAAAGGTCTTCACATGGAGAGGATCCCCTACAGTTGGACTGGCCATGGCACAGAATCACAGAATGGTTTGGGCTGGGAGGGACTTCGAAGATCAACCCATTCCAACCCCTGCCATGGCCATATTTCCCTCCCTCCCTAAACACCAGGCTGTGGGGTTTCTTCCCTGTTTTATGATGACTAATGAATGGAAGAATCATCTGTCAATAGTAAATATGATAAATCTTCCTGAAACTGGCGTTCCAGGAGAAGGGAGTTGATGCATAAAATATTTTCTTCTCTATAATCACGATTTTCCATTTAGCTCTCTGAACTTGAATCTTTTCCGAAACAAACAAGCCAACAAGCATTTCTCCTCTGTGAAAAATCAGTGTCTGGTTACAAATGTGGTTTTATATTAGTGCTTTTTGGTATTCAGGCAAGGAAAATAGTAGGATGGCAGTTTGCTTCTCGGGGGGAGAAGGGGCTTCGTCTTCTATTGGAGGTTTGGGGATGGTGTATTTAGTGTGATTCAGTCAAATATTGTTCTGGAAGCTCAGAGGGTTGCTCTGTGTCCATTGAGTTACCTTTTAATCTGTTTATCAATGCTTGCGGACTATCTTAGAGGTCATGAAGCAGTGGCAGATGCTGGGAGATAAAATTAGATATGCATCCAGACTTTACTGTATAATTTTGTTAACAAAAAGAGCAATGTAGTAGTAGTAGATACTTTTTTTCCTTTTTTTTCTACTGGAAAACCTGTCCTGAGATTCTGTTTTCCTGCAAGCTCAAACATAGGTAGGCTGTGCTTCTAACCCACATATGCCACTGATACTCATGTGCAACACAAATAATTAAAAGATAACAGGGTTAAGACTCTCCTCGTAGCAAAGATTTTTGCTGTTTATATACGAATTTCCCCCAAAACTCTCATGATAACATCAATGTCAGTAATTTAAAATGCTGCTTCAAAATCACTCAAAATATCCATAATGTATAAAGTAATGCATTTTGTATCCAAGGATTTTCTTATTTCATTTTTGTGTCTTTCTGGACAGTTTAGGTTGTTTTGTGGTCTATGGAACGATGAGTAAAGCCAATATCTTTATCCATTCATCCTGAATTTCTGGGTAAAATGAAAGAGCTGACCACTCTGCCCTGTGTTACACAGGGCTGTGGTGCATTTCCCACACAATTTGTGGGATTTCACAGGGATGGGTGCTGGGGAGAGTCATCATTCTGTTACTGTCAGACTTGCTTTAACTTAGAGCTGGATCTTAATTCTGCTCATCTCCTCTTGGGATGTGACTCAAAAGCCCAACTCTGAGCTTTTTAAGGTGTTCAGAATATGTAAAATATAATGTTAAAGGTAAAAAACCCACGATTAACGTCCAAAGGCCTCAGAGGAAACCACTCCTCCTCATCTTTTTAAAATAACAATGCCTTTGGTCCAAGGCTTCTTCGATAGCTGTGTGAGGCTGGGTTTTGTCCCTCATAAACAAAGTGAATGTGCTCAGGGACCCCCCATGTGAATAAAGTGCCCATTCCATCTGCCTCTCCTAGCTTGACCCACAAAATAACAACAAATGTTTCCACTGCATGAAAGAATTTGATGAATATATTATGTTGGCCAGGTGTAAAGCTGTGATCTGTGACATTTCATGCCTCATGTGGGCATTGTGCTGTCATGTGGCACAGTGGGCTGCATTAATAGAGTCTTTGGGGATAAAGAGAGACAATATGGACAGAAGCTGTTGTTAGGCAAAATAAATTATAGAGTAGCTCATCCGGTGTGAGAAGGATTGGGAGTGATGTAGTTTCAAACATCTTTTTTTTCAGTAATTGTGCTGTTTGAATTGTGACCTACTTTAATAACATTCTATCGTTTTTAATATTTCTTTATTCATTACATTTTATACACACTCAGGTGGTTTACTGCAAGCTGTGTGGAAATTACAATGAAGGTCAAGTGCTCTCTGTGAGGATAACTTATTACCGAAAATATTAACTGTTGTCATTACTGTTTTCCAACATGAAATTTTATTTGTCTGGTGAATGAAAAGATGATGTCGGGCTTGTGTTAAAGTGTGTGATTACTGTCAATAGACCAAAGTCCCTCCAGTCACAGTTTTGAGATGTACATGATCACTGAACAAGTCTCACTTTAAATTGATTTATTTTTCCCTACCCTGTTAAGCTGGCACAGGCCCTTATCAGAAACATCTTTCAGATTAGGACTGGTTTATATAGATTTAACTTTTAAAAGCCTCCACTAAGCTGAGGCTAAACTGAGATTTGCAGCTTTACTGTTGAAATAACCATGCCTTCACTTGGCTTTGCAGCCCTTCAAATGAGCTTAAATTCATGCTTTAAATTATATTAGTTCAGTATTTTTCATGTGGGGAAGGCTTTGGGCCAGTGGAGGTGTGTGTAGAGTTGGAGTAAAGCCTTAGTTAGGGCTCAGAGCAGGCTCTCCATGGCCAGTGCTGTGTCAGTCAAATCTCAGGGGCTCCGTAGGGCTTTTCCACACAGAAGACCTTCCAACAGTTGCCCTGCCATTAGTGGATGTGTAATTGTGAATTTTTTGTGAGAGCTTGGAAAAATGGGATCAGGACATCACCGTCTCAAATCATAATCCTACTTTAGTTGAGCAAATATATTACTTTTCTTGGAGCTGTGGAAATCCATGGGAAGAAGGGGAAGCCTTGCAGCATCCCTGCTGTCCTTACAAAGCCCAACAGATGTGTGGGATGGCAGTGCATCATTTCTTACACATTATCAGAATAGAATCATCTTGTGCAAAGGTCAGCTGTCCAGAGTGCCTGAAGTGTTTCAGTTTTTATTATGCACATTTGAGGCTCCTTTAGGAATCGAGTCTAAAATGAGTAATATGAAAACCAAAGAGCTACAGTGAATATTCACCCTTTTGGCTGTTGCAGCAGATCGGGGATTGAAGCTTTACCAGCTTTCTCATTGCATTATCAAAATTCTTGCCTGCTGGTTTGATGTGATGGACTTAGAGGCTTCCCTGGGCCAAGGCCAGGGACATCTCAATTTACACGTCATGTGTGTCTAATTTTCCTTCTGAGCTATGTCATTTGAATTCTCTACAGTTGTGTCTTCTAAATATAATCTGGAAGAAAAATGGAATGAGTAGGTAAGTGTCCTGCTTAAAGGTTCTGGAGTGCTGTGTGGTTTGGGTTGGACAGGTAAGGTAGGAGGGTAAGGACTGCTTTATAGAAACAAAACTGAGAGATTTTCAGCTGAATGTCTGTTTTATAAGTGCATGTGAGCTACACTTTCATGTCACCCCAGCATATGAGAGGGAGTGGAAGAGGAAAAGATTAGCCCAGAAAAGAGAGGACTTCTGATGAAGACTTACTAAAACCCTCTGGAGAACTGAATAAGGAATTGTCTTTTCCATTTAATGAAGTGAAGGTGTTCTACCCTTGGTGTTTGACAGTGCCGTGATCTCTCTGTTGGAACTGCTCGTTCTTACCCAAATCTTGTGTTGGATATATCTGCACCTGGCTCTACAGATGCACAAAGCTTGCAAAGGGACCTAGCAGAATTTTAAATGTATATATTTAAATTAAAAAAAAAAATTAAAAAGAGTTTAGAAGCCATTAGGTTTCAGGTCATATTTGAAGCTTTGCTCCAAGCTCATGGCATGGAAACTCCATTTTTATTGGAAGTGGAGGATCTTGGGTAATTGCTTGACATGAGGAATTAGGGCTTAAGAAGAACACTAAATATCATGAGACTGGTGATAAAATCTTAAGCACTGTATAAGCCACTGAGGGCTGTCAGATTGTAATTAGGTTTGATCATTATCATCTTGAGCCAGATTTGCACAAGTTCCTGAGCCATGGAAGGCCACGTGCCCATTACCAATTCCATGAGCAATTCAGTGCTCCAATGGACCCCTTCCTTGATGGTGCTGATATGGCCTGACCAGGCTTTTTCTTTATTTCATTTCCATTTTTGTCTCTTTCCTTTACAGTTTACTTTGCACAAGCTCAGGTTATCTCGTACATCATCGCAGGGCACCCAGAGTTGTTTCTCTGTGGAGAAATTATCTGACCTGAACATCACTTTTGGTCCTGTAGGTTATGGTTTGCCCAATTCTCTCTGATTCTGGAGGCTGAGGAAGTAGTTTTAATTCTAAATGGCTGTCTTTGAAATGAGTTGTTTTTCTGTGGAAATGCTTGTCTGTTTCTGTAACTTTTTGTTAGCAAATTTTGAAGGAATGTAATATTAATCTGGTAGTAAGAATTTCACCTTATGCAGGACCCTAGGGTACAATGACATTTGTCAGTGGGAGGAGCTGGTTTATTAATAATTCCACTTATTACAGACTCTATTGCCTTCAGATCACCATTTCATGTGCAAATACACAGTGGAGATTACACATGACAACATTCAGAAAGCAAAGTTCAGATGCTGTAATTGTGCAATGGAGTCGCTTGGAATTATTTAATAAAAGAGACATACAAAAAGGTTCCTCGCTCTAATTTCATTAATAATGCATTTTGCATTTGGCTGGAGACATTTGGCTGGCAGCTTTTCTCTCAGGGTGTTGTGGAACAAACAGAAGGAATAACCCACTAAGATTTCATCATTAGAGTTAAGCTGTACCTCGTGGCTTCTAAGAGTGGCAAGATCACAGATTTCAAAAGCACCAACCAGGGATTGGAAGAGCGTTTTTTAGCTGTCAGAAAACAGGAATAGAGAGGGGAGAAACTGTGATCGGTGAAGGAAAATGGCATGTCCACTGAAGCTGGTTAATGCGATGTGTATCCTGATTTATTCTCCCTGTTTATTGAAGAAGCAGCATGGACACTCACTGCTGTGCCAAAGACTTTCTCAGGAGCAGTTTAGGCACCAGCCAGCCCCTTCTGCCAGCGAGATTTCTCCTCCAGTTGCAAACATAATATTTTACCTTGCAGATGTCAATGCTGCCTCTCTTGTTCTGCTCACCTTTGCTTCCCCTGCAGCTCCCACACCTGATTGGGTTCCCAGCTCTGCAGTTGCCTGGCTAACTCACTTTCTGCCTCATTTGCTTCCCAATGGCTGCTGAGCAGCGTTCCCAAATTCAGGAGCAGCCCACCTCTGACTGGCTGCTCAGGCTGCTGCAGTAGCAGCGTGTTCAGTGGCTTCTCTTTAAAAATGTTATAGCCATACATCTTTTGAATTTTAAAGCTGGGTTTCATTACCTTCACAAGAAGGAGGGAATGAACAGTGGGGAAAAAATATTCCACAGTGAGGAATTCCAGCTAAGTGATGCAGCAGATTGGAGCTAATGCCAGGGTGAGATGTGTTGGTCCCATCCTCAACCTCTCTAGCAAATATTAGGTCGAGACATTTGTGTTGTCGGTGCTTTGCACTTGAAGAAGTGAAAGCCAAGGTTTTGGAGAGGTTTAAACATTTTTTTCACTGAGCTTGAGACCTTTTGAGTAAACCCAAGGCAATGTGGGACCACTGTCGGGTGGTTCTGAGCTCTTTTCAGCCTGGTGCTCACAGGGACACAAACACAAGTCAGGGTGTGAGCTGTGAGGGCTATTCCCCATGAGCTGTTTTTCTCTGTCCAATGTCATATATTCTGTCCTTGGTGGCTCCCAAAGGGGAGTCCTGGACCGATTCCCTTCTCACAGCTGCATCTCCAATTTTGAGGGCCCTCACTGTTCTGGTGGGCGCTGACTTCAAGTCTGTGGGAAGATGAATGAGTGTGAGTCTGGGGGTTTTTCGTTTCTTTTGTTAAGATTCTGTGCTGTCAGAGGTGAATCTTTTTTAATGGGGACTTGTATGGACTGATTGTGGCTTTTTCCCCCCCATGTGCTTATTTCTAAGAACTTTCTTCTGTCGTATTTAAGGCCCTTTTAATTTTAAAATTTAAAAACCTCGTGTGGGTGTATCCAGATTCTTTTGCAGTTCACTGTGGTTGCCCACCTTGTGCACAGCCTTAACCAAAACCCCCCTTTCATGTTGTATATCTCCTGTTGTTTTTATCAGTTTTCCCACCTATTTAAAAGTTCTGTATCTGATTTCAGAATCCGAGCTTCTTAAATGCTGGAAAGTAGATGGTATTTTTGCTTTAAAAGTCTGGAAGTACCATACTAACAGCACAGAAATAAAATCCTACTCAAGTAGTTTTTACTTATTTCCTTAGCTAATTGGGACAACTAATAAAGTAAAATCGGGGCTGAGCCGTGGCATTCATGTGCTTTGCTGTATTCTGTGGATATCTGATTTGTAATTGTAATATTGCTTATCTTGTAGGTGGCATATTATTTTAGAGCTCAGCGTCGGAGCAGGAGAGCTGCTTGTGATTCTGTTGGAGGATGGGAGAGACAGCAGAACGAGACAGGGATCTGATTTTTGTGGTGTTTTTCTCTTGGAGGAGGCTGAATCCGAGTGCCTTGGCACTGCTCCATGGCAGAGGAGCTTGCAGTGATGCTGCAGTTTTGTTGGTGCCACTGCAGACACAAAGGCTAAAACAAATCAAACTGAGCTGAGAGGAGCAGATGGGGCAAGTGAGAAGTTGGGAAATCATTCAAAGTGTTAGACACCGAGCGATTTCAATTTTCCCGAGACAAGTGGGTGCTGTGGCACAACATGGCTCTTTCTGACACTCAACACACGTGAGACGATTTTGGAATAAAAGCTGCATCAGGTGTTCCATTTCCAAATTTCCCTGCCTGAGGGAGAGCGTTTGCATTTGGCAGGGATAAGTGTGAGGGGGGTGGGCTGGTGAAAACAAGCTCATCATGAATCCTTTCAGGTGTTCTGTTGACCACTCTGAACAGTGTGTACAAGAAATGAGCAAAGCTCCTCCTTTGGAGGCAAAAATGGAATTTATAGGGATAGCACAAAGCAGTGGGGGTCAAAGAAATCAGGCAGAGATATCTCCTTTCTCCTAAAAATACTGTCTTGATTTTAATGTTCTCCTTAAAGGATAACATTTCCCCCCTAGTGTGGGAATAACTGAAATAATAAAACCCTCACTTTGATAAATATGAATGTCGGAAATTTGGGTGTCATCAGTAATGAATCTGCAGAAATTCCGTGGAATGTGTGACCTGTAGCCCTCTGTAACATTGTTCTTCTGTTAAGATTCTATTTTAAGGGATTTCTTTCTTTTAAAAGTGTGGAAATGAGATACAAAGAATTCTGATCTCATCTGATAATTGTGCCCTAAACACGATTTTGCAGTATTTATTGTTTATAATAAATAAATAGATTGCAGATAATTCCTGCTTTAAACGCTGTGGGGCACAGAAAAGTTGGGTGTAGGAAAAATGTGTATGATAAGGCATAGTTCCAGCAGAAAGAAAAGGAACTTAAATAGCAGTTGGATTCTTTCCATCCACCCTACAAAGAAGAAAATTGGTTTGCAGGAAATATAGGTCATGGCACTGTTCTGGCATCTTGATGTTGCTGTTTTGTAAGTACACTGGATTGCTGGCAGCGTAATTTGGGACTCCCATTAGAGCTGCTCTTTGCTGTCAGGCTTAAAGGCCATTTAATATCCCTTATCTGATCTAATGCACTCCTCACGCAGACAAAGAAAATTTAAAAGATGCTGTGAGTTTGGGAGGTCTTTTGTTTGTGTGTGGGTTTTTTAAAAATTTGTTTAATTTTTTTTAAGCGAGTTGTTGAAAGCCAATTTGGAGACCGTTCCTGCTGTTGCATCCAAAAATCAGTGACTTCAATAAGAACCCAGGGATCAAGGATTCTCCATGAATGGGGGCATTGAAGGGAGATTTTTCTCCCCTCTCCATGGTAGAGCACAGAAGAAAATGAAACCTTGCATTCCTGTGCGACGTGTTTTTCCAGACACCAGTTTGTTACTGGGGAAAAGCCTTGGCTTTTTGAACATGGGCTTGAGACTGGGAGGTAACAAATCCATGAAATTTGATGAAATCAAGGTCAGTTGCCTCTCCCTCGCCCTGTCCTGTGGTCACTTCTGCCTCATGTGGTTTGGTTTGGTTTGGTTTGGTGCAGAACTGTGGTTCCTGGGGTTTTTTGCAGGTGCAGGACTGTGGTTTATGGGGATTTTTGCAGGTGCAGGACTGTGGTTCCTGGGGTTTTTTGCAGGTGCAGGACTGTGGTTTATGGGGGACTGTGGTTTATGGGGTTTTTTGTAGGTGCAGGTCTCTCTCAGGCTCATTGTTCCAAGAAGGGATGCAGTGGATTAAAACCCTTTTGTTTTGGTTGAAGTTCTACCAATTTATTGCTGCTCAGTCTGGAGATTTTCAGGCATGACAAAGATAGAAGAAATGCAGCTCCATGTTTTTGCTGCTGCCCCAATATGTCTGTAGTGGGGTGGAATTTCCTGGGAGTTCCCAGTAGGAATTTCCCAGCAGTTCCCTCTTCCCTGAAGATTCCTGAACCCCTAACAACTTTCATTCATTATCTGCTGTACCCTTGGATATGGAGCGGGATTTTTTTAAACGGGCAATTAGGAAAATTTCCTGGATGACAACTAAGTTTTTCTTTTGGGTAGATCTAAGTATCAAACCAAGGTTATTGTACCTTAGTTTCTTGGTTCCTTCTTTTCTTTCTATCACTTTCAGCAGGATTTGTAGGACTGATTCTTTGAGTCCTGAACAAGGTGTGCATACATGCATGGGTATGTGATTTTAAAAAAGCCAAAAGTAATACCTTTAAAAATCGATTTATTTATTATTATTTTTTAATATAGAGATGCAAAAATGGGCAAACAGAAGGGCCTATGAGTTGTGTGTATCTGATTGAAATGCATAGATTCTTATACATAAATTATTATTGCATGCAGTTGCATGAACAAATGGAAAAGCTGGGTTTAGGACCCCTTGAAAATAATCTATTTCTGTTAGACATGCATATTATTTAGATATATGCTTGTCTGCGCAGTGTATAATTTTTCAGTGGCTCTTTCAGAGGTAATTGTGGAAGGCAAAATGTGCTGCTTGAATATGGTACTTCAAATTGTAGAATGCTTCCATGAGAAAATGTATGATTAGTCTGCAAATAATCTCTTCAAAGGCCCTATTACAATTCTGAACTCTCAGATAGCTTGGGTAGTCTTTGCTCTCGCTTTGGAGGGACTGAGAATGTTAAAACCATTTACATGTATTGTCACAAAATAATTTTATGGGGTTGATCCTGCCTGACACGATGCTTCACACCATGATGGAAAATTCATAAATGTTTTCTCCCATTTGATGCCCAAGAAGCACTTAAAAGGACTCATTTCTGTAAGAGTTATTTTCTCTCTTTATATTCAATTCATAGATTATGGTCAAGTGTTCATTTTTATGGTATTTACAAGAAATCAGTAGAGCCAGCTTGCTCATAACACTCTCCCTCCACCCCTGCCCAGATCCATCCTTGCAGCATCCTGGAACAAAGAGAGCTGAGATTCTGAGCCATGCTCCGATCTGATTTAATAATGCATTTTCCTCTAGTAAATTTTTAAGAGGCTGAGTTGTTTGTGGTTAAAGAGTCTAAGGTTATGTCCTTTGTAGTAAAGACAGGAGTGGTGGTTAACAAGTTTTTGTGCTAAGTGTTTTAATTTGGGATTAAGTTCTCAGTCTTGTGTTTTCCAGCCGTGTGTGTGTCCATGCCCATCCCTCTGCTAATGATGGTCTTCACTCGGACTTCTCCCTCCCTCAGTGGTAAAGCATCCCACCTTCTCTTTGCATGGCTTGGGGTTTGTCAAAGGCAGTCTGCTCTGGGCACTGAGCCCTTGGAAGAAGCTCAGATTAACGTGAAATTCTCTCCATCCATTTCTCAAACAGAAGGCTGAGTTGTCCCTTAGAGCATTAGCTGCAGTCTTGTGGGAAAGTCTCCTTGTGGCAAAGTGTGCTGGTGGATCCTGGAGTGTCCTGGGGGGATGGACCCTGCTCAGGGGCTGTGCTGGGCTCTGCCACCTGCTGCACTTGTGCTGTGACACATTCGAGCTCCATTTTTCACCCAAGCCTCGACAAAACAGAGCACTGTAGGCTGGTGTGTGTCCTGGGACTTGCTGTATATTCTCCTTTATTAGGGATATTTTAATGGCTGTGGAGGTGTGGGGGAGACCAGCAGGCTGTGAAAGAGATGTGTAGGATTCAGTGTCACCTACAGTTGCTTTAGGTGTTGGTTTTACTCACTTGGCTAACACATTTGTTTATTCTGTTGTTTTGAGCTTTGGCCTCTGCTCTCCGTGAAGGACTGGCACAGGGAACACACCAGGGCTGGTTCTATCCCAAATGCTGAGGAAAGGTTGTGGGAAAGGTTGTGGCTCTGAGGAGCAGAGTGTGTCACACATCATCAGGCGGCCGAGGTGTGAAGGTGACACGTTGATTCTGTTACTCAGTCCCCTCTGGGTGTCCATGACCAGGTGATGACACTGATTTCTCACAGAACTTCGGTTGCCTCTCACAAGTGCACGATAATTTCTCAGCCTGTGCACCAAGGAGTGAGCAGTTCTTTTTGAATCTTCTTTTGTGTTCTGTGGAATTAATGATTTAAAAGGTGTGTCCACAATACATTAAACAGCTAAGATGCTTTGGGAATTCGAATTTGATTCAAATCGTTTGGTTACCATGCCAAACGTAGATATGGTAAATAATTTACTAAATACTGGAATTTTATGAGTTGCCAAATAGTTTTCTAAACATGGGAATTTTAGTTTTTGAGATGCACAGAGAAGAAGCTCATAGTCTGGGTTATTCTGCAATGGAATTAACGTAGCAGAACAACCTTAACCAAAACTTCCCGGTGTCCCTTTTTTTCACATACTGGTCAGAAATGTCCCATTCTGTTTGTCACCTGGGCTTTGTCACCTGGGACAGCGCTGGGATGTGGCTCTAGCCAGGAGAGGCTCCTACTGGGCAGTGCCCACCCCAGTTTGGCTCCTGCTGCTCTCCCCGAGCTCCTCTGCCGTTCTTGGGCTGTGCTGACCTTTCCCGGGAGCCCTGGGCTGCCCTGAGATGCCTCCCTGCCACCCGAGATCAGCTCCCTGCACACTTCACCGCTGGTATTTTGGGCAAGGTTGTATTTCATTACTTTTTGAATTTTCCCCTGCTCAGGCTTGCTTTTCTGGGATGAGGAGGAGCTGCTGTGGCTGCATTGAGTGTTGGTTTTGGAGAATTTCTAACTCACAGAAAAGCGCCTGCAGCTCAGGATAGGCATGCTTTAAAATGTGTATTTATGAATTTAAAATGACAAACATTTTTTTTGCTTGGGTATTTTATTTTTGGATTTTTTTTCCCCATAAGCCCTGTAACAAGTTGATCCTTTGACTCACCCACAGATAAGACAGTTCCAGTGAGAGAAGCTGTTTTATGGGATTCATTTTGGAAGCTATTCAGGGAAATTACTGTAGGCATTTTGAGAAAATTAGTGAGAGCTTAGAAGGACCACAGAAAGGTTTTTTCCCTTAAGATTTTAAGTAGGGTCTTATGAAGGGAAGGAAGAACCCAACCCCTGGTAATTAAAGAATTTTTTAAATAATGAAATAAAATTATGCAAACTCTGGTTTTGGATGTGGGTAAGTTCTTAGCGCTTTTTACTAGTGAAAGCTTTATTTTAAATTAGGGCTTTTAGAAGGGAAAGGAAATGAGTTAATCACTGCTTGAAGTGTGTGTGTATATACGGGGGCGTGTGTGTATCCCCTTTGAAAGATGTTAAAGAGTTTGGATTTAGGACGGTGTTAAAAAAATTAATGTTCAACTTTTAGGTGTGAAATGATCAAGGCAGCTGCTCTGGAGGGCTGTGGGAACCTGAGTGGCTCAGCTTGTGATGTATATAATCAGCCGAATTCACCTGAAGTTTTTGTCCTGGGGGGGAAAAAAAAGAAGTGAATCAAACCTCTGAGTCTTTCACAGGGAATTTTTGATTATTTGAATTGAAGAGGAACATTTCTTGGTGCTTGAATTAGGTTAATGCTTTGTGGGTATACATGTATATGATCCAGAGCATGGAGGACTGGGGAAACTACACATGGACTTGTGTTGAACAAAATGATGTGTTTGACTCTTAATGACACAGGTCATTAAAGGAAGAAGTCAGATTGTTGGAATAACTTAATCTAATTCTTGTAAACGCGAGCCACACGTGGAGCGCGTGATGCCCAACTGCAGCGACGGGAATGGAAGAGCAGGTGGAGCTGTGGAGGATCCCAGCAGTGTCCTGGGAAACTTTACACTAAACACCAAATAACTTGGAAATGTGCCTCGTCTGCGCATGGGGCTAATTGATTTCTGTGCCACTTGGTCTGGAGTCTTGTATTTAAGGTACTCTTTGGAATCCCTCTCTATCTCTTGACTATTCGTTTGTGCATCGCAGACATCAGAGACCTTGAGGTCACACCACAGCCATGCTGAAGCCATTCCAGGAGTTTTTGGCACACTTTCACATCAAAGGACAGATCCTGTGCCTGTGCTTCTTGCATAATCTGGGGTATATTAAACCCGAGACCACCTTTTTGTAAATACTTCATAAATACTTATTTTTATATGGTGCTCGTGGGGTGTTTGTGTGGCTTCACCATGTCCATCAGTGCCGATGTGTGAGTTAGTGCTGCTGTTTCTTCATTAGATGCTCGTGGTAAATAGTGAGGGAGGTTGTGTGAGACACTCTCTGCTCCTCTGCATCCTTCTCCTTCAGTGTGATGAGTCAAGTGTCCCAAACTCCGTGCTTGAACCCCTTGAACACAAATATCTACGTGGGATGTGTGGTTTCTCCTCCCTTTCTCTAGTCTCTTTTCCCCAGGGTTATTTTCTGGGGGGAATAGAACATTAGCCTATTTAAAAAATAACAAAAAATAACAAAAAAACCCCAAACCAAAACAAAAAACCCACAACAAAAAAACCAAAAACCAAAAAAACTCCCCAAAAGAACCAAAAATCCCCACCAAAAAAACCCCCAAAACCCAAAAAAAACAAACCAAACAAAAAAAAAAACCCAAAACAAAACAAAAAAACCAAAACAACCCCCCCCCAAAAAAAAATCCAAAAAAACAAAATGAAAAAACCAAAGCAACAAACAAAAAAACCCCACCCCAAACAAAAAAATCCCCACCTTGAATGACTGAATTTGTCACAATAATTAAGTATGGTAGCTACAGCTCTGGATGTGTTTCACCTGCTAAGAGCTACCGCAGTCAGCACCATATGGTGGCCTTTTTTTTTTCCTTTTTAATAGACTTAGAACAGCAATTTGTTTCACCCGTGAGCCAGCGCCACAGCGTGCATTGCTTAACAGAAACAACCTAAGACTGGTGAGCTTTTCATTTTAAGTTTCAAGGAGCATTTAGCTGAGCTTAAGAGCCTGAGTTCTGTCTGTCTGCATTGTCACTTTTTGATGTGTAAGAGTAAAGGGCTGAAGGACAGGTGGCCTTGATTTTCTGACCAGAGACTCCTCCATGCTTCAGTCTTAATGTTTGTAAATAATATGCTAATATTTACCTGCCTCTTCGATTTATTGCCAAGCTCTCATCAATGTCTGTGTGTCACCCTGAGCCTGTGGAGAGAAAGTTATTGAAGGAATGGAAAATAATATTTTATTTGATGGGTGGGATGAAGGTGCAGGGTGAGTTTTGGGTATGTGTGTGCTGTGGAACGGGTCCTGGTGCAGGATCCTCTTCCAAAACACAATTTCAGCACCATGGTGCTGTCCCTGACGTCCTTATCCCTTGCAGTGCCGTGGGGATGTGTCAGTGCTACTTTAGCATTTTTTTTTTTCCTTTTTTCCCCCAAATGACCAGAGGTGCTCAGATTTTTACCCACCTGCTACATTGTGCCCTATAAGCTGACATATGTAAATGCAAACCCATAAATAGTTCAGGACCCCCCTTATCTTAAAGCTTTGCTTTAGTGATTGACACACGCAATGAATACAAAAATAAGAATTTTTGCATATTCTTAGGCTTCCTTAAAACTTGAGCAGGTTGTGCAGTACTGGAATGATGATTTGGTAGCCCAGCAAGTTAATCTGCAATGCACAAGACTCGTGTTTAATTCCCCTTCCGTGCCACTCCCAGTGAATTTTTTAGGGTAGGGAGGCAATAGGATTTCCTCTGTGGAAGGGCCATGAAAATGCACCTGCAGAGCACAGTGGGTCTCACATCCTGTGCTGGGAAGGCTCTAAATTGCGTGGGGAGGTGGCAGGGTCTGGGATGGGCTGACATCCATGAGGGCCATGCTGAGTCCTCATTCAGATGCATCCTGTCCCCTAATTGGCCCTGGGACCTTGCAGTTTGTGATGGCCATCCAATTCTGGATCAATATTTGGGTTGCTTGTGTTATTTGCTGGTGTTGATAACCTGACTGCAAGTCGCTCACCTGGTGATAACCGAGTCCTCTGCTTAATTAGGAGTAGCTGCTTAAAAATGAGATGTATCGGGGGGAAATGCAGGTTACAAATGGTTGCAATTAAAAGTCTTGTAGCAGATCCCCTACATCTATCCTGTCGTGTTTCTTTCTCCTATCTTAAAAGACTAAGAATGCAACATTTCCAGAGGGCACAGGTGTTCTGTTCAGCATTCAAGGTCATCTCAAGGGAGATGAGTTTGAACTTCACATCCCCCAGCCTTGCTCCTGTCTTGCATCCTTGTGTACTTTAACTGGAATAAAATGTATTTTTAACTTCACAAAGCTTTAAGAGCAACAGGAAACACTGAGTGGGGATTTTTTTTGTAAATTAACCAATTTATTTGGAAATCAGATGTGATTTTTTCTTTTTTTTGTGAGGACAATGCCCCATGTACCCCTGTAGACCCTCCAAAATGTGGGACTTTCCAATCCCAAAGGGAAACCCCTCTTTAATTTTGCACCAAGAGTACTTGCTCTGCACAGGAGAGATTTTAATCTGAGTTTTGATTGGAAAGGGATGGAAAGAGCTATTCCTTGGTGTTCCCTAATGAGATGGGAGAAAGGGGAGCACAGGGAGGGTGCTGCAGTGCCCAAGAGCTTTTTGTTCTTCACAGTCTTTTAACTTCGTGTGCCTCTGCCACTTTCTCGTGCTCAAGTAATGTTCAAATGGGTTTAGTTTGCAAATTTAAATGAGCTTGCTAATGTTCTCATTTTAGCAATACCATCTAGAAATACTGATTAAAAACGTCACCTAGTGATTTTAATCTGTGAGGAATGGGCAGTTCTGGAAAAAGTACATCACTTTTTTTCTCAGTACACCTCCATCACAGCAGAAATGGTCCTGCTAATGTTCCTCGCCTGAAAGGCGTGTGTTTGGCTGTTTTTGGGAAAAACAGGAATTTGCATTCTATTTCTGAAGCACCAGTAAACTCCAGCCTTTCCAACCAGCGCAGGATTTGAAGTTGAAGCTTCTGGTTTGAGGGAACCTGGCCCCCCTTGCAGCTATGGGTTAGTTGTCCTGAGCCAGAGCTTCCCAGGGCCCAGCACCTGCAAACCTTGGCTCCCTGGGAGTTGTTATAAGGTCACCAAACTGGGGTCATTTGTCCAAACCCTCTTTTTATCAGAAATTTTCTGCTCAGGTGTTTGAGCCGAGATCTGCTGATATTTGCAACACAAAAGATGATGTGTGTTTCTCCTGCTTGCAGGTCCCAAAGTCGTTATTTTTTTAGCAAATGCTGATATTCTAATTTGTTTTGAAATGCAAAGTCCTTCAGTCATTCAAAAATTGCTCCCCAGACTACAAGTAAAGGACCGGATTTTATCTTGTGGGGGAACAGTCTTGTCAAGTGTGCTGTTATTTAGCAGCAGGAGGTACTTCAGAGAGCAGGCTGGGGATGGCCCTACTGGATTAATTTAGAATCATTAAGGTTGGAAAAGATCTTTTAAGATTATCCAGTCCAAGTTCTGGAAGTCAGAGATTCCTGTTAGTTCAGAGCACCAGAAACCTGTGCTGCAGGTGAATTCTCCTCCTCTGCAGCAAACAATTAGCACAGACCTGAGGGCACCCTGTGCACCTAAATAAAGGAAGGAGGGATTCCTTATGATTTACAAAAATCATCTTATGATTTACAAAAAAGGTGAGTTCTGTAGTGACCTTAGTGCAGAATCAAAGAATATTTTGTTATTCCTAAAATTCTTTGAGGAAAAAGAAACTGAAGGATATGAACGCCCAGAGCACAGAGGCCTTAGACAGGAAAGCAAAACAAAGAGGGGGAAAGATGAATAAGCCCCATTTAATTTCTCACTGAATTTAGTGTCTTCCATTTAAAAGAGAGATGGAGATGCGTGAGAATCAGTTAGCATATGCCAACACTAGTACTGAATATCTTCTTTCATATATGAAATTATCCCATAAGTGAGACAAATTGCTTGAATCATTAAAAAATCCCAGAAATGCTGATGTGGGAAAGACCTTGGGAGATAACTTAGTGTGTTGCCAGGCTCTTAGGTGAGATCAAGTGTGCCTGTCTCACCTCCAGAAGCTGACAGTCTGTCTAACCTCTTTTTAAACCTTGGATATTGATTTCTCATCTTCCCTAGACAGCCTGTTCTGGGTCTTCACCACTCCTACTGTTAACAAGACTTTCATTTTTCTAATACCTAATTCTTCTACTGCCTGTCCTCCTGTCAGTGGCACGAGAAGAACTGATGGATGTCCTCTTTTGTTACTGCCTTGTTGGACACTTGTGGATGATGCTTAGCACCTCCTTAAATTAATCTCAACTTTGCTTTACAGGAAGAAGAAAAAAAAAGAAATGTTGGTTCTTTTTTTGCTGACAGTGCTTCTGAAATCACAGAGTTGTTTGTGGTGGTTTGAGGTTTTTTTTTATGGTCTGTTGTTTTTTTCCCCTACAATTGACCTTTCCTGTATTTTAAGGAGGGCCACTCAAAATGGGATATCTATTGAGACAGCAAATGTCTTTATAGTGCAATGGGAAAAGAAGAAAAAGCTCCTTGGTCTTAGCATCTCATGCTTCTGTCACACTTCTTTGATAGTTCTGGTTTTCCAATAATACCGTATTTTTCACCTGTATTCATTGTAAGTGGCTGAAGTGCAGACACTTGGCCTTTTATCACCTCACACTTTCACCACATGAATTTTAAAAGGAAGAATAAAATAGAAAATCAAGTAGGAAGTGCTGCACTTCATCAGGTTTCAGCTCTCAGATATTGTATCCAAGTCTCCAACTTGTTGATTTATTCTTTCTCTGCTGGTTCTGCTCACATTTCTTAGCTCTGTCACCTACAGCTGTTCAGTTGTTGCTGTTTAGTTCTCTAAGAGCAATGGCATGCGATATTGCTGCTGATGGTGGCTATTTCAGAGATCATTTATCAGGGAAGAGTTGGAGAATTCAGGCCTTGAGCCAGGGGCTATGGTCCTGCTCTTGGCAGAGCTTTACGGGAGCCTCTGAATCCCAGCCCTCATGTACTAAAGATTAGAAACAATTTCTAGATTTAGGGCTGGTCAGTCATCATTGCCTTTGCAAAATTTGTGTGCGCTGATTTAAATTTTAGAGTGGTTTCAGCCACTTGCATGCTGTTTGTGATTTAGGTTTTTAGAACCCTCTGAAATGGAAAAAAATAATTTACGTATTATTTTTATAATACTATATTAGAACAATATCTTGTCTACGTGTTGAAGCTGCCATCAAATGATCAGTGTTTGGATCTAGTAAATACTCCATAATCCTCCAGTGAAGAGAAAGAAAAACAATTGTTAAAAGATCCATTCCTCCTCCTTGAAAAAAGCTACCAGAGCTGTCAGGCAGCTCAGGTGATTTCGGGAAGAACTTAATCGAACAGATCAAATCCCATAAAGATGAATGTATTTGCAATGTGTAGTTATAGGGTAGTTCTAAAGCACTGTGAGACTCTTGAGTCTGATGGATTGTTACTCAATGATTTCACTCACAAGGTGATGTCAATGCATTTATTTAAGCTGTTGGTATTTCAGAGTTAATTTTACACCTGAACTGAAGTAAGAAAATAAGGAGAGGACTTTAAGAAATGTTTGGAGGTGTTGCTATTGTTTAGAACTACTTGTGCAACAAGTAACACCCCACCCACATCCTGAAATAGGAGTACCTAAAAGGTCTCATTTTGTTTGAGAACTGATGAAAAAAAACTTGAGGATGTGCATTTATGATGCACCCTCACGTGAGTGCTTACAGTGAGGTTTTCCTCGATGCACTCTGTGATAATTATTCGCATATCACTTTGAAAATATTTACTGGGTGCCATATAATGCAACTGCTCTTTGGTACCACTATGTTTGAGAGAATATTTCCTCCCCAGGAAGCAAAATTTGTGCTTGAAGCACCCTTTTGTGCTTCAGTTTCTTCTTTTCCTTGTGTGCTGGGTTTTTCTTTGACGATATCCCTTCACTGCTCATCCCCCCTGTGTCCAATACCCTGTCCCTGTTCCCTGCACCCCTGTGATCCCATTTCCCCTCACTTTCCAGCTGCAGCACTTCCACTGCTGTCCCTCCTTCCTCCTTCCCCCTTCCCCCATGTTTTTCCTAATGCTGCTCTGCTCGTCTGCTCTGTCTGATTAGCTGGCTCCAGGCTGCGAGTTAAATGTCAGTATAATTTTTTCTTTCTTCCAGTCTTAAAGAAGTGCCATGAAATGGAATTTGAACCCAAAAAAAAAATTTCACATCTGCTGGGAAAGGCTTAACCTGCAGTGTCCAAGCAGGCACTAAATCCCCACAAGGTTTGCTTCCATTTGTTGCTAGAATCCATCCTCATCAACAGTTGCATAGTGTAAGAGACTGGAAATAAAAAACTAATAACACCGAGCGTATTCTCTTTTGTTCTCCCACTTTGGGTCGATTTGCTGCTCTCAGTGTGCTCAGACACTTGCTGGAGGTTGCAGTTTCTCCTCTCAGGATATGGCATGGCCTCAATAACAGCGATAATGAGGGAGTGGTTGTGGGTGCACTTCACATCTTCCCCAAGCAGCTACTGCTTACTTTTTATTTATTTAATTCAGTATTTTTTCAATAAGGAGACTACAGATCGTGATCAGGTTTTTATCTGAGCTTATTGGAGGTTATTAAAAAAAAAAAAAAAAAAAAATTGTGGCAGTGGCCAGCAGCCAGGAGTGGTGTGTGACCAAGTGTGACCAAGAAAATAGGACGAGCATGACAGTGAAA
Organism: Origma solitaria; assembly: GCA_013397895.1. Classification (NCBI taxonomy): domain Eukaryota; kingdom Metazoa; phylum Chordata; class Aves; order Passeriformes; family Acanthizidae; genus Origma; species Origma solitaria. Next base: position 834,872 of record VZRL01000642.1, read on the forward strand.
CAGGCTCTGTGCTACAAATCAATCCTGTGATGACAGGCAGGACCAGGGTCAGGGTGCAGTGGTTTTGTTCGGGAAAAAGGTTAGGAAAGATGAACAGCCCTGCTGCAGGAGGAGTTTTGGGTTCTGTTTTTGCTCCTTGCTGAGCATGGAGAGATGCTCTGCACTCGAGGGCTGTGCTGAGTGGGGCTCAGCAGAGGCTCCCATGGCCAGGCTTGTGCCTTGGATCAAAACTGAGTTCTGCTCTGCTTTATATAAAGGGACAAAGTTCTCTTATTGCATCATTGACCCCTCTCTCTCAATTTAAAGCTCTTCTGTATTGCTCTCAACTGTTCACAGATACTTTATATGAAGATAAGGATCCTTGTTTGGTTTTTAGAGAGATTTAAAGTAGCCTCAGGGAAAGCTGTGTGCTGGCAAGGGCAGTTACTGTACAAGGAAAAGACATTGCTACAATAAATACAACAAACAAACCCAGTTCAGGAGGAGAGAGATGACATTTTGGGAATTAAGTCCTGCCTTACTGTGCTGTCGTTCAGGTCAGTATTTTCTGTCCAGGAGCCACAGTCTGAGGGGTTCCTTTTCCCTGGAGGGGGAGGCATTGTCTGAGGTGTAAATGGAGATAGCACAGATAACCACCCTGGGAGGGTATTATTGGCTTTTTACTCATTTGACTTGGAGTAGAAAATGAAATTAGAATTGGCTGTTGATAAATACGGAGGTGATTGTAGCTGGAATTGGGCTATGCAGGGTGTTCCTCCCTGTGGATTGTGCTAATGACATGATGGAGGGAAAGGGAGAGAGTTTTGATAATTAACGTCTGTTTGATTCCCAAAGATAAAAATTGGAATAAGTTAATATTTTACAGCCAGCTCCTTTTGCTTTCTTCTTCAGTTGAGCAGGGAGTCTCTCAGAGCAGGAAACCCTTGATGAGTGGAAAGATCAGGAGGAAAACTGGTTTTAAGAAGGAATGAGAGAATTTATTTGTGCATGGCACATTTTGTTTGCTCTTTTCTCCATGCTCATGGGAACATTTTGATGAAAATCTAATAAAAAAATCAGGATTTGATATAGAAATGAAAATTCACCTACTTCTTACTTGAAATCTAAACATTACTCCTAAGCTGAAATGCATATTTTAAAAAAATAAAAAATAAATCATAGTGAAATTGTGTGCAGGGTTTTAGCTACATCTGTTAATGGCTTTTTTGCACTGCTGCATCTGCAAGACCTTTAGGAATGTCACTTGTAAGCGCTCTGTGAGTTTCTTCACAGAATCTGTTGTGTCTTCTCGGCTGTTTTTAAGATGTAGTCACAGTTAGGAGACACTGAATTGGGATCTCAAGATTTGTTTACATCTGAGACCTCGAGAAACACTCTGGAGCATAGGTTTCATGTGTTGGCACTTTAATCCTGTCCTGTCTGAAGCTCCGTGGGGAAATAATTTTAAAAGATAAATATGTTTCTATCAGTCCAATTTACATTTTCCTCCCTTCTCACAAAAACTCACCCTCCCTAAGATTTGTGATTATCCATCCTGGGCTGGATAATCCTCTCTCCTTCCTTTCCCCCAAACAGAAAGGGGAGCTTGAATGGTTCGCAGAAGACGTTTGCCTTCAGTAACTAGCTTATGCCTGACGACAAAAAAAAACTTTTGCTTGTTTGGAAATGTCAGTGGGCAGAAGAGCTGCCCTGGGAGAACACATGGCTTTTCAGTGTTCCCTTTGTCACCTGAACGCCTCTAGATGAGCTGTCTGCTCTTGTGGGACTTGGGGTCAGAAGTTTAGACACCTACATGGCATTGGGACTGTGAGCAATAATGATCTTTTAACAGACAGCACTGCGATTAGCAGCTTTTAAAAACATTATTGAATTAAGGCAGGTTTTTCAGTCAGAATATTGAGAGAGAAATGTTGGAGAGAATGTTGGAGAGAAACCAGCTGAGGAGAGTTGAGAGGGTACAGCAGTGCAGGAGAGAGATGTGCTCCTATTTTTGTTAATGTTGGGTGATAACCTTAACTGGTGAGTCCTGCCCTCCTCCTTTTTCTTCATTAAGTATTTTACAGCTGGACTGGGCCTTTTGACTCCTGATTTTTCACAGCTCCTGCTCACGGTGTGCAGGAAACATGCCTTCGTGCTGAGTAGCTCAATTTTGGCATCTTGCCATTCCGAGCTTTGTGCTCAGCTCCCTGCGTGAGAAAAGGGAATCGCTGTGGGGTTGGAGGGCTTGTCAGCACTCTGGGGTTTGTACCTTGCAGTCCCACAGCTTGTCTGTCTGGCTGTCATGCATAGCAGCCTTCGGTGTGGAACAGGACTTTGTTGTACCTGTAATTAAACATGGAAAGAAAAGAAGGTCTGAGAGCCTTGGAATGTGAGAAATGGTTGATGCATTTCTATAGACACGTGTTTTAAAAAAAAAGGGGGTCAAAATGAACCCACTCTTGAGAACAGGTAATCTCAGCATGCCCCTTCCACAAAGTCTTTTGTAAGGCATTGCAGTGAAGAGCTAAAAAAAGATAAGGAGATTTTGTAGAAGTTGGTGGAAGCTCCTGGGAAGGACCCAGATCAGGTGCAGATAAAATCTGAAGGTGGCTCTTTCAAACTGTGACCTGTAAGGAGTATTTATTGATCAAGGAGAGGATCAGTTCTCCGTGTAGGGATTGAGAGATGAGAGGTAAGGTGCAAAAAAGATCTAGTGAAAGGTTGTTTAGACTGAAGATAAGTCACATTGACAAGTCCGAGATTGAGGACCTTTGTGAGGTTTTGGGGGTTTGTCTGTTCAGCACTCAACAACGCACGAAACAATTTGCAGTACTGACATTTCTCTCATTTGGGCTCCTCGTTTGTCTGTTCATTTACCTTGGGTTTTATGGATTAGCATGCAAATCATAGCCCATGCTGATATTTATCTTTCTGTTGTGTGTTTGGCTTATCTCTGTATTTTCCAGAACACCCCCTCCTTTCTGTGCTGTTAAGGTCAGCAGCTCTCGGTTCCATCTATCCATCTCACGGCGAGCGGGGCAGCCCGACGTGAAGCCATTTGTTTAACCATTTCAGCATCTCTGTCACCCTCCCGCCCGTGATTGAGTCTGCTGAAGGGACGCACATCTACCCAGCCGCACTTGATTTGTTGCAGGTCATTTTTCCCCCTCCACATTCAATTCTCCCTTGTCATCACTCAACTGCTTCATCCCTCAGCCTGTGTGTCGACCTCCGCCGTTGCCAGCCACACCAGATGGGAGCGAAGCCACCGTGCCACTGATGCCATCCAGGCCCGGGATGGCGTGTGCCAGCTGGCTGTGGAGGCATCATTTCATGCGTCCTCCAGTTGCCATTGGTTTGGAGGGTAATTTGGCCTGTTGGGTTTGGTCAGAAGGATGATCTGTTCATCTGTGGCGAGCCATCTGCTTCATGTGCGGCCGGTGGCACCGTGAGGAGTGCGATGGTCGGTGCACCTGACTCTTTCTGCTGGTCAGTGACCCTCGTGGTCAGTAACTTTGAGTGCTGTACGTGGACATTGAGGGTCTGGCTGGCTGAGGGTGTCAGTGACATGCTCTGTCCCAGTGTGTGGCTCAGGGACAATATCCAGTTGCCTTCTCAATTACCCCTGCTCGCCTTTGTTTTTCCAATATCCTTTGAGATAGTGGCTGGGAGCATTGCCTATGGTTTCCCATCCCCTGCCTTCAGCAGATATGGATTTCACTAGGGTGTTTTGCACGTTCAGAGCCTTGGATCCTCGTGGGTGTGTGTTCTGTACCCTTGGAACATGCAGGAGTGCTGGCTCTGGTACCAGTGCCTTTCTGCCTCTGTTGTTAGCGGTGGTGGGCGAAGACAGACTGATGCTGTGTTTAAAAACACCTTCCTACACATTTCTCTCTTGCCTCTTGGCTTAGGCTCTGCTCCTCCATTGGGAACAGGGCCAGAATATAGCCCTAATTTTGCAATGTGCAACCATCAGCTTGAAAATGCTAAATCAATTAAAGATGGCCTCACACAAAGTCCCGGTGGTGTCCGTGCTGGTGTGTGCTGAGCACAAGTGCCACAGGTTGCTGCACTTTGTCCTCCTGGGAACAAGAGGGTGGCATTAGGAGTGACCAGATTTCTAGTGATGAGTTTGCCGTGCTATTTGCTGACACATGGTGAAGGCTGATTTTAGCTTCTCCTTATCTCACTAGATAAAGTGAAGCTGGAAATGTTTCATTAATTTGTATTTGCTGCTGCATATAAATGTAGTGGTACTTCCAAATGGGAGGTTCAAACTTCTCAAATGTGAAATTTGGGGCTTGTGTCTCAGCTATTTCTTGCTCATCAACATATTCAAGTCATTCTGCATTTGAATGGGGGAAGTGAGGTATAATTAATGTTCCTATTGTTTCCAGTTGTTAGGAAAAGCAGACTAAGCCAAAAATTGCCTGACTCTATTCTTAAACAACAGGAGTTAGATGAAATGTATTCCTAAACAATCGGACTAAATTATGTGTGTACTTTGGCAGACTCCAAGTGAATGACATTGAATCCTTAAAACTGTGACCATTAAATCAAGCGCTGGCTTTGATACCATTAATGAAGAAATAATGTTTTGACTTTCATACCTTCATAAATTCTGACACTTCCAATTGCCCTCGAGTACCAAAATACCATTGTCATCTGCAATAACATGCTCTTTAAGGACTTTGCCTGAACTGTGTGAAGTTGGGCGCTTTGTGCTTGGAGTAGACAAGCATTTCTTGTTTGTGCATTTATTTCCTTTTCTTTGGTGGCTGCAGGTGCTGCTGTTTGAGCCCTCAGCGGTGCTTCAAGGTCTTGTGCAGTGACTGTGCTGTGGGTCAATAAGGCTTGGGCTGAGCCCGCAGCCCTAAGTGATGTGTTGGGCGCCGACTTACATATTGATGTACGACCGCTTCCTTTTCCATCTTCAGAGAGGGCTTTAAAGCCGCTCTTTCTTTTGTTGGCATTGCCTTTTGTTCCCATTACGTGGAGGACAATCCAGCCTGAGAAAGATAAATTTCACAATTTGTCTTGTCAGGCTGTGAGATGGAGTTTGCCGTTCCGCCGGCCGGGCAGGGGAGCAGCGGAGCTCGATGGTGGGCGGCCGAGCGCGGATTCCCCGCGTGTCCTCTCGGGGTCCGTGTGCTCCCCTCCCACACACAGCCTCCAAACACACCTCAGGAGCTCACACCTCCTCGGTGCTCTCGTCCTGCCCACCAGCAGGGCTCAGCAGTGCTGCCATGGGATGGAAAAGCACTCAGCTCCCTGCTTGGAAAGCCATCCATTATTAACGTGCAGTACCTGCTCCGCGCACTTGCGCTGCTTAAGGATTCATTGTGTTGCCTTTTGGTTGACCTGACAAAGCTGTTCACAGCCTCACCTCCCAGTGCAAAGTCCCAGATTCAGCTTTGCTCCTGAGACCATGTACTCCAGCCCTGGCCAACCTTTCACGGGAAGGAGAGAGAACACAGCCAAGACATTAATTTCAGGAGAGAGCTGGGAAAAGGAGTAAAAAATATTCTGCTTGCTGAGAAGGGAAAAATAGCAGTGATCATGCTAAAGGTAATAGGAATCTTGTTCACATTCCTCACTGTCCTTTGCTGCAGCATAAAAATGTGTGGTGGAGAAATCCTCTCGCTATAAACTTATGTTATTGTTGACCCATTTTCCCAACAGCTAATGGCTAGGACTGAATACATATTGCTACCATTATAATTGTTACATTTTGCCTGGCTGCACCGGGAATTCTGTGAATATTGTGAGTCTGGCCCAGAGCTCATTGCTAATCAAACACAAATTAAAACTAACCCAACTGACTGCTGTAAAAATATTGGTACACTTCCCTGGTAGATTTACAGTCTCGTGTACTGAGAGAGCTTGAGACCCTCTCTTAAAATACATGGCCATATCTCTGTTTTACAGAGGATGAAAATGAGATGCAGTAAGGTCTTTAACTTGCAACCACAGAGCAGATGAGAATTGGCTGCCCCTAGTTTGAGGCTGGGAGCTCTACCTTTGGTAGGGAGGTAGGCATTAGCCAGATTTACTTCCAGTTTTCTGTATGTAAGAAGTGATTTGTAGTCTTGGTATTGCATTTCTTGCTTCAATAAATAGCTGTTTTCTGAATGCTGTATGTTGGTGTGGTGCCAAAAAAGGCCATTACAGGTTTTACTGCAATACGTTCCAGCAAAGAAATACATTAAACCCATTTTTTTTTCTTTACCTCTAAGAACATCAGCCAAAATCCTGCAGTTCTGAGGCAGGAATAAAGGCAGATACCCCCCTTTTTACTGAAAAAGCACATTGCATGCTGTCGATTGCCATTTTCCTTGCGCTGTACTCAGCGTGGCATCCTATAGCACAATGTAAACAAAATTATAATCTTATCAAGCAGGCTGCTCCTACAGTGATGACAGCTACTTAGATTGCCAGAAGCAGGGCCAGAAAAACAGGGACCATTTTAAAGCAGCTGACACATTTTTTTAGCAGTGTGGCTGGAAAACAAATTATAATAAAGATTTCATTACAGGCTATTCAGAAGGGTCAACACAGTCAGTCTCCAGCAGACCTCGAGCCTGGAACGCAGATGGGGTCAAGGACCTGGACACAGCAATATCCTGGGTGTTGGATGAGGTTGGGAGACTCATTGGGTCTAATTCTTCTTGGGTGTTCAGTGCTCTGGGGTTGTTGCAGATTTGATATTGATGGGATGGAGTCACTCCCTGCTTGTTCCAAATGCCACAAAATGCTTTGGGCTCACTAAGGACACAGGAGGAAGGTTCTTGATTGTTTTGCTCAGTGTGGTGTGTCCATAACCCACCTCCATATTGAACTGGTTCTCAAAACGCTGTTTTAGTATGAATTTGTGGCATTGTGATTGGGGCTTCTGGTTTTGTTCACTGCAGAAAGGCTTGCCTCACTCCCATCCTTGGTGAAGACCTGAAACGTAAAATGTTGCCCATTTTAGAGGTGCTTTGTGGAACAATGAACTTGTCGTAGGACGTGAGATCTTAAGCATATCCCAAAATTTAAAACACCCCAATAAAAACTTGCTGCCTCAGTCCCTATTCATTGTGTTGATCAGTAAAAAAAACCTGGAGGCATGGAGTGAAATCCCACTGTAGGAATGGCAACATCAGTTTTAGCATGAGCTCAGGAGAGCTGCTCCATCACACACTTGTCTTTAAATGTGGCATGAAAGGTTATGGCCCCAGTGCATCTTGTTTCCCTGGCAGAAAGGAAGTGCATTTGAAGTTGGCCACAGAACTGTCTCTCTTGCTTGTAAAATGTTGTTGCTCCTATATATTTTCAGCTATTCGTGAAGTGTATTGCATATATAATTAAAACATTAATAAAAATAACAGCAGGAAGAGTTCATCAGCAATTCAAATACAAATATTTGTGAAAATCTGTCTTCTCCAACATGTTCCTTTCCCCTCTGACTGATTTTTTTATTTTGGGTAAAAATATCATAAGCAACATTGCTTAACCATTTTCACAGCTCCAGTATCTCTGTAGGATAGTAAATTTATTTAGCTATTGAATTAATTTACCATAGATTGTACAAGCTCATTATTGTTGTGCTCTTCAGGAGACATCCCATGCATATTCAGGGCAGGGGAGGCTCCTCTCTGGGACTGTGTGTCCATTCCCACTCCAGCACTGGGAGCAAATCCATGGATTTGGGGCAAACCTGACCTTCCCCTCCATAGCTTGGCACTCCACAGAGAGCACTGGCCATCTTGGTCATGGTTTTCTTTCCAAAAAACTGCTTTTAGAAGTATGGAGCTGCACCACAGCTGCCTGGGTTGTGCTAGGCTTGGGAAGGTAGCCAGGAGATCCCTCCTGCCATTTCCCAGGATTTTGGTGGGACTTGTGTGCTTGCCTTTCACAGTCGACATGGAAATTCTCCATGTGTGGATTCATCTTTGTAAGAGCCTTAAAAACCTTGCAGCATGTGCCTACTTCTTGAGCTCATAATAGCTCTTTTTAAAGTAGTGCTGTCAAATGAGTTAGACTTTTCTAATTCTGGGTTATTAAATTTCCTCAGGATAGAATCTAAATTGTACTTTGCCCATTATTACTGTGATCTGTTGTGTGTCTGTGGCATTTACTATAATGCTAAGCAAAAGGTTTGGACAGGCTGCAGCATTGGTATGTTGTTTTGGGGAAGGGTCACAGGATTCAGGCAATAAATATGTCCAATGCATTGCATGGAAATAGGTTCCCTTTACAACAGATGAATTAAAAAACAGAATGAAAAATGAAAAAATGGTTGATATGGAGAGCACTGCTCACCTCATTAATTAAAAGGTGTCCTTTATTTGAGATGTTTTTTCTGCTTTTCTAGTTTACTTTCAGTTTTTTGTTAATAGATGAGTCCGTGACCCTGGAGAGAAGGGAATCACTTTCTGGAGAGAGTTTCTCCATGGCCTCGCTCCATTTTCTCTCCGTTTCTTTACCCATTTAGCGTTTCACTGAGTGATATCTTTGGAGTACTCAGATGTGAGGAGGATCTTTGTTTTAAGAACAGAAAGAGGTTTTAAAAACGTGGCTGCTGCAGGATACTGAGCTCCAGTGCTGGCAATCCCTGCTTCGGGTTCTTTCTTCCCACCTTCGGCTCTTGGAAGGAGCAGTGGATGGACTTTTCACCTCCTTTCATTTCTTTCACACCAAGCCACCCAAGATTTTGCAATTTTTTTGCATGTTTTTATTGCTTAAAGAGCCACTGTATACTTGAGGCACAGGAAACCTGGGATGTCCTGCAGGGACAGCCTGGCTCTGTGGAACCAACCACGAGATGCTGATTTAGTCCCTCTGTAAGGAAAGCAGATCTGCTTTCTGCTCTTCTGTGTGTCAATTGACATTAATCCCCTAATTGAAGCAGCCAGTTTTAGGATTAAGCTGATATTTATCAGCAAAAACCTGCTAAAGAAGCACAGATTTGTGGCAAATGGTGATTGAGACCAGCCCTGCCTGCTCCTCCAACACACATCAAACTTTTCACTATTTCTTGCTTCCTCACATCTCCCTAAACTCACCGAGCTAAGCTGCTGCACGTGTTGGTGGAAAACTGCTCCAGTCAGCTCTGTGGAATGGAAATGTGTTAGCCTGAGCAGGCATGGACTCAAAGTGTGAAAGAAAACAGCCTCTGAAATTTATAATCAGATCAGTGCCACCAACCAGAACTTCAGTTTGTAACAGCAACGCGATCGCTCTGGGAACAGAGAGGACAAAAGCTTTTGCTGTCAGAAAATGCGGCAATTGCATAAAGTCAAAATTCCCTGAGCAGTGGCTTGGTCTGAAGATGATGAGCGGTGCCTTTGCCATTGGGTTTGTGAGTGAGTTCAGTTTGTTCATAAAATTGAGAAATTTCCGAGGTGCTGGCAGCCCAGCGGGGAGGCAGCCACATCTCTTTATTGCAGGGAAAGCAAAATAAGGTTGACATCACCTTATCAGAAGCTACCTGGGTTTATATCCTTAACTCTGTTTCATGTGGTGACAGGGAATGTCAAACTGCTTATCTCTGACAGAGCATTTTCTTCCATTCCTTACAAATATCTTTAATTTGCTATGTGATGCTTCAGTTCTTTTCAAACTTGTCTTTATATTTTCTTAAAAGTGATTTTCCCCTTTGTTTTCATTCAATTTTTCATTATTTTCTTATTCTTCACAGTATTTCCTTTCTGCCTTCAAAAGGAAGCTAACTAAGTAAAGTGAATTATATCACAAAATGGAAAAGAAATGTTAGCCAAGGGAGGTATTGCTTTTTTTCTTCTGGGTGTAAGCAATTATCTTGTAGCACTGCAAGAATTTGAATGCTTCAAAAACATATCTAATTGAATGAAACTCTACAAAATTCCTTTTAAAAAAAGCCACAAACTTGCTTTGAATAAGAGTTGAATATTGGAGTGTGTCTCTTGGATGTGATTAATGTCTTCTGGAGATTTGCTGCTCTAGAGCCCCCGTAACAAACAGCAGAATTTGTGCTGGGAAAGGAGTGTCATCCATTCCAAACTACGCCAAGTCTTGATTTGGGATTGGGGGTTTTTTGGGATGTTTTTGTTTTGTTTTGTTTTGTTTTGCTTGCATGTTGTTGTTGTCTGCATTGTTTTATCTATTTTTTGCAGGCAAAGCCTAGGACTGCTGTAGGTTAAAAAGACTGGAAAGGAAGAGAAAGTAAATAAACCTTTGCGTTTTGATTTATTATGTTCATTTCACAGCTGTTTCGGTACATTCTGTTTTGCTCTCTTTTAGGTAGTCAGTTGGAAAAACAAATTTGGAAATTAGGCAAATATGATTATAAAATGACACACAACTGAGAAACCTAAAGTGTGAGGAGCAGGTGAACTGCCTGAAACAACTTACTCTGGAGTATTTTTGGCTAATTTCTTAGTCTGACTCACTATGACAATGTCATGTCCTGTGACTGAGTTTTAACTGAGGATATGTGTCTCTTTTTAAAAAATATTTAAGTTTTTTTAATGTTTCTGAATGCACTCCAGGGTTTTCCAAACCTGAGTGAGATGGAGTCTTGACCTCAGAGACAACTTTGTAGCGATAAAGGCAGCATTAAAATCTCCATACAAAGAAAATATTGACTGATTTATGAGGGATTCCTGTATCTTTAAATCATCCTTTCAAAACGTCTTATGTCAGCATGAAATTTCATGGTAGGAATAGTCAGTTTTAACCCCTTTTAGCTTTTCAGAGCTCAAATAAATCACTTTTGAATTCTATGTGACTTGTGAAATACAAGTGTCAGGCAAGTTAGACTCAAATACTGCTCGTGTTATGGGTTGTGGTGACTCTCTGCATATGCCCTGAAAGAAGAAATGAATAAATGAAAGATAACAGCTCCCAGTTACAGCAGAGGCCATCAGCAGGTGAGGAACAGGTGATTCAAATAATTCCCATCTTGTATTTATGTTTTTAGATGAGCAATATTTCATGGAGTTTTGCGGGGGAGAGGAGAAAGAGTGGCCAAGTTGAACAGAAATCCCAATAGATGCACAGAATAAGCGAGAAAATTCAAAATGCAAAGTAGAATAGTCAGCAATTATGAAAGTGCTGTGAAAAACAGGGTGTGGACCAAGGACCTGGGTGGGACCCCAGTGCTGCCAGAGCAGGGAAATCCCAGGTAACAGTGGGATTAGGGAATTAGGGAAGCTGGGGCAGCTTCACTGGGCACTTGCCAGAAGCGTTGCCTGGAGATCAGCATGTCATAGTGCTGGGCTGTATTTTTTGCTCTGCAATAGTTCTTCTATCACAGCCAGGATTGTATTTAATTAAGATTCCAGTATTGTATTTCATTAAGATTTGCTGTGTAATTAAATTCTCGAGAAGTTGTGCTTCACCCAATCCTTGTGATACACAGCTGATAGACTTTATCATTTGGGATATGTTTCATATTAGGGAAATGAAATGCCAGTGTTTCAAAAGGCTCGGGAAAAAAGCACCAAAATGTATTAAATGATTCTATAATTGTTGTTAATGAATGGTGGGTTGCTTTTGTTTTTTTTTTTTTTCTTTTAAATTAGCTGTCCTTAAAGCACAAATGTGCATGAAGAGGTATTGCATGTTTCTGGAGTCTTTTCAGATTCCCAGCTGCCAACCTCTTGTCTCTGCATGGAGATCCTGGATGTCTGAGAGGATGTGGAGTACAAGCTGCTTATTCTATTTCATGGCATTTCTCAAAGATACAAACCATGTTTTCATTCCTCAATTCAATAAAACCCAAATAATTTTAGCTAAAATTGAATTGTTACCACGTCTGCCGCTGAATCATGTGGAATGGGCGCGACTGGCGGAGGCACTGCTGGATTTCCAGTGGAATTCTTCACCCTGCGTCACGTTGAGTGATGCTCAGCCATCTCCCAGACCTAAAGCCCAGCCACAGCCTACAGCTTGTGCTAGAAAACATCTGCTTCATTCTCCTGCGCAGAAACACATCTACAAAGCTGTTAGAGCGTTTTGGCTGCCATGCAGCAGGAATTTGGACAGAAATCCATTTAACTGAATGCGTTCCCATTGGCTGCTGTAGGTGATTTGTGGGGTTCTCTGGGAGCAGGCGTTGCCAGAGCCATTAGGGATCATCTAATGTGGGATGCAGACACCATCCTGGCTGCTCAGGGAGCAGCCATGACTCTTCTGTCCAAAGCAAGTGTGTTCCGCCTCATCTCCTTTACCAAAACCACTGTCATCTATTTTTTCTCTTTATTCTGCCTATTTTCTCTGTTTTTTCTTTTCTTTACATTTTTCAACTCCTCCCTTTAAAAAAGCCTCGTACAAGAAGGAGAGAGATGGTAGAGAGACTGAGGAAAATGCCTCAGTGAAAATTGAAAGTGGGAAAAAACATAATCAGCTGGGATTTCTTTTTCCAGTTTGGATGAAAATGTGTGGAAGGAAACATCCATGGACTTCTCCAAATTAAGAAAGGATGTTTTGTCCAAAGTATTTTAATTTAAATATTTTTATTTGCTTCACTGTGGTGCATAACTCCCTTTCAGCATTGGTAAATTCTACCTAATCATCCCTAAGGGCCCAAGGGCTGTGGAATTGAACCTGAATTTGTTTCATGGGGAGCAGAGCTGTGTCTCTGGGCCAGTCCTACATTTCTGCTCTTACAGATTTCAGGAGCATGCTAATAGGATTAGGTACTACAAAGCTGTCTTGCATTCAGAATTAATATCAGAGGGAGTGTGCTGTGGAAGAGAATTTCTTGCAAAGACTGCTGATAGCAGAAGCACAAACTCACCGTGAGATTCCACTACCACATTCCCCTCCCTGCTCTGAGCTCCCTCTTCCATCTTTGGATCGCTGCTATCCCAAACCCTTCTCCTTTTCCCATGGCTCTTCCTGCAGAAGATCCCCTTGGGATGGATGCTCTGGACCCCATGCAGATCCCCTCGTGCCAGGCTGTGTCTTGGGGTGTGAAGCTGCACTGGTTGTGTAAAGTGCTGCTTTTCTGGAAATAGCCTTAGCTGGTCATTTTGCAAAAGTCTTGGTAAGCTTTGTCTCAGGCCAGTATGTCCCCTAAAATGAGTGATATTTTCACTCTGCTGCTCCCGCCCACCCCTTTCTTCTTATTCATTTTGCAAATTTCTACAGCACTGCAAGCAGTAATGTAAAATTACCAAGTCAACATATGCTGGTTTAAAAATAGAACAAAAATCAAATTCCTGCTAAGGAATACAAAGCTGAGCTTCAGATAATTGTAAACACGAGTTGACACAAGGTCCAGCCCAGCATCCCATCTCCAGCCGTGGCCATGGGCTGGGGGAATATGAGCAGGGCAGGCACATGTGATGCTTCTCCTCTGATGCTTCCCAGGCTGCGGCTGTTTTCTGCTCAGGGACTTTGTGCCAGGAGTGATTTCTGTGTAGATAGTGAGCATGAATAGATTTTTCTTCTGTGAACTTAATCTTCTCTAGCCTTAAGCCAGTGCAATGTTGTGACATCCACAGCTTCTCTTGTTAGGTACAAAAATCACCTTTGTTTGTTTGTGTTAGACATGACTCCAGTTTGGTTTAAGGGGTCTTTGTGTCAGCATTGGAAAATTCCACCAACAAACTGTCCCCATCCGTGCTACCCGTTCTCTCTGTTTCCTTTTCCCCTAATGATTCTTAGCATTTGATCTGCTGTCCTTTTTCCTTTGCCTGTTGCTAGCACTGGGCTGACATTTCCGTGGTGCTGTCCATTGTAAATCCAGGATTTCACTCCCCTGCAGTTGTGGTTGGCTCAGAGTCCATCATTTCATATGTGAGGTTAGGATTGTTTTTCCCACATGCATATTTGACATTTATCTCTATTGAATTTCATCTGCCATCTCATATGTCATATCATTTCATAAGGTCCTTCTGCAGTTCCTCGCAGTCAGTCTTTGTCCTCATTACCCTGAATAAATTGGTATCAGCAAACCTCCTCTCCCTGCTTTCCAAGAGGATGTTGCAGAGTGTAGATCCCTAATTTGACCAGTGAAGGAGACCGGCTTTCAGTCCTGCAGGTCTGTGCATCTCCCCTGGTTAATTTTACTCAGTATTGTTCTGATAAATTCAGTATTCTGGGAAATTAATCCATGTGTGTCCTGTTTGTTCCAATGAGTTTTGTTTACAAGAAACCAGGAAAAACTATGGGAAAATGACTGCTAACATTTCAGCTTTTGGTATTTATCACATGTGTGTAAGTCTGAGTTGATGAGTGGGAGAGAAGCAGCAGAGAACAGGCATCACATAAAAGTTTTCCTGAACTGATCACAATTTAATTCCTGTAGATAACATGAAAAACACCAATAAAACCTGGAAAAGAAATGGAAGACTCAGAGGTGCCTCCTCTGTGATGTAGATGACTTGGAAGGAGTCTGCCATTGGTGTATTGCACTGCTTTTCAAAATGGGCACCGTTGAAGTTGTAGCAGAAGGCAAAGACCAAAGAGGATTTGATCAGGCACAAGAATATACAGACAGGAGGGGGAACACGGTCCTGTGAAGCTCCTTTGCATTTCTCTCTTCTGCAACAGTGGCTTTTATTTCAGCTAACACAAAGCCTTAGTGGTTTTTGGCAGTATTTCAGGCAAATCTTCAGATAGGGATGAACTGTTCTTGAACCAAATCTCCAAAGGATTTGGCGCAAGTGTGCTCTCCTGCAATATGAAATGTAGATTTTTGTTCAGTATTTATATTTGAATAGACATTAATGAATGCCTAAAGAAAATCACTATCGTCACTTTTTCTCTTGCTGTTTGATTTCCCTTTGTCTGCTCAATGCTTATGCAGATTGTACTTATTGTACTGGGAAATCCTACCTGGTGTCAGTCTCCCTGCTGGGGCTGGGAGGTGCTGGGGGGGAAGATGATGTAACTGTGACAAAATGTTTGCTGATCAAGGGTATCGGTTTCAGTACTGCCTGTCTGACAGTGATGCCAAACTGCAGGAAAATCCATGCCTTAATTTGTTGGTTTTACTCATAATCTTTCCTGTGAGTCTGCTCCCAGTGCCACAGTGTGTGAAGTTGCTCCACAGCTATCATTAAGGGGAAATAAGGACCACGGAGTCATGGAATGGTTTGGGTGGAAGGGACATTAAAGTCCTTTTTATTCCACCCCCTGCCATGGCAGGGACACCTTCTGATATCCTAGGGTGCTCCAAGCCCCATCCAATCTGGCCTTGGACGCTTCCAGGGATGGGGCAGCCACAATTTCTAGAATCCTATCAGTGAAGCAGTTGCCATCACAGGATAACAAAATACCTGTGACCCTCTTGGCTTTGCTGAGTCAGTAGATTGATTGCTCTTCTATGTTCTTTAAGGGTGGTTTTTATACACCACCTGTCAAATTGTAAGTCCTTGGAACAGATTAGCCCTGCGGAAGGGATGCCCCAAGTTTCCTCTTGACTTCCCACATTGCACTGAGTAATGATGCTCTGTTAATGAAAAATTGAGTTTGTTTCATTCGCTGTCACGTTTGAAGCACAAGGATATTTTTCCTTCCCTAGGACTGGTTACATTTTAATGCATGTATTCAAAATTCAAGTCCAATCTGAAATGACCTATCAGCTATGATATAGTCAGGGGAAAGCATCAAAACATGATGCATTGAACATATTTTACATTCCTTGCCTAACAGCATCCTTGAGTTGATTTTATGCAATACGTATATCCGATATTTGATTTTTATGAGAGGGGCTGTAGATGCAGATGCACTTCTCTGTGAATACATTTTGGCACTGCTAGCACATACATTGCTTGAATTTTGGATGCAGAAATCACATTGATGATTTTTTAAAGCTGTGATTAGGCAAACACAGCTGAAAGGGTCAGGGAAACTGTCCATAATTACTTTTTAGAGTTTAATAGGGAAGAAAAAATAAATTATTATAAACCAGGCATGGCATGGAAGGTTTCAAAGTATTTCACTGAGTTTAGCAGATGTGGCAGGTTCTCAAGTTGTCTGTTAATGGACAAGTAAACCTTTTAATGATCTCTTTTTTTTGTCAGGGCAGACTGTCAGATATGTAAAAATATTTTATTTAAAATGAGCTGTATCTGAGTTGTGTGTTTCAGAACGTAGAACAACTGTCCTCATAGGCTGCAATTTAGGGCTGAAGTGAAAAAGTAAATAAAATGCAAAAAGTGGGTAATTAGAAGCTGCCTGTTTGCTTCTAAATTTCTAATCAAATTCATAACTCCTGCTTCAAATGGGTGGAATAGCTTTTTTCTTTTTTTCTTTTCTTTTTTTTTTTTTTGTTGTGCAAAAGTAAAAAATAAATATCATATCAAAACCATTCCAATATTTCCCTGAGCACATCAGGATTAGAAAACAGAGCTTTGCAGCTAAAACGAGTCCCTCAATGGCTTCCTGAGCAGAAAGGAAACACAAAATGATCTCAAAGCAAAAGTTATAAAGAAAATTTCATACATCACACCTTATTAACATGCAGACTTCAAAAGGGATGTTTGAGGATGAGTGGAGACATCTGTAAACTCTGGGGCACGCTGTGAACCCTTGGAAACCTCGCAATGAGATTATTTTAGCGCAAACCACGTTTTGTGGCACTAACAGAGATTTGATGGAGAATTTTCAAACTTTCCAACCCCAAGAAAAATGTCAACCCAAGAATAATTCAGCTTGCTGAGCCCTGGACATGAGGTTTCAGCAGATACCGTCCCCTGTTCCGCTCACGAGAAATCGACTGCCCAGGATCCGGGAATTGACTGGGGACTTTCTCCCTCTGTCCCCGGCTCATCCTTTATCTGCAGAACCTCTTGCCACTGGAAATCCAATTACAGTTAAACAAAGATTCACCTCAGCGCTTTGAAAAATGTTTTGCTTAAAGACAGTTCTGCCCACATCTGTCTAGGTAGGGAGCCGGGATCTTCTGAAGGTTTTAACGCCGTGTTGCACCCTCTCCTGAAGCAGGATATTGGCTAATCCTGACATTAGTGTTCATCCAGACCAGTCCCTTTATAGCTCCAGGGGCCATGTAGGTCATACTCTTACTTCCTGTTTTCTCGTGAGGTTGACTTAGAAAGCTGACTTCATTAAAATGAAATGTTTTCTCTTTGCCTTTCGTTTTTTTGGTCTACTTTTCGCATTGTGTCATTTCAGCCCTGGCATATTCAAGATTTTCTCTTCCTTCCATGGACTGCTCTTTTAAAACCCAGCAGGTAGAAAATCACTTTGACTAAAGCTGAGATTCTTGCATTAAAAGCTGAGATTGTCCAGCTTTTCAAAGTATGTGATTATATAAAGTATCAAATACTGTGAGAATTGGATTAAAAAACCACGAGGGCGAAAATGGAGACAAATGGTAATGAGCAGCAGGAAAAGACAGTGTGTCCAAATACAGTAATGGATAGCAAATGTCAAGAGTTCAGCATTCAATTTTATTTCCCTGTTTTTATGAGGTGAATTTTTATTATATATGTCATGGGGATTGTGTGTGTGGTTAAGGGAACAGCTGAAAAGGTGGATAGAGGAAAGAGGTTAAGGGTCAGGATAGTCAGAGAAATTTGGGATGAAGAGGACTGGGATGTAGTCAGGCCATGAGCACCAATAGTGCATAAAGGATCAGATTGTCAGGCTCTTCGGGATCCTACAGCATTTCTCCAAACTGATGTTTGCCAGCTCCCTCAGTAATTGCAGAAAGTTGATGTTTTGGCCCCAGGTGTGTTGTTTCAGTGTATAATAGGGATGGATCCAAAACTATCTTCCTTGCATGGATGTAGAAAAAAAACCCAGAAGACAACCATAGGTTTGTGTCCATGCAGCTTCTCCTTCCCTCCTTGGGGAGCTGGCTGGTAGTTTTAGGGATGAGATGTGACTGTGAAGACTGGGGCTAAAGCGCAGTAAAGATTTTCGGCATATTGCAGCAAAGAGAAGTGTTTTTCCAATTGAGAAGAGTGTCAGGAAAGCAAAGATGTTCCCCTGCATCCTGCTAAGCTGGAGGCTCCACCAGTGACAAGAATAATGTTTATTCCAAAATTTCAAGAGGGCCATTTTCTAACGTTGAGTTCAGCATTTGCAGCTTGTACATTCCAGTGGGAGCTGTTTCCAGTTGGGAATGGGCACTGTCCGTGCTCCAGTCGTGCTGTGGGCAGCTGCAGCCAGGTACACTGTGTTCTCTGCTCACTTGGTGATTCAGTTTTGCCCTTTCTGTGTTTTTTTTTTGAAGTCCATTCTGCTTTTTTCTTTGCTCTTCTCCTCTGTGTGTTCACTAATGAGCGCCAAAGTGTGCTCTGTACAGCACATCCTCCATCGATTTCCCCTGAGGAGGATGAGGCAATGCCATACAGACTGACCCACAAACCCTGTGCTGCTCTGAGGATTCAAACCACCCTCTGACGAGATTGGGTTTCTGAAGCTCCTCTTGGCCTCCTCTGCTCAGTCTCCTGCCCTCTGTTTGGCAACTTCTGAAGTGCTGCTGCCTTTTGCCTGGTTTAGGATTAAAAATGTGTCATTCTGGCCTTCCCTTATCCTCTGTCCTGGCTTACATGGGACGGAAATGACCTGTGGCTTGTTCGAAAGCAGGCGTTAGGGAGGAGGACAGCCCTGATGCCCTGCAGACTGATTGCATGGGAGTATTTAGTCTGGATTTCATACAAGAGAGCTCCTTCCTCAGGTCTGAGGCTGCCCTGGTTGCACCTTGTGGGTTCACTGAGCCCTGCACAGCTGGGCAGGTGCTGGGAGAGTGTTCAGGGCACTTGTGCTGCCGAATGTGAAACTCTCCCCTTCTCCATCTCCATGCCTCACGTTCATTCCTGCTCCTTCAGTGACCTCCTCGTCAAATGTGGTCCATTTAAAGATGCACAACGAGATTGGTCTCAAGTGCCAGCTTTGCAACAGCAACCTGCTCTCCAAGAAATCAAGCTGTGTGCTGTCTGCTCCATCAATCATTCCCAGCCTGTTCTGACGGGGAGGATTCAGGATGGAGACTTGGCTGGTGACCAGGTGGCTCAAATGGGCACAGCTCTGTCCTGTGCTGCTGGCTCTCTGTGCAAATCCTGGGGGAGAGAAATTTCCCCTGTCTCTTAAAAAGGTCATCCTGCAGTATTACAAACCAGGCTTTGTTTTAAATTTAATTTTCCCCATTTTGGGGCTATCCTATCTTGAAAATTAGCATTTGATAACAGCAACAACATTTGGTTGTTGGGTTTTTTTCCCTTTTATTTCCGTGAGGGCAAAGTTTTGGAATTGACAGCTTTGGCATCCCTTCCCAGCACTACCGTTGGGGCAGCGATGTGTCTTCACCAACAGCCTCGTGGACAACTCAACCAGAGCCACACCTGTCATCGTGTCTGCTCTCCCCCCTGCTGTCGTCATTAGAATTTAGGAGCCTTTCAACAGTCTGGAGCCATCCTGCATGGCCGTCAGCTCGGTGGATGAAAGGCTTGTCCAGACTCTCCGTGGCTGTTTTGAGAAGTCACAGTGTGACACGGTGTCGCACGCGGCACGCGCACAAAGGAGCTGCTGTCCCCTTGCACATTCTGTTTGCTTTCACACATGGCTTGCTGGGAGAGGAAAAGGTGAAAATGCATCATCATCAAGTGGTCTTCGTAGCTGGGTGACAAATATTTCTTCAGTCGTGAGCTTTACAGGCTTCAGAAAAGTTCCTGGGTTTGGGATGGGGATGGATGGCAGCGTTTGGGAGTGGAGAAATCAGAGCAGCCTTTCAGGGTGGGGAAGAGAACTGTCACCCAGCAGCAGTAATTAATGCATTAATGGCTACCATGGGGAGGCAGGGCTTGGATCAGGTGGATCTGAGACTTTGCAGGGAACAGCCATCAAACAGACAGTTATTCCCATTTTTGCAGGCCTGTCCACAAAAGCAAAATCTCTGATATTAAGATCTGCAGTGGTTTTGCAAAATTGTTTTCCCTTCTTAAGTGAAAATGAATTAAGTCATACTGTGAGCAGTATTGTGGTCAGTGCCTCGTAATGGAAAAACAGCAAATAAAAATTACTCCTCCAGCAATGATGAGTTAATGTCTTTTAGTACCAAATAAAATTTTGATAGTTATTGCTGATGTATTTTTTTAATAATTGACTGGGATGCTTAATAATGCTATGTCTAATTTAGGAATCCAATTTATTGACAAAAACAGGAAGAAATCACCATATTAAATAGACACAAAAATCAGTTAAATGCAATTCATGGGGAGGCATTGTAACTTCACAGCAGGCAAAATACAATAAGCACTAATGTAACCTTATAAAATAAGGATTAAGACAAAACCTCCCAGCCTGTCCAGAGTACAGCACGAGATGGTGTGGAGGCTTGGATGCCTTAGTTCAGAGCCTGGGGTCTCTCTGTCCACCCAGAAGAGCTCTGCTTTGTTGACCACTGTTTCACTTTTCACCTTTCACTTGAGCTGCCTTCAGTTCCCTTTTCAAAATGTCTTTCCTTCTGTGTACTCTTCACAGTATTTTGAAAAAACTCTTCCATTGTGGCAGGGTTGCCTTCAATCCTGTTCATCTTCAGCAGCTGAGTCTGTTTAGTGAGTTTATTAATTACCATGTTGGGCTCATTAAAGTGAGCACCTCATTTGGAGAAACCTCCTGGGGACTCCAGCAAATACACACGTACTCATTAGACTGAATGTTTTCCACTTGTAGATCAGCATTTTGATAATAAACACTTCATAATCCTAAGGAAAATGGTGCAAGTTGAAAGTTAGAATTTAGTTGAGGATAGGTTTTTTGAGGGTTTTTTTTCCCCCCATGGGCATCAATATGGCTATTAGCTCTACAGCTATGGGTCATCAAACAACCAGAAAAATAATTTCTCACTTGATTTCTGCACTGTGCTTAAAGAAATTCACCTCTTCTGTCCTGCTGGTTCATGCAGCTCATTATAGGACACTTGGCTTGGCTGTTGGCAAGTCAAAATCTGAAGGGCTGTGCAATTAAATGTAATTCTGAATTTCCTCACCTTCCAGCAAGGGCACAGTAACAGTGCCTGATGTGGTTTAGCACTGGGAGCTGTGCAGTTTAACCCAGCACAGGTGGAAGATTCAAAGTTTGGTTAATCCCTTGCAGGGAAATCTACTGCACCCTTCTTTCTTCCTGCTGGAGAAACCAGTCCCAGATATTTTTGTTTGAGATGAGGATATTCCATTGGGCTGTTGGAGCTGTAATTTCTTTCCCCAAGATGAGCAGAGCTGTAGAACTGAGCCCCAGGTCACACCATGGATCAGCCTCCAACCTCCCACTTTAAATTTTAAAATCCAGAGGGAAGAGCCTAAAATCCAGCCGGGAACTGGAGGCTGCTGGTGCCCTATTCTGCTCTTGCAAGAGGAGGCACAACACCTCCATCGAGCTTCTCTGGGGGCACTTAAGGCAGAGTTTATTTACTGTGTAACGTGGTAGCTTAGTGGGATTCCTGCTTGCTGCCTAATTAGTTCCTCGAATTTATTTGGAGTAACACTTCCTCCCTTCCTGCTGAATGGCTGGATGTGGGTTCTGGGAGCCCTGGATTCCCTCATTTAGCCCTTGCACACTTGCAGGATGCTGTGCTTGCTCTCCCAGACCTGTGTTGGAATAGCTATTGCCTCTGTGAGCGCTTTGCCTTAGCGATGCCCAAAGGCCTTGGGAGCAGCTGCTGCAGGCTTTGGGCAGACAGAAAATGTTGTCCTGATCCATTTGGAAGCTGTGCACTCCTAAGGAGTTCCAGTTTAGGGCAGGCCCCGGAGCACAGGCGTTCCTGAGAGACTGAGATTTTTGTATGCTTTGAGTTTCTCCCGCTCCATATCCTGCTGCCTGTTCTCACTTCCATGTCCCTTCCCAACCTTGCTTGCTTTCTGCTTATTTATCACCTTTAAAAATGATGTAATTAATTCCATAATGTATGCAACACCTGTAACTAAAACCCTTTATCTGGAGAGCAATTTGTGCAGAAGCAGACTTGGTACTGAATATTCTGCTTCTCTGGTCTTTTCCATGGACAGCTGGCTGTAACCTTTGGGATTTTAGCAGGTGGGATCTCACAGGCACAGGTATCGCTGCACAGCACCTCCTGGCAAGGTGTCAGGAAGCAGAAGTGCCAGAAGTGACTCTATGAATCAAGTAATTCCTGTGTCAAAATCACTTCCTTCACTTTCCCTTTGCCAAGGGAATCCAATTAAACTTCGAGCTCACACAGCCACATGGATGCTCTTCAGCCTGTCCCAGCTTCTCAGAATTTCCATGCATTTTGAAGCTGTGTTCTAGTGAAGAGGGAATTTTCATGTGGTTATTTTCCTTTTGGCAAAGGAGACTTTCCCCCTTCCCCTGGCCTGGGAGCTGGAGGGCACTGTGGCTGCTCGGTGAGAGCAGACATGAGCTAATCAGGCTGGCACAACAATGGGCTGTTATTTATGAAGCCAGCGCTTTTCTAACTTTTCCTTTGTTTATGCAGTGTAATTTCAACGTCATAAATACTAAAAGGTTTACCGCTGGGAGACGAGAACTTCCCTCATTCATCTCTGCAATTAAACTTCTTGTGCCCACGGTGGCTTTTCCTTTTAGCTGCCTTTTAGGATGGAGTCCAGGATTTTAAGAGGTTTCACTGACTGAATTTTTTTAATGAGGTCAAAGAGTTTTTGAGGGAATTCTGAAGAATATTTAATTTTTTTTGTTTTCTTTGCAGGTTTAGGCTTCATTTTTCACCACAGTCCTTGAATTTCTGAGTGACTTCGAACAGATCATTTTTCTGTGTCTTACTTTCACCACATTTGTAACAGGATAAGCCTTGTTATTGACTTGAACTGTCTTTAAAGTGTCCAATGCTGTATGTGAGCTACCCTAGAGCTGGACACTCTCCCTGTAACCACTCAGCTGCTCCCTTCCTTTTTTCACAATCTCTGCAGCCTCTGGGCTTGTTCCGGAAATGTATCACACAGCAACAAACATTCTAAGGAAAGGAATCCTACTGAGTTTTTCTGCAAAGAATTGGGAGAGTTACTGCATGATAATCTCAAGGAGTGCTCTGTGTTGCTTCTATCAGCTGTAGGACAGGAGGTGCTTTTGTTCCACGGACAGAGCTCACCACCCTCACAGTAAATAATTGAGATTCTAATGATCTGGGATGGAAAAAAAAAACCCAAGTAAGTTGTCTTTGGACTGTCAGTTACCTGCATTGTTCCTTTCCGTTTCAGTCACATCTTTTATGCGTAAATTTTATCTTGAAGAAGAACATAAAGAAATTCTGTGGTCACTGCAGAGCTGTGATAGTTTGAAGCTGTAAGTAGGAAGTGGCAATAGCGGAGGAGCTGGCATGAATCAACCTACTCTCATTTCAAACAGCTGTTTAATGAGAGCTTCTTGTAAGATCCCCTGTTAAGAATAGGCCATAATGAGGATGATGAAACCACCTCATCCTTGAAAACAAATTCCTTTTCATGGCTTAATTAAAAGTGCTCCGAGTACTTCTGTGAGCATACATGATAGCTTAGGAAAGCCTCTGTTTTAATTTATAGAAAGAAGTCTCAATTAAGAAGCTAAATAGATAATATGTTGCTTTAATATTATATAGTGAAAACTGTTCTTATTTCTGAACTAGTGGCATCTTCCAGTAAAATATATTTGTCTTAACAGTTTTACAGCTTTCCCTGAGAGACCAGCGTGACAGCCACGTCCTCGTGTGCTTTTAGTTCCGTCTTAATGTGATGGAAGAAGTGCAGACTAGAGCAACTGGCTCAGTCAGGCATGATTTGTTGGTGATTTTTTTGGGGGAGCAATTACAGGTGGCTAAGCCTTGTGAACTATTTAGACCCAGGTGTTTTTAGGAGCAGGCAGCACCAATAAAAGCTGGCTGTGTGATGAGCAGCAGTGCTGTTCGCCCAAAATGCATCAGCAGCGAGATGTTGGCTCTGATTTTCTGATATTTGTGGAGGTTCGCAGGAGCTCGCAGGGAAGTCAGGTAGGCAGCACCCAAGATGGTGATTGAGAGAACTTTATTTACAAAACTTTCTTTATATAAGCATTAATAATCCAGCAACCACTGGTCGGCAGTTATCCACCCCCTAAAAGGATAGGCTACAATCCTACAACATCCAGTACCAAAACACTGAGACCAGAAAAGCACAGAAATGCAACTTATCTCTACTCTCCATGAGAAAGAAGAGAAGGATTTCTAAAACAGTGCAACTACAGCGAGATGTGCTGCAGGAGGGGTTTGTGTTGGCTAACAAGGAGGTGGATGACCTGGTGTGGCCAGGACAGGTTTGTCAGACCCCAGTGAGCCATCCCAAAATGCAGGTGATGTCCAGGGGTGGGAGAGCAGCCCTGCTCTGCCCTGCTATCAATTCCGACGCCTCTTCTTCCCGCTCTCGTTTGCCACAGTGAAACATCACTGTCTCTTTGTAGTTTCCTTGTAAGATGCTAATTAAAGAAAGAAATGTTGGTTTGAGAGAAAACTGCCAAAGTGAGTATTGTAAAAAAGCAACTGTTTCTTTGCATTTGTCTGAAATTTCTGTGCCCTTGGGAGAAGCATAAAGATCCAAGTTCCCTGTGCAGGGAATTCCTGGCTGTGATACCTGAGGAGGAGGAGACAGGAAAGCAGATTGTTTTTGTGCTGTTTCCTTTGTGGGGTTGTCTCTTGACATACTGAAAAATCATAGAATAAATTGCACTGAGACGCATTGGAACCTTAAAAAGGGATCTTTTTAAAAAGAGTGAAGTGTTGAGGGAGGGCTGCTGGCTTGGGTGGAGATATTTATTACCCTTTGGGAAATTCCCTGTGCTCTGGCCTGGCCTTGGGCATAGACTGGTCTTTGGGGGGTCATGGGCAGCTGTGCTGAGCAGCCAGCTGGGGGAAAATTCAGAATTATGGAGCCAACCAGTGAGGAACAGCCTGAAGTTCCCTGTGTAAATGTAGTCCTGCCACAAAGGTTCCTCTCTCCTGTTCCTCTCCTGTTCTTCTCTCCCTTCTGTGTCTTGTAGCTGCAACATTTTGATTTCCCAACAGAAGGCACGTTTGTAGTTTGGACAAATGTGTTCTGATGTATCACTTAGATTGTTTTCACGTTATCAGATTTTCTGTACTTGGTAAAGACCTGCTGTCAGTGTGCCATTTGGGTACGGTGGTTCGTCACAAGAAGGCTTGGGAGGCTCAGATCTAGGAATCAAATAGTGCCTTGGTCTGTACTGCAAACCTCTGACCCCCTGCACTGAGACACCACAACAGGCAGTGTTAGCAGAAGGATTGTTAAAAAAAATTAGTGATTAAGGAGTCTTTGTTTTCGCAGTGATTTCTGATTTGTCTGCTGAATGATCAGGCTGACACCTTCATGGCTGACCCTTTGCTTTCCACTCAGCTTATGACCCTGATCTTCTACTTTCAGTTCCATCAATACTGCAGGCCCTAATTTTTACTGATTTTTGGGGTTTTTTTTGCAAATGCCAATCACATGAAACAATTTAGGTGTGATGTGTCTTCCTCAAGCTGTCCTTCACACAGAGCTGCCTCCCTTCCTCCTCTCGGTGGGTTGTTGCAGAAGGATTTGCTTTCATGCTACGTGGGAGATCAAACCCTTCAACAGAAACTGCCCCTGGTAGCGTTGTTTGCGAGTTTTATTAATTGCTCATTGATGGTACCTTGGTTTGCTGTTATTCTGTTGTTTCCTCCAAAAAAGAGGTGTATTTGCTGTGCTGAGTGATGTTCATAATTGCCCCCCTACTTTGCCAAAACGCCGCTCGTGAGAGGCTGAGAGATTGCAAATGTCAGCCGTGGGACCCAGGAGGACAATCTACCAGTCAGTGCTGAAATGATTTGAACTAGTGAACTCTTGTTAAAACTGCTAATTGCTTTTTTAAAAACACTTAATGGAAATTGCCACATTTAAGTAGCCCATAAAACTGCGATGACACCAGCCTTAATCAGGTGTCACAAAAGCACATCCATTATAAGCTACCTGGCCTGAAAACTTTGACGATGGAAATCACTTGTGACAGCCTGGTGTTTACAGTCCTGCATCTCTCTGGAAGAGGAGAATAATTTATTTGTTTTACTTATGAAGAGACTCTTCTCTGAACTGCACCTTTATGTGCAGTAAAGCTTATTGAAGAGAATGACCCCAGGGAACTCAGGAGTCTGGAGGATAAGGTAGTGCTGCCTGGTTTTGAATATTTCATACTGGGATATGCTAATTTGTTTGGTGACCTTGCTGCAGACTCAAAATAACCACGGAGAGCTCAGTGAAAACCACTGTGCTCTGTTTGTCCTGGTGTGTTTTGTCAATTCGAAAAGCCAAAAAGCTGCAGGGAGGAAACTCTGGTGCTGGGCAGCGCGGTCCTGTGTATTTTAGGTAATACAATTTCTTGGTACTGAATTTTACAGAGTAACGCATGTTTATGGGAAATACATTTTTTAAAATGGCAAATGAGTTAAGTATAAATCCCACTGAAAGCTAGGATGGGCACTTCATTTTTGTGGATACTGGAGGTGTTTATTTGCCTCTTGGAGCTGCTTGTTGAGTCTGCTAGGGAGGGATGTAGTGAGAATAACCACACTTCTTCCCTGGATTGGGTATCAACACGGTGCAAAATGTCTTTGGGAGGAAGAGAGGATGAGAGCAAGCATTAGGTGAAGGTGTTGCTGTGTGAGAGGAGCATTTATGTTCTGTAGATCCAGGCCAAACTTGGAGCTGGAGGCAGGCAGTGCTGGGCTCCCTCCCGCTCCCTGTGCGAGGCTGTGATGCCTTCAGATATTTCTGGTTTTTTTACTCTTCATATATCTGTAACTTGCTGTAGTTCTGTGGTTCTTACAAAGTGCTAAAATCCTCTGTTCCCAGCACCTTTGGCCAGAAGGCTCTCTGAATGCAGATGCAAGGACATATTCATTGCCCTAGGGCCCGAAAATATGGAAACAACAGTGAAATGGGGGAGCAGGCCTGGGGTGGTGAACATCATCCCCTGAGGGTGCACTGGCGAATTAAGGGCCAATGTGCTAATGGGACAGAACTTATCAAAGGCGAAGGGCTCGTGACCCAGTGTCCATTTTGGGTGTTATCCCCGCTGGGGGACTTTGCTTGCCCAAATGTATCTTCAAGGCTTTTGCAGGCTTTGAATAAATTGTCCACTTTTATACCCCTAATTTGTCTTGGCCTCTGTTTCAGGTGGCCTGTATTTTAGGCAACAGCTGTTCCTCTCCTCATATCTTCCCAAAAAGGGGTCATTGATTGCTCACAAGAGGCCTTCTAAAAACAGAAGTGGCCCAATGGAGTGACACACTTTCCATCCCATTGCCATGGGCCATTTCGGGCCACAGCAGCTTAGCAGGGCCCTGCATTAAACTTAAAAACTCTTCTGTTGCTCAGGGTGGTGTTTGCTATCCAGCCCCTTGCACCTCCATGTATAATACATTTTTTATTATACAATAAAAAAAAATAAGTATCTGGAGCGACTGTTGACACTAAGATTTCAGCAGAGCTGTGGTACCAGATGTGTTGCCAGAATGGATATTTTAAGTAGGGTGTAGTGACAAACACTGGTATAAAAATGCTACAAATCACCCAGCCCATAGTTTCCACCTTCATGTCATGTGGAGTTTCTCCAGTGCTATGATGATGTTTCTTTTTTTCTCACTCCTTAAAGTTTTATACTGGCTCTTGCCACAAGTTATTTGAGGTAACTTCAGGGTAAAACCTGGAATTCCAGTGATCTCCCTGAGAGACTTAGCAGAAGCTCTTGAGCTTCTTTTGGGGTAAAAATTCACTCTGTTAAACCAATTTAATTTACTGACAGTGCTGATCTTGAGCAGAGCTTGGGAGGCATAGGGAGGTACCTTTGCTGCCAGTGTCCTGAACTTTCCCAGAGCTGCTGTGCAGCAACTCCTTGCCTTTTCGAAGCTATGAAAGCACATAAACAAGAGTTAATATCAAATAAGAAGTAGTAGGTCTTTATTACACTTGTGTGATATTTTGTAAAATCTTATTTACCTGTGATCCTGACATTTTCTACTATTATTACTTTTTAAAATATAAACTCTGAATGGTGCAAACAGATTACCAGCAGAGCTAAAGGTAATTTAAGATGGAAAATTTACAGTAGAAGTTGAAAATCCCCCTTTTTTTTTTTTTTTTTTTTTGAGGCAGCTGTTGTAAAGGAAATGTTCTCAGTCTTCATTCTCCAAAGGGAAATTTTGTGTCTTCCAGTCAGGGCAATAAATAAAGGTGAAAGAATCACCACAAAAACATCCCTGCATTATTAATTTGCCAGAAACAGTATCTCAGAAGAAAAAGCCTCCCCAGGATAATACAGGAATGTAAAATACTTGTTATTCACCAAACACATAAGGATCTGCACAGATAAGTAATGCAGCTGGGCCCACACACTTGAGATTGGTGACAGGTGTGAACCAGGTTTTGATTTTTAAAAATAAAATATATCTAGCTTAAGGTATCCCTTCTTTGTGAGTCAAATGGGGAACACCTGTGTTAAGAAATCAAGCTGCTGTAAGGAATAATGACAATAAATGCTTTAGTTTTGATATGAACAGGAAAAAGTTCTTATTGCAGTGCTTGGTCCAAAGATTAAAGGCTGCAATCAGGAATGTAACAGAAGCCTTATGAGTCCCAGTTCCTGCTTCTGCAACCACATCTCCTTTCACTGTGGGTATCTTTAAAAATTAAATGTACAGAAGAGAGGTGAAATATTACCAGTGGATCGTTTACTATATCCCAACAGTTCAATCATCAGTGCTGGAAAGTCAATATTATATTAACTTCAAACTAGTCTCTACTGAAGTTTTCCAAAATGATGGAAATTCAGAGGTCCTAGTTTTCTAGCTGTGCATTTGGCTGCTTATGAAATGTCATATAAAAATGATGTTTTGGTAAGAAATCATTCCCGCTGTTCTCCCAAAGGCAGCAGTTCTGTGTTACATCAGGTTTGCTTTCAGAATGGAGTTTACTACAAAGTGTGTCATGTAAATTAAAATAATATTGACATAAGGTGGTCAGGTAAGAAACAGGACTCGATGATTCCTATTGGAAACTCCTTGAATATTTCTCAAATTGAATGTCAGCAATAACTTCTGAATGTCTGTCAACAGATGACTTCCCAGAAGGTGTTTGTTTTCCATCCTGACCGCAGTGGAAGATCATTACCTGGGATATAGATTGTTTCATCTGTATTCTTCCTGCTGCTGCCTAATTAGCAGCTGTAGAGTGTTTTAACACCTGGATTAACAAAGGCCTTTGTCTTCCATTTGCAGAAGATAAAAAAGGATTTAAGCTTTTTAAACGAAATGTATTTTACAGCATGGTAATAGATGAAACTGCTTCCCATTATACAAAATACAGTCAATTTTTGCTAAAAGCTTCAGGGGCTTCCCTCCAGCCCTTGGTCACCTCCTGTTAAGCATCTCCTGCTAACTCCCTTGGGGGTTTGCCAGGGGAGCTGGAGGATCTGAGTTTGATCCCCAAACTGCTGGAGCCAAACCAATGGAATAATTCCATGGAAATACCATAGCACGTCATCCTGTGTGTGCCTACGTGGTGGCTTCGTTTAAATGCTTTGGGTTTTAGTTGATGTCGATGTCTGTGAGTCCCAATCTGCATTTCTGAAGGCTGGTGTCTTGCTAATGTCTGATTCTGGTATTTGTACAGTTCACAGGAATCCTTCAAGGGTTTATTTGCTCTATGTTCATCTGGGATGGAGTGAGTGTACCATGTAAAATAATATGTCAGCTCATAAACTGCATGTACAGTGATGAAATGTGAGCTCGTTTCACTTTTATCACAGGACCTTGAATCAGGCTTGTTCTGCTGCCAAGTCCCCGAACGCCTCCTTGCAATGTGCCTGGAATTCACTTCTCTGGAATTGTGGTTTTTTGGTGTATACTTTTGTGTTTTGTCAGGCTCTGGTGCTGGGGACTGGTTGTTTCACAGATGCGAGCCGGGAGGGATGCAGCCTGGGATGCTGTGGCATTTTGAGTCCTTCCTGAGGAGCTCAGGGCAGGCACAATGTCCCCTGGGACAAGCAAAACACTGTAATCTGTGCTTCCTGGGACACTCTGACCTGTTTGGGCTTCCTCTGCCCGCTCTCATGGAAGCTGTCACGTGGCACATTGATTTTTGTGCTTTTTCTCAGCTCCATCCTCCTCTGTGTCGCATGAAGTGCTGTGACATGTCCTGCTGGCTGTGAGCCGTGATGGGACACGGCACCTCAGGATGGAGAGGAGAAGAGGAGCCAGCAGGGTTTCCTCTCTCCCTCTGAGCTGCAGAGCTGTGCAGGTGATGGCTTCTCCCAGCCTCTGCTTCAGGGAAATGGTTTAAAATGAGTGCAGTGCTCACCCTGCCCTTTGTGTGCAGGGTGGGACTGTCAGGAGCATGCACTGAAGAGGTTTAGGAAGTTTATGAACTCCACTCACCCACAGCGGCCTTAGTGGGGAACATAATTCCTTTCACTTTTACTGTCACTGTTCACAAAATGACTGCTTAAATCCCAGCATTTCTCCCAGCTCTAAACGCCGTCTGTCAATGCCATTGTCCTGCTGGTGACAGCTGCAGTGTTGGACAGCAACTGTTGCTGCAAACTGGTTGGGTTTTTTTTCCATCTTCCCTCACCATCTTTCCATGAACTGATCTGCTGTGACTACGAAGATTTTTGGACTGTCCCATGCCTCTTGTTTCCTTGGCAGAGCGATAGTTGTCTCCTCATGGGTTGCTCCTTTGCGAGACGGGATGGATCAAGCTCTGAGCGAGCTGTCGTGTTGTCTCATGCTCTCGAGGAGCTACTTGTTATTTGTGCTCTTCATATCCTTCTGACAGCTTGTCAGGGAAGAGAAGTTTTCCTTTATTTTCTTTTCCCTTCATCGTTGTTGACTAATTAGTAGCCAAATAGACAGCATTTGTTTTTGTGATCAGACTGGTGGTAATTTAAGGGTTGGATGCAATCCAGAGCTCTGGAACCAAATAATGGACTTTGGGTATGGTTGGGTGAGGATGTGGCTTGGCATGGGAGATTTTCCATCCATGGTGAAGGTTTCTGAATTTTGGACTCAAAACAATCATCATTAGATCTGAAATGCCATTTTAATAGTTCGTGACAAACAGTTGAAGCTGTCATGCTTGAGAATCAGGGGGGTCTGAAATATTCTGATGGTCTGAAATTTTGGATCTGACTCTGATCCCCCTTCTTGTTTAAACAAGAATTAACCAGGGGATCAGAACTGAAGCCCCTGAGCAGAGATGTTGTCTCCT
The DNA here is from genome assembly GCA_013397895.1 of Origma solitaria. Lineage (NCBI taxonomy): Eukaryota > Metazoa > Chordata > Aves > Passeriformes > Acanthizidae > Origma > Origma solitaria. The sequence continues at coordinate 866,035 of VZRL01000642.1, forward strand.
TAAGATGAATGGTTGTCATTTAAGCGCCTTGTGACTTTCTGGGTGGGAAATCACCCTGTAATTTGTGTGTTTATTTGTACCTTACTCCACATGGGAAGGCCTTTCCCAACCAAGGGACCTGTTTGTCCAAGGGAGTTAAACATCCACACCTTTGTGTCATTTGGGGAGCAACCAGGGCTCTGTTTTTTCCAGCCAGTGATTAATTGCACGGAGCAGGAGGTGGCACACACACATTTTTCATACCTAACGCATTCTGGAAAGGGGGACACGTGGAAATGCACATCCTGCACCTCCCTGACACAGCCACGATGGAGAGCAGAGCTTGTTGCTGGCAGCTTTCCTGATCCACCTCACCTCATGCGAGGAGACTCCATCACCTTCCCACAGTGGGACCAGATGTCCCAACACGCAGTCTGATATTGCAAAGAGGGAAAAAAATGAGGTAAAAAGCTCTGAGAACTAATCTCTGTTTTGTCGAACAGTTGGAGAGCTCCTGGCCATGGCATCTCAAACCTGACAAAATTACCCCAAAGTCACTGATTTCACATTCCATTTGGCAGTGGAAAGTCTTCCAAAGCATTCAAATTCTGCTTTCCTTCATCAGCTCCGCTGGGAGGTGAAATAATTCAGAGTAAGGGATTCCTGTGTTTCACTCAGGCCTGGGAATGATTAGCCATTTTTTCTACAAAATTCCTTTATTAAAGCTTTTCTTGCCTTGCTTCCTCCTGGCTGTGTTGGCAGAGCACTGGCACGTGTCTGCTCTAGTCTGATGAAGACCAACCATCTTCGGGAGGCTGGTTTGGAGTGAGACCTTTGCTCTATAATTCTCATTAATGTTTGGAGAAAGGCAGTTGGGAATTTCATCTCTGTCCACAGAGCTGATTATCCATCCTAGGCTGCTGCCTTGGGGACAGGCTCAGCCCCTGCAGCCTTAATGTGTGTGCGTATCAAACACGGCTCTCCCAGAAGGTAGCGAGCCAAGTGTGTGTTTCCTATGCATTATTTATGGAATTCAGAATGCATTCTCTTAAAAATTACTGTGGACTGTGCACTTTTTTGCATTGTAGCTGGAAACATGGGGATCTCTGGTGCTGGGAAGGACTTGGGATGGGCACTTGCACAGCTTTGTGCCTCGCACAGGGCAGGACCATGAAACTCTTTGAGGTGCTTAAGATAAACAATTAATACTTTGCCTATTGGAGTTTTAGTTTCAGTGAGGGAAGATTAAAAAATAGCTGTGCAAAATACAAGCACAGCACAGCAATTCTAGAAAGGTGTTTTGCTTTCAAACAAAAAACCAAAAGAAAATACAATTTTTTGTTAATCTTTTTTGAAATGAGATGTGCAAATTGTTCTTTTTCAGAGGTGATGGTTTGCCAGGCAGGATGTGTTTATCCTGGTCACCAGGCTTCGTTCAGAGGTGCAAATTTGCCCTTAAAACCATGTTGTCCCCACAGGGTAATTGGAGCACAGGGGGAGAGCCCTGTGCATGCAGGGAATTCCACTGCTCCTGACATCCTTCTCCATGAGTATTCATCCACCTTTATAATTTGTACACATCCAAAAGCCAGAATCAGGTGGTCCTTTTTTTAAATTTTGATGAAATGTTAACTCTTCCAAGCAGAATGTTGTTTCCGGTAGGGATGGCCAGGCTCAGTACCTTCCTCACCACTCTCACCTGCACAGATCCAGGTGAGCTATGAGCCTTTTGGTGCTCTCTGCAGTGAGGAACTCTCAGTGCCTGGACTCTCCTGTCTTCTTGATTAGCCTGAAAACGTTGTCTGAGAGCCAAGCTTTAGGCTGTGCACCGGCTGATGTATGGCTGAGCTCAACCAAAGACAGATTTATATTTGTACTAGCAAATTTAGGGCCTGTTCCCTTGCCTTTTGTAGCTATCAGGAGGAGTTTTGGGTGTTGCTCATTAATGATATGCATCATCTACGAAGTAGAAGAATGAATTATATAAATTGCTGGCAATCTCCACCCAGCATTTCCTTGTGGATTTAAAAGTCTTATTTTACCCTGGATATTTTATTCCCACCTACCAAGAGGCAGGCCTGGAGTGTGCCAGGGACACAGGTAATGCAAACAGTAGCTTTATTATTTCCAGGTAATAAAGAGGAATGCATCAGCACACTGCAGGCATTAAAATGTATGGTTTCTCTGTGGCGTTTAACGAGGGTTTGCAGGAGTTCCGGTGCTCTACAGAAAATATTGGATTTTTCCCCTACCTTCTTGCAGGGTCCAAAGGGACGGGAGGAATTTGCTGTGTGTGTGTTTTGAGGAGAACAAATTTAGGATAATCATTTTTTTTTCACTGGTTTCTCACCCGCCCCCAAACCTGGAGCTGGGTAAACTGTTTAGCTACGCATCATTGCTGCGCTGGTGCCTGGAAGAGGTTAAAGTCCCTGTGTCCCTGCTTAGCAGCTGGAATCAGCCATAGGTGTGTTTTCCAAAGGCAGCCACTCTGCCTGGGCTTGGTTTGGTTCCCAGGACTGTGTAAGCTTGCACAAATGTTCTCTTAGATATGACAGTAAATCAGCTTTAGTTGTTTATTTTCCTTTTACGTTTATTATCTATAAATGTACTAGCCAGTAGGTTTTCTGGCTGCAGTTAGCACTGAGATAGGAGGATTGAAAAATGTTCCCAGAAGGAACATTTGGGATGGGTAATTGCGATTGTTCACCCTGGAAATCTGACTCTGAGCTTGTCTTTTCCAGTCAAGGAACAGATACACTGTGTGACTTATGCCTTACCAGATCCACTTTGGGATCTTACACAATCAAACACTTGGAAACTTGTCACAGACTAGGGGAGTCTTCACAGAAGGTATTTAATGGCTGATTTCAGGTAATATTCGGTGTCCGCTGTGACAAATTCAAGACACTCATGAATTGTTCTCAGACAATTTGCAGAAAAAAAAGTAGCTGATGTACTTTAGATATTCTTCCCCCATCACTTGGCTAGAGCTACATCTGGAGGCAAGTCTGGGATGCTGTCACAGAACGGGTCAGGTTGGGAGGGACCGCAGTGGTCACCTGGTCCCACCTCCCTGCTCCAGCAGGGCACAGGATTGTGTCCAAGTGCCTCTGGAATATCTCCAATGAGGGAGACTCCACACCCTCTCCGGGCAACCTGTTCCAGGCTTTGGTCACTGCACAGGAAAGAAGTTCATCCTCATGTTCATGTGGAACTTCCTGTGCATCAGTTTTTCTGCTCATTGCCTCTTGTCCTATTGCTCAGCACCATGGAGAAGATTGATTTTTCTGTATATTTTCCTTTGTTTTCAGTCTAATGGACTGTGGCATCCGCACCTATGCAGTTCCTCTCTCTCATTGTGTGGGGCACCATCATATCTTCCAAAAGAGGTGCGTGGTCAGGCTTTAGACCCTTGAGAAACAGTGGCTCTGAGCTGCCCTTTGCATCTCCCCTGACTTTCACGCTCCCCCTCCGGCAGCACCGTTTGTTTGGGGACATCTGCTCCCCTGTGGGAAGGTGGCAGCAGGAGACAACATGAGATCAGTTAATGATTGTAAGTACGTTCAGGCAATCTGCCAGTCTGAGCACTCAGCCCTTCTCCTTTTTTAAACTTGTCAGGAATTCAAAGGAAAAACATTGCAGCGAAGAGGCTCATCTAGAAAAGCAGCGTGTTAATTACAGGAGGCAGTTTCTTGGCTATCAGTTGCTGTCCTGCACAGAATGGCTTGGAGATGTACATTTTTACTGTGGGAAGACATTTAAATGTGGAGCTACTGGCTCTGGTCTTGCTGTTTGATACTGCTACTGCCATTCAGTGAAATCTCTAAGGATTTTTTGCAGGCTATAGACTGGAACCCAAATTTTCTCCATATTCTTTTTCCGTAGAGCCTAGAACAACAGTTTCCCCCATATTCTCATTTATCCAATTATTTGACCATCAGATAAAGTTTCACTCCATCAGGTCAAATTTTCAAATGTTATCAGAGAGTTTTATATCCAAATGTCTCCTATGTTTTATAAGCAGCTCCAAGTGCCGGTGGCTGGAAGTGAGGCACCCCTGTCATGGGTTAGATGTTTGTAATATAAAGCAGGGGAGAAATGACAGCATTTCAGAAATAAGGCCAACGCTTATGGCTTATATGCCAAGATGTCTTTAAAACATGCAAATCCATAGAAAAGGAGAATTCAGGAGGTGGAAAAATCGAGCCCTTTGTATAAATTGTAAAATGGTGGGATCAGATCTGGGTTTGCTGAGTAGCAGTGCTTGAGTGACCCAGGGCTCCACACATACACAGCAAATACCTCAGTCCTTGGGCAAGTGTTAATGTCCTGAAATTAAGGATGCAGATAGAAACCAGTGGGGCAAAGTGATTGATGTTTTTTAGTTTTCAGTGTCTACTTTGATCCGTTTGCTGCATCTTTTTAAACCTCAAATTCAATCAGCAAAATAACAAACTCTCCTTCACTTCAAGCCAACCATTTTCCAGATGCTACAAGTGGAGGGTTTTACCCTGAAGGGTGGAGAGAGACCCTGCAACGACCCCCAAAATACAGAATACAGTTGTCTTACTCTCAATTATGCTTGAAAAGAGCTCAGGGATTCCAGTGATGGATGACAGTATACAAATCTCAAGTAGCTTTGCTTAGTGTGTTTTGTGATATGATACAGGAGAGATAGTTCTTACCCAGTGCCTTTTAAAGGAAATCCCGAGGGTGAATCAATTACCTTTCTCTTCTGAATCAATAGAGATGGGATGTGTTGCAGTTACTTTACGCTTTGGCGAGTGCTTGAGCACAAAGGATGGCTGTTGATGATAACCATTGCAAAGAATGCTGTGCCATTTTTTTTCTCTTTCTTCTTTTAAGGACGCTACAATCCCCTCGGTTCACACACTTCATCATTCTCAGTCACAATCTTTTCTCAACGAAGATTTAAGAGTGGGAGGAGGAAGCAAGCTCTCAAAACGTACAAAGTACGCACTGAAACATGGCTTGAAGTCCTAATGACAGCACTGCCCATTCCCAAGACTCTCCAAACCCTCGGCACTTGTGAATTTTGCCTCAAAGAACTTTCAGATTTAGGAGATGGAGTTAGGGGAAATGGGATATGAGCTGACACGGTGGTGCTAGCAAAGGTTAAATCATGTAATTGAGGCTGAGCCAAGGATAAAGACAGATTTCTTATATGTCTGAAAGCAAACACCTTTATGTTTTTTGCAAGATGTTTCTTTGTATCCCACCACAGACTTTTGTTCAGAAAAGATAAAATACTGCTATGATCAGACCTCATATTTTAAAATTATTGCATTCACAAAGCCATTATTATACTCTCAAAAGAGTACTAATATGTGTGTGTAATGTGATTTAGCAAGAGACTATTGTGAGAGCTTCCTGAATGCAGCCCATGTGATAACCTGGGAGTCATTAAATGGTAGGAGCACAAAATGCCACGTGGGCTGTGCTTCAACTTCTCATGAAAGGCATCTGAAGACAAGTGAGGACACACTTTCTTTTCCCACATTTGGATCTCTCCGAAGATCCAGATATATCTGAGAGGTCTGCACAGGTCACTCTAGTTATCTGTGTTGTTAGGCTGCTCTCTGGAGAAGATGGAGAGGCAGGAAAGTGGGAACTGGATGAAAAAGGAAAGCTGCTTAAGCTCTGCCTTTCGTGCCTGATGCTGAGGTCCCAGGAGGGCAAAGGCAGTCTGAGGAGACTGAGAACTGCATTGGGCTTTTCCCTCTGTTCCCTTGATCAGGAGCCGCTTTCCTCTTCAGAAACTGAGGAATCTAAAGACGCCACAGACAGAGTGAGGGGTCCCACCACAAACCAGCTCTGTCTTGATGCAGAAACAGATTTATTGTGAGAGAGTGTTCTCTTCTTTGCGTTTTGTGGCTTGAAGAGCAACAAATTGAAAAAGGGAGCAGTGTGAGTGTTCCCAGCTGGTGTTGTGGCTATCTTTCCAGTGTGTCCCCTGATGTGAGCACCATCCCCATGTCAGCTGAGAGTCCATACCCATACCCAGATCTTTAATCAGCAGGGCATTATGAATGTCCGCGCTTGCAGTTTAAAATAGATTCAAGGAATGACAGTAATGCTTTGTCTGGGAGTCAGAGATGTAATATTCCCTCTGTGCAAAGAGCCTTTTTCTGCCCTGGAATACAGCATTTATCTATAATAGAAAATAGTTCAATAATAGAAACAGGTTAACAAATTAGGTGGAATTCAGGAAAGAAAGATGATTGTGTCTGAAAGGGAATTTTCTGGGTGAATAACAAAATAGTTTTGATATATTTCATTTTGATGGAAGACCAATCAGCTTAAAAGGGGCATATACCAACAAAAATGTTTCAAGGATATTTAAGGTACAGGAAGGGCTTTTTAGAAAAGTTATGTGCGTGTAAAGTACTGACAGGGATATAAATGAACCCTGTCTGGAAAAGCTGGATCCTAGAAATGCTGTGAACACCGAGTAAAGTAGCCACAGATATGGCTGCAGCACAGGGGTATTTATGAGTTTGAGCTGAACCACGTTCGAGTGCCAGAGCTGCTTCTAAAACCTTGAATAGGACCTTAATCATTTAAGGTAAAAAATAAATCAGTATTGTGACTCCATGCACTTTCAGAGGAGATGGAAATGCATTTCTCCCAAGGTATTTCTCTTTTCTCTTTTGCTGGGAGTGTTCCCTTTGGAGAGGAGATCCTGCCAGTTTTCTTTTATGTTCCTTTCCACTGAGTTATTCCCCTTGGTTTCTCCTTGCATTCTTGGAGGAGAGAGAAGCAGCTTTCGTACCTTCAGGGTGTAAAATCTGGCTCTGCTGGGGTGAATGGAAATTTTTCTTTGACTTAAAGGCGATCAGAATTTCCTCCTTAGAGTCCTCTTAGGAAAACCAGATGATTTCATCTGAAGCATCGCACGTTATGATGATCATACATAAAAGAACAACATTAACCTCAGTGCCACATGCAGAATTATTTTTGAGTGAAAATGAGCAAAATTTTATAGAGTATTTTCAAGGCCTCCTCAGTAAGAGAAAATATTACAGATGATGAAGAGGAATAAGAATTGCAGCTTGAACCACTGAAAACCTCTTTTTGACACTGTCTCTTTAATTAGAAAAAATGAGCCTAACCAAGATGTATATCATCATTGACTTTTATAATAAGCTTTTAAAGCAAACATACGTGGTGTCACCGTGCTATTTTATACCATACACTGCTAACCATTTATTCTGTCGTATAACAGTTCACCAGCAGACATATTTTATTATTTTTTCTGTGTAATAAAAAAAGATAAAATCAATACCTATTATATGGCATACCTTCAAGGTTAAAAATTACTAAATCTTGATGCTAACATCTTTTCTCGTATGCATTAATTTAGAGCAATATAAATTCAATACAAATACATTTTCTAGCTATATGATTAAATCTGGATCCCAAGTATAACAAAGGATTCGGAGATTTGGAAACTGAACATCAAGAAACTGTCACTGGGCAGAGTATTTGTGTTAAACTTGTTAAATTTTGTAGGAAATCTAACTGTGGAAGCCTGAGCAAGCTGGTACATGGGCCAGATATGATTGGAAGGAAAGGTGCTGTGATTTCACAGACTGGGACATAGTTTTTGATCCAGAAAAATCAACAGAAAATGATCTGATCTGATCAGATGCCAATTAAATGGTTTTAGAAGTTCACACCAAACTGGAGTGCTTTTCCCTGGCCCTGTGGCTGGCAGTCATTTTGCAACAATTACAGAGCACACTTAATTTAATGATGAGAAGCTTCAAAACTGAGAAAGTGAAAATGGAAGTGTCAGAGCCATCAGCAGCCCCGTCTTTGCTGGGTTATAGGTGTTACTTGAGGGCCCAAGTGGGAAGCAATAGGATAATGTTGCAGCCCATTACTGTGCACTTTGCTTCGAGGCAGCATCAAAAGAAGAACCTCCAACACTTATCTCTGCTTGTTATGAGTTGGTTCAAGTTGGACTGTGGTAGTTGTAAATGAAGAAGGGCACACCATCTCTGTTTTTCATTAAGCAGCTAAAGCTTTTGGCTTTCTGCAGCAGGGAGTGTGTGGCAGGTGTGAAGCCAAGGACACTTGTTGATGTAACACACACTGCGTGCACTTTGTATGGATTTCGTTGTGAGTTGAAGCACAAATCTTTTCTATTCATCGCTGCTTTTTCGTCACTCAGCAATTAATTGTGTGCTGAGATCCTTATGAATATGCAGTGCCTGTTTCCTGCCTGGGAGCAATCTTCTCCTGTCTGCCTGGAGTTAACCAAGCAATAGCTGAAACTCCTCGTTCGGAGTAGCATCCTTAACACGAGGAATGCAGATGATGCTGGAAATGCTAATGAATGGATTCATATTTATGGGATGAAATTCTGCCCAGGAGGTTTACCTGGGCTCCATCCCAGGGAGGAACATCACCCTTGTGTTGTGATGTTTGTGGTGAACGAAACAAACTTCCAGTGCTGAAGACAAAAAGGAGGAGCTAACACTGAATGCCTCTCATCCTAAGAGTCTTCTGTTCCTCTCTACAGCTGGATAATAGGCAGCATAAAATTATTAGATGTGAGGTTTTTCCCCCACTTGGCTTTAGACCAGCTCTCAGCAACTTCAGATAACAGCTTTCACCCAGAAACATCCTTTCCTTTGCTTTCAGTAACAGCTGAAAAGTTCTCTAATGGCCTTACTTGTCTGACTTTGTCCTAAAACTGAACTCCCCTCCTGGCTGACTTGCAGAACTCCCTGGAGCAGAACAGCCTATGTTTGCCAAAGTATTTGTCAGCTGAAACACCTCTTCTGAGAAGTGTGGCTGGACTTTTGTCAGTCGGGTGAATTGATGGATATTGCATATTTCTTTCAATTTATTGGACGTTGCGGAAGGATTCCCTATTGTGAGATGAGAAAATTTGTTTGGGAATCCCCTTGCCAGGCATCAAATCATCACCAAACTCTGTATTCCTTTGAAATGTGCATTTGCCATTAACTGCATCTCGTTCTACTGACAGAATTTGAAGGAAAATTCCATGGGCTACCTAATATTTGTACTGTTGCTTTTCTTTTTGTTTGAGGGCAGCTGTTTAGTGAACCAAATAATACATCACAGGCACCTTCTTTGTACGTTATACATTTACTGGCCTTTATTTTTAGACAAATGTTTTCCGGATAAAACAGCCTTTTTTGGCCTTGGTTTAAAACATCTTGAGATAATTCAGCTCGCTTTTTGGAAATATTGCTGTGAGTGTTAATAATAAAGTAAAATTTATGAAGAAATAGATGGGTTTGGGGCTTTTAAAAAATAATTTGGTGAGGAAATAAAAGGCTAGCAGATAGATTAATGTCTTACACGCTAAGTGTAAGTTGGAGAGACATTTCACTGGCAAGCTGTAAGCTTCTGGATGCAGAGGATTATAGGGAAATGCTCACACAACCTTAGCAGCATTACAAACAGCAATGCCACAATGAACAGAACAGCCTCATTGCAGCGATCTAAAGCCAATGCTGTTTTCTTTAAGGCAAACATTGTTTTTATGCCCTACAGATAAATCCCATTTTAAGCTTTGATCAAAGCAAATACACTCACTTTGAGGCTTTGGGCAGATGTAAATTGCTTTGTTATACACATGCATTTGCATACATTTGCAAGGAGACACGGTCTACATGAAATGGTGCCTTTTATTTTTGACAGAGCGCTGAAATTCAAATAACCAGTGGTTTTCTGCCACAGAGAAGGCAAAAGTTTCTCTGCAAAGGAAATAAATAACACAAGTGAAGCAGTGCTGAGGTATGCACAGAGCTCTCTCATTGCCAGGCAGGACCCCAAACATCAAGTGTTGTTTTATTTTATCTGTTTTGCTGTTCTGTCTGGTGAACAAATGTAAATGGAATAGTTCCTGGAGAGGGACATTTCTCTTGTTTGGCCACTTCTGGAATGGCTGTGCCAGCAGTGTAGGAAATGTGAAGGTTGCCAAAGTGTTGGGTATCTGTCTTTGTTACAGACTCCCATTTGTTTTCTCATATTTCTTTACTTAGTTTTCTGAATTAAATTGGATTAACTTCCTCTCTCTCCCAATTAATGCTGTTAACAGTAATAACAACCATAATGTGTGAACATCTGGCATTTTAGTACACAGTAAGCTTTTAGAAATACCAGATATGTATCTATTGAAATCTGTCTCTATAGTGATTCTCCCAGCATTTTGTGGATTAGACAATGATTTCCTCTTTCCTCTCTGCCTTCCTTTCATTATCAAGGTTTGTTAATTCTTTAGATGCCAGGGTTAGATAATTAAATACCCCTTTGTAATTACCGTGGTGCCTGTGGGTTTGAGACCTCCAGCTCATTAGGCAGCATGCTGTCCTTCTAAGATATTGGAGGGAAACACTTTCATACTCATCAAAGATCTCTGTGGCAAATTAAGGTCAGGGCTGGCTCTGACAGGCTGAAGGGGAGGGCTTTATTTTTATTTCATTAGTTACCACTAGGGCAGTCCTAACTGAAACAGCTGAACCCAAATATTGAACAGCCACTTCTTCAAAACTTCTGTGCTTTCAGTAACAAAGATGTTGCCCTTATAAATTACCAGTGATGACTTTTGTTATGGTGAGCAGAGAGATTTTGTGGGGCTGCTGCACTTTCATTCAGTCTAAGGTGAACATTGGCCTTACACTATCTTTTATTTCTACCCTGTCACAGCTCTTGACTGTTTTCCAAAGCTTTTTATAATGGCTGAAGAAAGAATTGAAGCAAACTTCCAATTATTCCCCCCTTGTAATTTTGAGAAATTGCCAGGTGAGGAGTCTGAAACTCACACTGTGCTTGTTGCCCTTCACTCCATTTTGTGTCCCAGAGATTTGTGTTGATTTTTTTGTTGCCTGTTTGATGTCTTTTCGTGCCCACCTTCACTTTGCTGAAGTGGTTCTGGTGAATTCAAGGAGTCTGGACTTGCTCAGAAGGGTTTGGTTTTCAGTGTGTGAGCTTCTCATTCAGTTCTTCATTGTGTTTTTGTCCAGTAAAACCTGGTATGAGCTGGTGTCTCTTCACTAAAATGGGAAGGAAAAGAATTCCTTGTTACAGAAGGATCATGGAATGTTCAAATGGTGAGTGATGCAGTGATGTTTAATGGGAAACGAGCAAATGGAGCAGTGAGCTCTAACATGAAAACCCTGGAGAGACACTAAGAAGGAAAAATGGGAGATGGATGTGGCTTATTTGGGAAGGAAACTTATTTTCAATCGACAGAATAGTTGGAAAGGAGAAAAAATTCCTTTTCAGGCAAAAGGATGGAGTGCTAGGGGCGCAGACATAGCTGATGAAATAGGCTAATTTCAGATCCCCATCCCATGGTCCACTGTCTCCTGTGCAGTGCCTGGAAAGAATTGGGAAGGTGGACTGGGATGTGAGCAGACCTGAGGCACCCAGAGCAAAACCCGTGTTGAAGCTTGTTTCAAAAGCCTTACAGAGGCTCAGTTAATTTTCGTGTGAGGCAGGAGCAGCTTCTGAGCAGCCGAATGCACTCGGAAGGGAGCCCCAAGATGTTTTTTCCTGCTGGAAAATTAATAGGGAGTAGCAGGCTGCTCTTCTGCTGGCTCGAGGCAAGCGATGGGAGGCAGGGCGTCCCAAAGCCTGCCATCACAAGCCCACCAGCACGGAGGGGGGAAAGGGTGTCAGCCCCAATCTGCCAGATGGAGCATGTTAAAGGGCAGCCCGCTGAGCAGGGCGGGCAGCGAGCCTGAAAAGCCAAGCGTGCCGACGAGTGCTCCATCTCCCCTAGGAAAAAACGGAGCTGCAGCCAGGGTTTGTGGTTGAATCACTCTGATTCGCTCGGGCAGAGCTGAGGGTGCAGGTAGAGCTTGGATTTGTTGGGTTGTGGTGGTAAACAAGCGCATCTGGCTGTGGCTGGAGCCACAGTGATTGGAGCTGACGCTGAAATTCCCAGCGACCAAGGTGGAGCTGAAATGTCCCACAGGGCACAGCCACCAGGAACGAGGGCTGCAGAGGCTGGGCAGGACCTGGAGAGTAAAGCAAATCCCACTGGGCAAAGCTGCATCCCGCTCTAAATCCCAAAAAGAGCATTATAGTCTCGTCATCGTTTTGTGTCTCTGTATTTTTATTTTTCCCACCTCCGACTCCATCAGGCATCAGAATCAAAAGCCAACTCTGTGTTAGCTCTGTTTGAAGTGATCACCTCTGATGCTGGGCATGATGTGCCAACTTCTGTTTCCAAGAGTTTTAACTCCACAGATACGATGGCTTTGCTGACATGAAAGTTGAGGGCCATAATTTAACACTTTAATTTGCAAAGTTTTCAGTTTATAGTGCTCTAGTGCATGCAGCTATGAAGCAGGTTTTCATAAATCTCTTTTTATCTCACCTGATGGTTTCTCTTTTGATGTTCTCCTGCCAGCAATTTTCCACTTTGCTGGACAAATGAAAGCTTGTAGGCAGAACATCCATGGCAGCTGAAAGGTTAATGGAAGGAAAATGTAGTGACATCAAAGTAAGTTTTATTAAGTGAAGCTTTGATTTTCTCCATTATGGGCTCTTTTGTATGAATAAACTTTAATTCTCTATATAGCACATGAGCACAGACTAAACAGGAGCAGAAAGCAGGAGAGTACAGCAAAGAATGTTAATTTGTTGTTTTTCTGTAGTTCCTTGCAGCTGAAGGTCACAGTGATGCATTACAGCTCAAACCTCTCTGTTCTTACATGTGTGTTAAATATTACCAGTTTCTTATTATAAATAAATAAGAAACTGAAGCACAGAGTTGCATATTTAAAGACGAGAATAAATGTTTAAGGCAGCCTAGGCAGAGGGAATGTTGGAAATCTCAATTGCCAGTTTTGGCCCTTCTCTAAATGAGAATTTTTCCTTTTTGTGGCTTTTTCTGTGCAGATAGTGGGCACAGGCTCTGTCAGCACTAAACAGATAAATAATAATCATCCCACAGATTCATGGTTGCACCTGACACACTGAATTTATTTGAGAAAACTTCTACTGCTGGCAAATACTGATTCCATGCCTGCATGCCAATTATGGGATAAGTACCTTTTGTGAAGAAGAAAAAAGCCTATTGTTTTAAGGGGTTTTCAGAAAATTACACACCTGAAAGAGGTCACTTTCCATTACGCTTGAACAATTCCAGTTCTCTTAAAAAAAACCCGCACGTAAAAAAGAAAAAAAAGATCCTGTAATTTTCTAAATTGCAAAAAAGATCTTTTTTCTCTTTCTCTTGTTCTTTCCACCCTGGTTACCTGCTGTGTTATTAGTGCTGCAGGAGCTGAGGGCCGCGGAATGCAGGGGCAGGTTTCAATTTCAGGTGAAGCTGTACAGAACTCATCTTTTTACGCATCTTTTCTTCCTCACGTTGAGTGTGGGGTTTGCCTTGGACACCTGTGGTGGTCAGAGTTTCTTGGGGAAAGAAAGATGAAGAGCAGAGTAAAGATAAAGAAAAAACTGGCAAGATTTCTGAATGTTGAGAGAGTGACCCCCTTTTTCAAGGGCTGAAGATTGGTGAGAGCTCTGAAGAAATGTTTAAGGGAGGAGAAAGCAGGAGCTCTGCCTGTGATTTTTTTTGTGTGTGTTTTAAAGAAACACTTGACCCTCTTGTCAATAGCTTTATTGAGGGATTTAATCTTCTTTTGGTGTAGAATAATACGTAAATAGAAAACCATGATTGCCATATACAGTTTTTACCAAAAATTTTAAACAATTTTTTCCACAAACATTTAGAGTTAGCAGTAGATAATATATCCATTTCCACCCCCAATGAAGTAGTATTTTTGCACAGTTTTGGGAGAAAAAAACCCCAATTTTCTCCTATATCCATGATAGCAATGGGATTTCCTGTAAATGCAGATTTTGTGATGATGTTCTAGTCCTTTATTGGTCAGGTTCCTCTCATCCTCTGTGTTATGGCAACTTCCAGTGCAGATCAGAGCCAGAATTTTGCCTATATGGGATTTACACTAACAGCCTATATCTTATCCCATGTGGAAATCCAGTGTCAGTGTGAGTGTATGTAGTGATGTGGGGAGTAAAAAAAAAGGGAGACAAAAAAAAATTAAAAGGAGACAAAACCACAAGGTTCCAAAATCCCATTGAAAATCAATAAAGCTTTAGCACAGGAGTTATTTATATCCTTTTGTAAATGTTATCCACCTTTCCTGGGTGCAAAGTGCAGATTCCCAGTGGAAGAGCAGCTGAGCACAGCAAGGCTAGAGGAGGAGGAGGAGGATGGGAGGAAGATAACAAGGCCACTGGGGAAGGACACAAGGCAGTGGAAGTTGTCTCAGGTAGAGCAGAGTGGTGTGTAAAGAGGCACGAAAGAGGAGGTGTGAGAAGGGTAGGCACAGAGCAGGGGGAGAGGGAAGGAGAGGGCTTGGGGGAAAGGAAGAACTGTCCTTTCTAAAGGTGTCTTGTCCACCAGGTAAGCAAAAAGCAGAGCTTTCCTTGCAAATCCAAACCAAGCAGTGAATCCTTCTGGGAAGGGCTGTGGTGCACACAACCCCACATGGTCCCTTGCAACCTGTGATTCTGCAAAGATATAGATATATAAATTGGCAAAAATTGCCTGCTCTTCTGTTATTTTATAAAAAGTATTTTATAGATATACTTTTTTAATCCTTCAGAGCAAACATTTCAGCCAGGGATTTTATTCTTGCATTAAATCCCCCTACCATCGTAGAATTTCATTTTACTGTTACTGATGAATTGTTTTAGGGTGGCACAGAGTTTTGTGGTCAAAATGGAAATGAGTTGAAGAAAGCAGAGCATAATTGAGAATTCGGCAATTTTACGTATCAGTTCCCTTATGATAATTGGCCTGCAAGATGAAATATTAAAAAACACAATCAAACCCTGCCTGTGTACACGAGGCTATGTTTGTGTATCTGTGTGTTAGCACTGCACCATGTATTAGTTGCTTGGAACTAATTAGTTGCTAGCTACTCACAGCATCTGTATTTCAGATCCCATGGGATCTAAGGAATGTGACCTTATTTTAATGCTTTTCCGTGCTTTGAGAATTCCTCCTTTGTATCTGCTCCTAGGACGTGTTTTGTTGCTTTAATAACAATAATGCTTAGCACTCCTTTTAGATTTAGATCCCAAGGACATCTACAAAAGTAGATAAACATTATCTCTGTGATAAAATTACATTCCTACTTTCGAGCTGGCCACTTAAAACCACAGTGGGCTGGTGCAGAGATTACAATAAATTGTGCTGGAAGAGCCAAAGATGGGACTTTCCTCTGGGTCCCATTGTACAGCTCCAGGAGCTTCTCCACACACACCCATGGTGTGTCTGAAATAAGGAGCTGCTTTAACAAGGGAGTGCTGTGATCCCTCAAAAAACACATTGGGAAAGGAGTTATTTGGAGAATATCCATGTACACACAGTGGGGACTGGTGACAGGGATGGTGGACTTCTCCTTCCAGACAAGGAGAGAGAAGAGAAATTGTCTCTGCTTCTAAAGTTCCATGTATTTCTGAGTGCCTCTGAGTCCATAAAAATCATATGATTTGAAAACGGGGGTTTTGCTCTGCTTTCTCTGTTGCACTTCTGCCTGCAAGGCTGGAGAGCCATTGGAACTCACGAGAACAGATTTATTGCCACAGTAAAGAGCCATGGTGATGTTCTTGAGGCCCAGGGAAGTTTGATTTGAAGAGGTTCATTAGACTCTGTCTAGAGTTTGGTGTAATGCTTGGTGCGTAGTGCTTAAACACACTGAAGTTTGCCAAATCACTACTTAGCTTGTATTTCTTGAGAATATTGTTTGTTAGTAGATGATGCAAGATTTTTCTCTTTTTTAAATTCAGCATTAGGCCCTCATTAAAATTGGAGCTTGTTCAGTGGCTATTTTCTCTCCAGAAAGGCCATATTTTATAGGAGGCCACACTTTGGGATCTTGCCACTTGTGTTCATGGCACTTCTGGTAGGAGCAAGGTGGCTGGACTTTGTGTCCTGGCTCGTGCTCCAGTTTGCACTGGCCAAAATCCAGTATGAGTAATTATATTCTGCACGCCTTAATTCCCCCAGTAATTCCAATTAGGGTTAGTATTGTCCTTGGTGCCTGATCCTCGACTGTTGCGTGGTGTTGCCGTGTGATTAAATTGTTGTGACATTCCATCCCAGAGATAGGTAAAATGATCTTGGCTGCATGAATCGTAGAGCATTTCCTTGGAATAAATGGGAAAAATAAGCGTAAAAGATTATTACTGTTTATCTGAGAAATATTGGTGAGAAGGTTTTCTGCTTGTTTGATAGTGTTTGGGTTTTTTTCTTTCACTGGAGCAAGGAGTGTTTGGAACTCAGGAGCTGATGAAGAAAGTGTAATTAGGCTGGTTGCTCAAGGTGTTTTAAAGGTTTTAAACCAAATTAAGATAACATACCTTAATTGCATTTGCATAATGGACAGAGTTGAAATCAGGTCCCTTTTTTAATGTCTGTGACTTCCTCAGCAAATGCATGTGAGAGCCAACTTTCTACCTGTGGCAAAAAAGCAAATGAAAGCTAAATCTGAGTGGAGCAGAGTTCAGGTGAAGATGTGGCTGTGCTCAGCGTGCAGGAGGCAGCCAGCCCTATTCAGAGTGGTCACATTTGGGATTTACCACCCCTTGATCTGTGCGATACTGGAGGAGCTCATTCCATCCCACTGCACACTCGAATCAGGCCTGAATTGCTGGAGATCAGCCCTGCTGCAGAGTGCATCCACGGCTGTTTTTTTCCACGCCACTATTCACCTGGGCCCAAGATGTCACACCTAAGCTGGATTAAAAAAAGCTTTGATGACTAAGAAGCATAAATAATATTACAACAGTGTCCTGGAGTCAGAGGAATCACTGAACAAGGGCAAATCACGTGCGTGTTTGTTCCTGAGTAGGGAAGTAACCCTGGGGAACTGAGAGTACATAAAATTTGCCTTCGTGTGCTGTCCCAAATCAGCAGAATTGGCTGCCTTTTCAGCCTACAAACCCAACTTGTTCCTGGAAGTAATGTAGGTCCTCGGGGGGAAAAAAACAATCTTCCTTGCTCCAGAAATTGTCCTTGGTATCAGATGTCAGTAGCTCCCCCTCCAGCAATCCCAGCAAGGCTGAGACAATTGACAGCCACGCATGAGCACATTAAAATATCACAGAAAAAAACTGTTAACAACAGGAAAATTTGTAGGTGCTGGGTGATATTTTAGTAGGAAAGGTCTCCTTCCTTGGCTGATAACACCAGTTCTCTTGAACTGGTGCCTTTTGGGGTTAGTACAAATCTTTAGGAGCAGTGTTTTGGGCAAAGTGTTTTTTCTATCTCTTTTTTAATTTCCAAAGCTCAGTAAAACGTGCCTGAGCTGCAGTTTCTTGGCTTTAAATAATTCAGGACTGAAACCAGTGGTCCTCACCATGGCAAAGCTCTTAAATGAAGGAAGGTTGTTTTTTTTTGTTTTTTTTTGCCTCAGCAGGTCAGACTTGACTGAAATAAAACTTAGGAGACTTGACAGAAAACAAACTTTCAAAACCACCCAACAGTTAAGATATTACTAATAACTATTAATAAATGTCGTTCCAAGAAGGGTAAAAATACAATAGCTCATGTAGCATTTGAATGTGTCTGTTCCTTCAGAGGTCCAGTGTGTTCTGAAGATGAGCAGAAGGCACGAATGTTTTGCTGGGTTTTGCCCAAAGCAGGTTCCTGCTGCAATAATATTTCAGGGATTTTATTGAGTGGGGCTGTAGCTTGGCAGAATCCAACCATCAGTGCTGGGATCTCCCACAGCTGCTGACAATGACCAGATTATGTGGCGAGTGGAGCACTTTCCCGTTTGGGGAGTGTCTGACTGTATATTTGTTGTCCTGGGTGCTGTGTTGGCCATGGCTGATGGAGTGTCACCTGCTGTGCCCCGGCTGTGCCGAGGTGGAGCTGGGGACGCTGAGACCTTTGTTCCTGGCTGTGGCTGTGCCTCACTGTTGGCTCTCACAGATGGGATTTTCCCTGCAGGCATTTCAGTGTTCACTCGCTGCTCATCGAGGGTCAGCAGTTCCTCAGTCCCACGATACTCTTTGTGCAGCAAGACGCGAGGGATGAAAGCAGGGAGCTCTGGGTTGGAAGAGAGTCTTTGGAATGGCTTGTTTTAACATGTCGGAATAAGTCCTTATATGAAGAACTCCCTTTTGACAAAATTTCGCTCTTAAAATGTATTTTTTCTGAACATACATGAGATTTAAATTGCATTTTACTTAGATTCTAGCTCCTGTCTTTGTTTGTTTGAAGAGGAGGGACATATTTTGGATAAAGGAGGTTTTGGTTTTGCGCCTCCTTTTGATTTTTGGTCTACTCCCCAGGGCCTTTTTTGAGTGTGGTCTTTAGTAAATCACATTGTTTGAGTTCTGCAGTTGCACGTGGTCAAAGGATGTTACCCCAGGGATGATTAACGTGGAGCATTGTCTGTTCTAATGGACAGTTGTGACAACTTTATTTTCACAAGTGACTTATGCAAAGAGCATCCTGTGATTTGCTGCTGGGTAAGTAATCTGAAATATTGATTCTTAAAATGTCTGTATGTTTCCTAAAGAAAATAATCATTACTGTAGTTGAGAGGAGAGCTGTAAAACACAAGATTTCTTCTTGGGTAATTCAGTAGGTGCTGAACATGCTCAGTCAAGAGCTCTAAAGTAGAAAATGATATATGATAGTGAATCTATTTCAGAAAGCATCTTTAAAAAACACCCTGCTGCATTATTCTTTCAGCTGATAACTATTTCTGGTACACATCTCATTTGCCTGGTTTATGCCATCTGCTTTCTTTCCAAGTTTAGTATAATTATATTAGTTATCCATCAGACTTGGAAAGTTTAAACACTGCCTTGGAAGTGTGTGAAGACAGTTGAAGTAATTGTTGTCTTTTGGCTTTGAATTCCACAGTTTCTAAGTATTGTGTGTCAAAATAGCTACTCTAAGAAAAAGCCACAACTACCACCTTGAAAAGTAAATGAAGTTAATAATGGTATAGATAATAATCTGACTTCTGTAGGCTGCAGATGTGAATTGTCAGAGGAGAAAGGAGATAAAGCAGTATATCATCAATAGGACTAGATCTTAGATGATTTTTTTGCATAATTTGCATAGTAATGAAAGACAATTATGCTCTTAGACTCCATTGTAAGCTCATATGAATCACCTTCACAATAATTTATGGTACATGTATGGAAAAAAAGCCTGTATAGTTCTGGTGATGTTTCATCTTGGCCATGTCAGCCTGACCTTCAGTCACTGTCAATTGTTCCATTCAAAGCAATCAATGAGAGCATCGTTAGCAGCAGTCAGTGATCACTTATGACAAATCAGTGCAAGGTGATTAAATTGTCAGTGCAAATGGACGGGATTGGAGCATTGAAACCCAGCCTGGAGACTCAGGCCTGTACTTCCAGGAACAAATGTGTGGAAAGGGTAGTAAACTACTCAGAGATGAGTAGATGGTTTGTTGAAAAAAAACTGCATGTGAAACTTGAATGACAGAGAGCAGCAATAGCAACCTACGCTCAGTCACTCTGACATCTATAATTTCTGCTCCAGAGTAAATTCAGATCTGCTTCATGCCAATAATTTTTGTGTTCTCCTGCTGCAGTGCAGTTACTTTCATGGAGTGGCTTGTCCTTCTTGAGCCTGTGCAGCTTTGAGCAGTGCACGGAGAGAAACCTGTCCCTGCTGTCACCTGTCCTGGAGAGGGACAGAGCCTGAGCCGCAAGGAGGACGCACTGCTGGGCAAGGCAAGCTCTTGCTGAAAGATTTGGGCATGGTTGTGTTTCCCAGGTAGCTTCCCTGAGCAGCCACCAGCCTTAATCCAGCTGGAAAATGGGATTGGAGATGATCCAGCTTGACAGGTGCATCCGTGATGTGCAGTGCCCAGTGCAGTCTTGGTGTTTTTTCTGGCGTCTGGGAGGTGACAGCAACCATAATTGTGGTTCTCTTTCCCCAAAATCCTTCCTCCCTTGGCCAAAGGGTTGCTACACTCCCAGGTTGCAGATGTCATGCTGTTTTTTCTGGACCACATCTGTCTTTTTCACAGTTTTCAGTGTCAAATCCAGTTTCCCTTTAGGACCCTCCATCTTTTCTCTTTAGCTGCAGAGAAGAGACTGCCTTGTCTCTTCTCCCTGTTGGTCTGTCACATCTTCTGCTTTCTGTGGGAAGCCCAGGTCACCTGAAGGGTGACGGACTCCAAACAGCCACCAGAAAAAGAGATGCTTTTTATCTGCTGACGAAGTTAAACCACTTTTAGCAAGTGCTGTGTGCTGCTTCCGTGCTCCTTGGCTGGGAAAGGGTTGCTGAGAAGAGAAGCCAGAGGAAAGGTCAAAGGAGAGGAAAGAGAAAGGGGAGTGTGTGTGGTGTTGCTTTTTGTGCACACGTGTGGTAGAGTGGTAAATGTGGAAAACAATTGTGTGTGGAGGGGAAAACCATGAACACAGCTAGAGATTTAATTTAAAACCTACTTTCATTTAAAACCTAGCTGTGCTAGGCAGGCCTGGGTCCAGTTGAGGATTTATTTTGGTTCCTCCTTGCGAGCAAATACTATTTCTGGAGTTTGTCTTGGTCAGGATTCATGCCAACCCTCCTGCCGCTCATCTCCTCACACTCTGCTGAGCGATGGAGAATTGCTCATCCATGGTAAGGGTCAGCAGTGACACTGAACCCTCCTACACTTGCGAGACGAGGTGCCAGCCACCACTATTGCCATTTTGTTAATTAAAAGCTGAAGTAACGGTAGGCCCCTTCCCAAAACTGAGAAGTGCTCATCACTAGCAGAAACACGCTGTGCAAATTGGAGATTTCCAAGGGATTGATGTACCAAATTAAAGAATTGCACCATTGATTATCTGGGAATATATTTTGGGGCCAACCACAAGAAACAGCAGCACTAAAATGCAGAGAGCTGTGGTAAGAAAAGAGCCAAGAGAAAATATTGGCAGAAGAGCAATCAGGAGGTGCCTGGAGTTCCACTACTTCTATGCCATAGAAGCAAGGTTTGAAAATTAATAGGATGTGTGAAGGGCACTTTGAGTTCCTCATGGAATCAGCTTTCTTGCTGGAATTCCTCCTGAGATGATGTGATTCAAAAGGGATAACACTACTTCTGGCACTAGTGAATGACAAGTGCAAGCTCCTCTCGTGCCAGCTCATCTGTCCCAGCAGCATTTCTTGTTCTGCAAGCTCTGACACATTTCCATGAATTGCTTTGCTGCGGTGCCATGGATCCATCTCAAGTTCCTGGGCCCTGTTCAAGTCTTGTGCCTGTGCTTTTGCAGCCTTGGAGGACAGAGCCCCAGTGACCCTGCCAGCCCCCAGCTCCCTTTCTCCCAGTGGTATGCATATCTAACTGAAATGCAGGTGTCCACCTCTTTATTTTCGTGATAAACAAGCTCAGTAAGTTTGATAAAAGCTGTTGTCACTCCCACACTTCCTTTGTATTTTCCCAGCACGTTTCAAGTTGTGCGAAGATTCAGGATAATTTTCCTTTATTTCTGTGGATTGCGGAAAATAAAAATCAGCACAAGCCTCCAGCTGTGTTGCAAACTGCAGCTCCTGTCAAAGAGATGACCATTATATAGGTTACATATGTTCAGGCTGAATCTCTGCAGTTAATTTTGCCATAGAGGGACAAACCCCTGTCAGAGATGGCCTTGCACACCAGATCGAATCGAGTCAGGAATTAATATACCAAGACTTGATACCTTCTCTTTTACTTCTTGAAGCAAAACCAAACCATCCCCTCCTCACAGCCCCAGGTCTCCCCAGCAGGCATCCTTCCCTTTTCCCTTTTCTTTGCCGTATTTCACTCCAATTACACAGTGGGTGTGGTTTTCCTCTGAAGTTCCCTTACTGCTTGGCCCTGGATTCGCTGTCCCCTGTCCTCGCTGTGTATCATCAGCACATCCTACAAGTTCACAGCTGGTTTCTCCCTTGTAGTTGCTGCTGATTGGGAACTAAAAGGGGCTTTATTGAACCTTCCCTCTCTACTCGCCTGCTTCCCTTCTCCCACAGCATTCTCCGTGTTTCTTTTGGAGGGGGTCTCAGCCTTGATTTGTCTTTTAATAGGTTTGGGTTATTTCATGCCCAAAAAAGAGTGGGGGAAGAGACACCCTTGGGATCGCAGCGGAGTTTGTGTGCACACACCCTGAGGTGCACACCCATCGGTTGGCTTGGGCAAGGGAATGTCCCCTTATTTTGACAATTCTGGTAGGACAGAGAGCCCACACCCATCCCTCAGGGTGCTGGGAGCTACAGACCTGGAGATCCTGAAAGGAATAGGGAATGTCACTGTGTGGTAGAGAGCTGAAGTGAGGGAGGCATCTTGGAGTTACGGGAATATACTCCGTTTTTGCTTTAGGAATAATCAGGCTAATTGCAGTTTTGTAGGATCTTTGAGGAAGGTGCTGTGCCCTAGAGGAGGTGCTGCTGGCAGACAACATTTATCGTGGGCGACAGAAATGCCTTAATCCCTAAAAGGGCTCCCTCTCTCAGGGTGAGAGGATTTACTAATTTTAGCTATTGTTTGGGTTTTCCTTCCTTTGCTGAAAGTGTCCACAAGGGGCCAGTCTGCTGATTATTTGGGATGCAGACACATCCACCAGGAGCTGGAATGAGCCCCTCCAAACTCCGGGACAGCCTTGCAGGCAGTACCAGACAGCATCTGCTCCTTGGCTGAGACACGCTGGACAGAAAGGTTCTCCAAATGATTTTTTAAAGCCTCTGGTCTCCTATCCCGTCTAGTGCTTTCCTTATTGTGTAGCTACTTTGTGGTTTTAATTAATATTATGATTACACAGCAGACATGCTTCTATAGCGGCTGTTGCTGTGGCAGCTAGACACTTTAATTACGGAGATTAAAACACAAATCAAGGACAATACTGAGTGGTTATGATGATAATTACCAGATTTGAGTATTTGTAGAAAACTGGCCACTCAGCCACTGAGGTTAATGCACAAACATGTGCCACTTGGTGGCTTCTGGACACGTGCTCAGGTGCCAGATTGGGACAGGGGAGGAGCCCTTCCTGAAGTATTCCAGTTGTTGGAAGATTTGAGAAAAAAACAACTTTTAACCTGGTTGGTGATTAATTTGTTCATCCAGGTTCAATCCCTCAATGAATTGTTCAATTATTCTGTTATTTGTTTTAAATTAATTTTTATTTAATCCTAAAGGAAACATATTCTCATTTCTTACCAAAATGAAAACGCTGGAGGGAAAATTTTTAGTATTTACTCAAAGGAACCTTGGAAATTAATTTCATGTTTAAAAATTTGAAATATTAATCTAAGAATTTTTACTGATTTAGATCATGAGTTGTTTGGTGAGTTGAAACAGTTTCAGATGCTTAATAAAATTTTGGAAATATTCTGGTTCATCTCTACTTGCAGTTCAGATTTTGGGGTTGGGGAGGAAAATTGCTTGAAATGATTAATCTGGCTTTAAAATCGCCATGTAATTTAGGCTTGCAGATCCAGCCCAGAAAGCTTTCATAAGGCATAGGATACTTGCCAGCCTCAAAATATGGTTAAATTCTTTGTCTTCATTGGCTTTGAAAGAAAATTTTACAGAAGGAAATCTGTAATTTAAGAATCTTTGACTATTGCTCTTGTGAGCTTGTCAATACCTTCTTCCTTGCTACATGACTTTCCACTGAATTTTGTGCTTGCTTGTCTGTGTGATCACTTCCTTTTTAAATAGAAAGAACAGAATATATCTCCCCTTAATTCTTGGCCCAGAGGTCTGTAACAAATCTGTTGTTATGTGGCAGTTTGGAGCTGTCAGGATGCTCTTGCGGTGGTCACTGGGAAATGGAAGTGCTGCTCCTTTGGATGCAGAGGACCCTGATACTTTGGTCGTGCGCTCCCTGGTTTTCCACCCCGCATCCTCCTGCGTCATTGCCAAGTCTCACTTGTCTCATGCTGTCACTCTGGCACGGAACTGAGAGTCGGAATCATATTAGGAACATGGCAGGTTAAACTCGGGCAGGGAAACTCCAAAGGGCCTCTCCAGAAGGATTCCTGACTGTTGAAAAGTCTCCAAGTTGTCTCACGCTGGCGCTGGGACGCACCAGGGCACGGTCACCTGCGGTGCAGGAAACATTTCTTCTTTGAAAGAATGCTCCACTGAATCCTTCCTTTACTAGGCAGAAATAAGGGGCTGCCAGCAGGAGCTGATGTGAGCCCGTGGAGTGACAAATACACCAAAGCCCAGCGCTGTGGATGCAGTCGTGCGCTGCTGGGCTCCCTGGAGAGCTCTAGGGATGCTGCGTGCCCCGGTGGAAGCAGCAGCATTGCTCTGTCTTCCCTTTCCTGTCCCCTTCTCTTGATCTAAAGTCACACTCCCTCCTGAAGGCTCTCCTGATCACAGACAAAGCTCAGACGAAGCACAGAAAGTTCTTCCCAGCCACATTCCCTTCCTCTGCTCATTTCCCACACACGGAAGAAAGCCACTCTCTAATTCTTGCTCTGATGTTTGTCCCCGTGGATCCTCTCAGGCAAGCGAGCTGTTTCCCATGGGGAGTTTCCCTGTGTATTTTCAGGAGTGGGTTTTTCCTTGCACATGGAGGAAGGTTTTGAGGGAGTCTACTGAATTTTGATCCTGTGGTCTCTCTCAGGGAGGGGTACTGGCTACTTAGGGCAGGTGAAGCAAAAGCTCTTCAGGCCATGCAGTGCAGCTTTATTTCCTATGGGTTATTTCATTTGCAGGTACCTGCAGTTAACGCTGGAGAATTACCCAGCAGAGAGCATGTGGTGTAAATTAGAGCAGAGTATAGGCAGGAGCGGTGCATAAATTAAAATAATAAATAACTGAAAGTTGAGGAGCTTGCAAGGTAGGGACAAAGGGAAAACCCGTTTTTCATATTAGGTTTCATAAAAGATGGTATCACTAAGAGAAAGAGGTAAAATGCCATTCTGATAGAACCTGGAATGAAACCCTGTCCTATGGGTAGAAGAGTGGTGGGAAGCATCACCTGTTTCTCTGGTCCCCTTGTTGACAAAGGTAGAGAAAGAGGCAGCTGAGTGTTTTTCAAAATGCTCAACCTGCAGTAGAACCAAAGTTCAAATTCAGCTTGGTTTCAGTTTTCAGGGGAAAAGCTCAGTGTGCTGCTCAGTGTCACTGACACTTCCTGGCTTCTGTGTGCTCACGTGCTGCAGTTCTTACCCATTTTCAGTGAGGAGTGAGCCACCAGCTTCTAAAATCTCATGGTCCACGGCAGTGGGTTGAAGAGGGTTGTACGGTTTTGTTTTGAAAGGGGAATGGTTTTGAACCAGACCATGTTCAAAAAAGAGGGATGCTGTGGAAGTGGCATTGAGGAGGCTTCTTGGAGAATTAATCATCTGGGGTGGCAGATCAACATACCAGGCTCAAAACAAAGTCAATATGCAGAGCAAGGTTTCAGCAGATGGGCTAGTGAAGGACTTACATACAGTGTTTTCCAAAATAATGACCCAGAAACAACTTTATTCCTTACTTGAATTTTCTACAATGTACCATCTTCCATGTTGGCTGTGTGGAGCTCTTGGCATCCCAGGATCCAATGTTCTGGGACTTTAGGCATACACCAATGTCTTCCACTTGCTAAGAGGACATCCAGGAGCTGGTAATAAACAGCTCCCGAGGGACTGTTCCTTAGATTGTCTGTGCAGTGTCTTAGTTTCTAAATCTGATGGATCGCTAATCATACTGGTGGCATTAAACCAACTAAGAATAGAAAAGCCAATAAAATGTTGCATTCTCCTGAATTTAATAGAGACTTTGTCAAACACTTTAGTAGTGCTGGGATTTCGTCCTGATTATTTAAACATTGCGAACATCTGAACTGCAGTTTAAAGTTGTGTTAGTTAAATGCTTAACTGATGCAGATATTTAGGATCGGCAGGTGTACGTGTGTGTGTACACACATTTCCTGTGGATGCACACTGTGGAAATGCCTGGCATGGAGGTATGTCCTTCCTCCTTGGGTGGAAGACTCCTCACACTCTTCCCTGCTCCAGTGTGGGGTCCCTCCCATGGGGCTCAGTTCTCCATGAACTTCTCCAATGTCTAATTAGAGTACACTGTGAAAACAACAGCATTGTACCTCATGTGTTGGAGAAATTTCTGGTTGTTTTGACATCCCCAACTCAGCCTTAAATTGTTGGTGCTCCTGTGCCACAGGACATAAATCCACAGCTGGGTTTATCTCCTCAGTTAGTAGGGAACCCCCCTGCCATCCTCAGGGGTGCCAGAATGCCTCTCCATGCTGCCTTTCTCTTGTATCACGGCAACCATAAAGTCAACTAATTCTGAGCCTTACCTTCCTCCAAGACTTTTTTGTTTCAAGAATGCCCAGTCTGACATTTACTGCTGAGGTCTGACTCCAGAAAATGAATTGTGCCACTGATGCAGTGCCCACATCCGCCAGGTTTACAGGGAGAAGGAAGGTAAATCCTGCAGTCCAGATGTACATCCTGCTCTGGCTGACATCTGTGATCCAACAGACATGGCATATGCCTCTATTTCATTCTGCTCCCCTCAGCCCTTTAACAGTGTGAGTCCTAATTTCACTAAAAGTATGTCATTTCTTTAGTGTTTTGGGGGTTTAAATCTAGGACAAGAGTATCAGCAGAGAGCAGCAGGTACAAATATTCAGCGTGTATATCTTATCAGATATTCAAGAATGCAGTAAGAAATGTCAGAGAGAGCTTTCTATGAAATATTTAATTAACAGCAACAGCTACAGAAATGAAAAACAACATCCAGGCAATTACAGTGTTCAATAAAGCAGCTCTCAGAGGATGGAGCAGCAACAGATTAGTGACTGACTGGCATTTAAGTATGTTATCAACCAGTTAGGGAGACCGGAGTAAATTTGCTCCCCTGGGGATCAAGCCAGTAGAAGTATTATAACTATATTATTGTTTCTCAGGGCAATCAATTGAATTATATGGGGCACTAGTCTGGGTGTTTGGCTGTTACTCCAGCAGCTGGTTACGTGATTTGTTTCACAGAATCACAGAATGGGAAGGATTAGGAGGCTCCAGCATGGGCCATCTGGGCTGAAATGGACGTTCATTCCGCTGGACTTTATTCCAATGCCCTACGGGGTGAGAGACCTCTGTCAGTTTGCAAACAGCGTTTTCTTGTTTCAAATCAACAATAGAATACATTCCACTTCTGGATTTTAAATGCAGAGTGTGCTGGAAACTCTGTAATTTATAAAAGGGGTGGAATATGCTAATCTTTGGATGTTAAATTAGAGCACAATGAAGAATTTATGTTATTGTTACCTCCAGGGCCAAATATATGCTGAGAAGGCATAATTAGTGTACCCCTTGTAGTGCCCTCTTATGCTCATGTAAAAGTGTGGATGGTTCCACTGACTGGGGATTTTTGCTCTTATGGATTTTTCATTTAGGGAAAAAAAAAAAAAAGGAAGCCCTGGAATAAATAACTGTGCTTTTAGTATGATGGGTGAGATAAAACTCCATGAACTGCAGCCGTGCTTAAGAGTGAGGTAATGCATTCCCTTTACAAATGCGTGCAAACTTGGTGATGCCAATCCCCATTTCGTGGTGAAAATGTGCCGGGAAGGAATGTCCACTCCAGAGGACACAGGAACATCTGTGTGGGAAGTTCTCATTGCAGCTGGTGGTTTTCCATTGCTTTATCTACACTCTTGGTAGAGCACATGCAGAGGAAGGATGGGAGGGATGCAAAAGGAACTTGTTGGGAGGTGGCAGTCTTTGAAGCTGGACCTAATAAATAGGGTTTGTGTTGATCTGTGTTTGATAGTGATTGATTAGGCAAATAAATTTAAATGAATCAGCAGCCCTTCAATAAGCAACTGGTTCAGACCCTACCATGTATGAGCCAAAGGAATGATTTGGTAAAGATCCACATTTTTTTTTATATTGTTGATTTATTCTTGTTTGGTTTTTTCCCCCCATTGCATTCCTATAGATTCATTTCCCCTCTCCAACCCCTTTTTTCTCAGTTTCTCTTCCAAAGCAGAGAGCATCCTTTGCTCTGAGGACACAGGGAGTGGAAGTGTCCCTGATAATTGCTGAATACACCCAAATCAGGTAAATTGGGTGGGATGCTGTGACCCACCTGGCAGGAGAGGAGCCAAAGCAGGATCCTGCTGCTCCCTGTTGCCCAGCTCCTCGTGAAGAACCCAGGGGTGTCCTGTGCTACCTTGTCTTGCAGATGCCAGGATAGAAAATACATTACTGAGTAAGAAATCCTTCACCAAAAATGGACTATGTGCCACATTTTGTATACCTGAGAAATGCCTAATGAAGAAAAAAAATGGGACCAGCTGCCCTGAGATGCTGCTGCTGGAATTAAATTGTGGGTGAGATAAAGTGCAGAGTGGAGAGAATGCATTTCTCATCTCTGTTCCCACTGCACTTTTGAGGGTTCACAAGCACCCCTCGGCAGTCTCTGATAATTCCACATTGCAGGAAGGAGTGCGGGGCAGTGCTCAGGCAGAAACTCATGTTTGTGCCCCACTTAATCACATTAAAAGGGACACTGTGGGTGCACTCAGTGTCTTACAAAGACACCTTGGAGAAAAGCAGTCAAGGTGGAACCAGTTCTTGCTGTGGGAGTTACGAAGTGACCCTCCAAAGTTAAATATTCAGTATCAAGTTGCCTGAAGCTCATGGGGTTTTCCCCATTACCTCTGTAGCACAGGGAACTGAGGGAAGCAGAACAAGTAAGATGTTCTGAACAACAGAAGTCTGAAGTTAATTAGTGCTCAGAAAGTGGCTTGAAGATGAAAAGCTATGCTGCTAAGTGTTATTAATAGTGGAGCAACCCTGCTGTTAATTATAAATAACAATAATGCTATGGAGCATGCTACATGCAAAGATCTCATAATGCTTTTGAAATATGAATCACTGATTTATTCTGATATTTGAAATGGGAGGAATGAGGCATGGAGGTAGGGAACAACTTGCTTGATTAAGGTGTTTAATACAGAAGCAGAGGAGTCCAGGGCTGCAAGCCAGATCTCAGACTTGCCTTCTACAGGTGTAATTCCTGAGGGCTCTTCTGGCCTGTGCAGCACTGGGCAGCACAGTCCAACCTCTGCTTTCTCTTCAGCTCCACGGGGGTGTCTGATTGTTCAGAACATCACCCACGGACTGAGAAGATCTGTAGCTGTACATCGGATTTATCTTCTCTAATGTTAGGAGTCTGAAGATCTATAAGATTGACAAAGCGATCCAGGTCTGATGTAGCAACTCCCCTGAAAGCATCCCTGGGATTCCAGTGCTGCTGTACACACTAAATAAAACCATTCAGTATTGCCCCTCCTTGCCACTGCATTGTGTCAACCTCGAGTGGTACTGGGCTGATCTCCCACACGGAGGTTCCCAACTCAGAGCCTGGTACTTACTCCCAGAATTCTCAAAAATGAAGTCTGCAGATGAAGTGACTCAATTAGGGCTGAGCGAGCAGTGACTGAATTTCAATGAGAGATGCTAAGCACACCCAAGGACCCTCTTCGTTTTAGGGATTGACAGTGGGAAAGTAAAATGAACCAGCTCCTGGCATAAAAAGAGCATCTCATCAAGACCTTGCGCTCTCTCATTTCTGTGGTTAATAGACATTCGCTGCTGTATTAGTTTGGCTCTCATCAGCCCCTTTTTAAATGGGGTTTTTTAGTTCTCCAACTAATCTCTGTGAAGGAGGGTTCATTTGTATGCTGTTATTGTCATTAACTGTAATCTCCAGCCGTAATGTAATGTTCGTGTGTCTGTTCTGTGCTTCCTTAGGGTAGCTGTGAAGTGCTTCTCCACTAACCCATGAGTGCCTCTGTTTCCACATCTTACCCAGAACTATGGTGTATTGTGATCATCTGCTAATAGAGGAGATTAGCTGAATCACAGCAGTCTCCGAGCAAGAGATACGACAATTTTTGCTCCCCTTTTTTCCTCTTCAGTTGCTGTTATATGCTTGCCTTTTTATTCTGGCAATAATCACTTTGTGTTGTTCTTTTATTGCCATTTCTCCTCCAAGACTTCCAACTTCAGAGTCCTAAAGCGCTTCCTTGTTTCATCTTCATGGCCATTCAGAGTGTTTAATGGGCTTACAGGCAATCAGGGCTTCCATCTTCCTTGAATGGAGCTTTTGTTGGAGTCAATCTGCTTGCACAACTGGGATCACAGGTGTGTGCAACCTTTCGAGCACTGGTTCTTGTACTCCCGACCAAATTTACCCAGATGTTATTTCGAGAGCAATCAGAATTATTAACGTATAGTTCAGCAAAATGTTGACAGAATACAAAGCATAGAACACCTTGCGCTGAAATTCCAAACCCAATTAAATGGGCTAATTCACCTACTGTTTAATTGGCTGGAAGCCATGTGAGTAATTACGCCACTGACATCTTCCAAAATGATATTCTTAATTGTTACATTTATTTGCATCACAATGAAATACCCACATCTCAGTTCAGCACAGCTCAGCTCCTCTCCTAGCACCAGCATCACCGGTGAAAGGCAAGAGGCAGTTTTGCATTTCACAGGGTTGCCTTGTGAAAACGTCAATTGGCAGAGCAGCAAAGCAGGGCCGCTGGGAGCCGGGGCAGGAAAATGCAAACTTGGTCTGTTTATTCCTGAACATATGTAGCTTGTTATTGTAGTACGTGGTGGCTTTTATTGTAGCACACTGCAGAGACGCCTTCCTTTTCTTTTTTTTCCCCTCTCTGTTATTGTTCACTGAGATGCATGAGCGTGGCAAGGCGATGCTGTATTGGTTGTGCTTGCAAACTGCAATATAATATCACACTCCAGAGAAGCGGCGTTCCTATTTGCTGTCATAAATTTATTTCATATTTTCCTTCCTTCATAAAATATCCCCCTACTTCTTTATACAAATAATGTCATTCCAAGGAAAATGTATGCAGAACCACTTTACAGAAACCCTCTATAAGCACTGTTTGGTCTTGCTGTGTAGATCTACTCTCTAATTGCTTTGAATTTACTTTATTGCAAGGCTGGGGATTGCTTTGAAGTGATTATGAAAGAATAAGCAGGCTTCTGCAAAGGGAATTTAGGAAAGAAAAAGCTTTTAAGAAATCCTATTTTGAAGTTCCAGTTCCAGAGGGTCCCTGGTTACTGAAATGTAATGCCAGTGCATTCCCTTCCCTTCGCTCCCTTTAACAGTGAACTCTTCATCATTAATAAGACTTACACTGGCATGAAAATTGTTTCTTGAGATCATTTGCCAGCCATGTCATTTTGTTGTAGGGGGCCACAATATCGCTGTATTTATTGGCTTTTTGAAAGTCCTTTATATGCATTCAGGAATATTTTCATCCCTCTCACAAGAGCTTTACCCAATTCTAACCCTGTTCCAAAATACAATGGACACATGATGGGTTTGTTGGCTGCGTGATATCTTCTTTCTGAAGTACATGGCTTAAATGCAAAGTCCATTCCAGTGTCTGTTTGACCAAAAGAAATGGAATGCTGAAAAGAAGGACTTAGATGGAGCAGGTTAATGTTATTTAAAAAAAAAAAAAAATGAAAGTGGAACAATAAAAAGAGGAAGTGACGATTTGGGCTAGAATTTTTTATATTTATGGGCAGTCTGGAGATGTAGTAAATGCTGCAGAATCCAATTACTTTCTAGGAAAGAAAAGAGGGGAGTTGTATTTTTCAATATATAATTGGTTAGAGACTTCTATAAAAGCCAAAACCAGATGCATCCATCTTTCTATCTCTCCCAGCATGAACATTAGAGGATGATGAAGGAAGGGAAATCAGACCCATGTTGTTTTCTTCAGGCCTTAGGAACAGCATGGCTCCCAGACAGCGTTCCCTGTTTGAAACTCTCTGCTGCATTCATTTATGAATTGTTTATTTATCACCAAACTCAGAATTTCCATCCATGCATAGAAGACATGTTGGTTTTCTGACGCAAAACTAATAACATCTGCTCTTAATTAAACATTAATAGTAACAAATGGCTGCCTATCAGGTTTTTATCCCCTGTCAATCTGTGTAGTAGCTGAACATCTTCTGGAAGGGAATTTCTCACCCTGCCTCACATGGGGCCCCCTGAACCCCAACATTCCCAAAAGTATCACCATTACAGGTGTGCTCAGGGCTGTCTGCTTCAAATCTGGGTGCTGGACACTTGGAAAATGAGTAACCCACATTATTTACAGGAATTAGGAAAACAGATATAAACCCACTGAATTGTGGTGCCTCACACAGGATCCATAGTGAGTAGGGTGTCTTTGGGAATGTGCTTGGATATAACTGATTTGATGCTGATTTGGGTCTCCTGCGCTGACCCCAAATTAATAATGCTCAGCTTTAGATCCTTTTTTTCAAAAACTGTATTTAAAATGGTTGTTTGGGAAATATACTAGGGAAAAAAAAAGGATCTGCTAGAGAAAAAGGAGCAGGTATGGCTGACAGTCCCACAGCAGATAACCAAAGCGAATAAAGCTGCAGGCATAGAAGGAAGTGAAAAAATTTTGTAGTACATAAGCATCAAATCTGTGATAAGTCATAATTTCTCTGGGAAAAATGTGTTCCTATTCAGGCAGCCTCTGGAAAAGTTTAAATGTGTTGTAAGTGGTTTATAAGCTGCACAGCAGTTCCTGCCACGGTAGGTGAAATTTGGCTGCTCCTGTGCCGCTGGGGCTGTTCCCTCCCGGGTGAACTCTCCTTGACTGGTTCCCTATCGATTTTTTCCCTTCACAAACACCAGGCACCTTTTCCCCTCTCCTTTACAGTCCATCTCCACAGAAGTCAATCAAATGGTCTTACCTGTAACTCACTTCAAACACTCGCCAACTTCAAAACCACCGGTTCAAAGAACTTTGGTTTATTTGCTGTTTTTGCAGCTGCTACAGCCTAAATAATTAGCTAATACCTTTTAAATATGTGTTCTAAAGATTATGGTTTAAATCCCCCAAACCATGTCGTATTTGGAAACAAGTCTCCTTAAAATTGCCGAGCCAGCAGAATGCACAGAAAAGCTCCAGATGGTCCAGTAGTTTCTGGTTTATTTACAGTAAACCAGATCCTTCCCCTCAGCCTTTTATCTCAGAAAATGCAGGCGGTTAGCAAGAGGTGAAGGGATTTCTGGGAGCTCTCTGAGGAGTCTGAGTTCTTTTACAAACCCACGAGTGAAAAAGCCAATTCTGGTGCTGGGGTGTTGGGAAGACACCTCTGAATTTTGTATTAATTTTTCCCCTTGATTGCTTGTTTTCAGGACCTTGACAACAGCATTTTATTATTTTACGACCGCTGACTTTGAAGGTAGAACTACAAAAGAGATTTGACTGAAATATTTGGGGTATTGGCAACGCTCACATCTCTGGTGCAGCTCAGCTCTGCTTTCTCATCTTTCCCAAATTGCCACCGTTTTCACCGATCACAGATGTTGCCCTGAATCAGAAGAAAGCCCTGTTGTCCATCTATGCTGAGATCTGTAGAGAACATCTTTTTGGGTCTCCCAGTACATTTTTTGTCAACTGTGTTTTCCTTGTATTCTTGTTTGTGCTCCAGCTGGGCCTTCTGTGCCTTGTGCAGAGAAGCAAACCCTGCCAGCACATTACATTATTTATAAGGCAGAGATGCTATCAGATCTCACTCAGGTTGGAAGAGACTCTGCTTTCAAATAATTATGGAATTTACATTTATGTGTTGCCTCTCAGGGAGACCTTGAAGCGCTGTGTGAGTGTCAGAACAGAGCTGGGGTTGGCAGTTCACTGCGGAATAGAAATAGGATGGGTCAGAGGGGGATCAGGGAGTGAATCCCCCATCGGTGCCTGGCTGCTGGAGAGTGTGAGGAGAGTTTAGGTGCAAGATAAAACTGTTTAAATCAGAATTTCAATAAGAGACCAGGCCCAAATATCTGTGAAAACCACAGGAGTCATACCTGCCCGCTGTGTACCAGGTTTTATTTTCCATCTAGAAGAATTATTAATTACTGCACGGTTCCTTATGTGAAGCAAGCTGGGACTTGAAGTCCTGTCTGCTGTGGTTTTGGCAGAGGAGAGGGCTGGACTTGGCATAGGGTGAATTCAGGGGTGCACCCACGAGTGAATCACAGCCACTCCTGGCTGGGCTGCTCCACATCCCATCTATTAATGGAGTTTTCCACTTTTAGCCATGGCTTGGCATGATTTCTGCCTTCTCAGCAGGGACAGGCACGAGCTGCAGTTTCCTCCAAAGTTCACTTTGTTGGAATGTTTGTAACATATGCCTGTCTCTAGGAATGTGTTTGTTGGAAGGAGGGTGTTCTGGAAGGATGCAAAAGATCCATATTTTAAGTGCAAAGCCTAGTGAAGAACTTAATTTTAGTGCATTTGCAAGTGGAAGAGGAGCTCTGCTCGTTTTTGCCTTGGCACAATACAACACATCAGTTAAGCAGTTTGGAAAAGTACATAAACTTAGGGGAGAGGTCCCAAGTGACA
Organism: Origma solitaria; assembly: GCA_013397895.1. Lineage (NCBI taxonomy): Eukaryota > Metazoa > Chordata > Aves > Passeriformes > Acanthizidae > Origma > Origma solitaria. Next base: position 900,469 of record VZRL01000642.1, read on the forward strand.
TCCTTTGTTCTCTGGAAAATCAATTTTATAAAGAAAGCTTTAAAATAAAAGAAAATGGGTGGAGGGAAAGGCCCAGGAATTACTGGAATGGGATGTCAAGACAGGTCTGATTTGAGATAAACTGAATTCCTGTTGGAAAGGTTGTTTCCCTGCTCTGCTCCAGTGTTGCCGCAGTTGTTTTGGGATGTCTGAGCAGGGGAGACTTCTCCTGATGTGGTCAAAATATATTTGGGTTCAGCTTGTTGGAGACTCATATTGGGCTGATAGGAGAGCTCCTGATTTAAGATCATGAGGGACCTTTGTGTTTGGTGCAGTGCAAACAAATAGAAGGGAGAGTTTGAGAACATAACAGAGTCTGGGGGCTTCAGGCTAAGAAGATGCAATTTTGAAATCTGGCTGAATGTGCTCTGGTATTTTTATTGGTATTTTATATTGATTTATAACTAGTGGCTTTTTAAAGCATACAGAACTCCCAAATTCTGAAAATTAATATTGTACTGATGGACCTGCTTGAACAAACTTACTAAAAAATGTGCTCTCTGTCATGGCAAGCTGAAAAAGCAGATGGCAGTCGGAAGCTGAGCGGCATACAGAAGTTTGAAATTTTAAATTAAATCAATTTGAAGCTTTGTTTGTGCCTAAGGCAAGCTTTCCCCTCAGATGAAGGAGAGTGGCTAGCTGAACTTTTTTACATGGGCTCTGGTTTGGAAAAGGCTGCTGGAAGATTTTAAATCCTCTGTGATTTACACCACTGTATTAGTCTGGTTTAACAGCGGAGTAGAAATATCACATTCAGGTTGGTCCCAGACAGGAAGCCTTTCCAAAATTGTAAACTCCTGTAATGAGATGGGTACAGAAGAGGGGCTTCTGCTTTTCCACAGCGTGCCATAAATATTCAGATTATGTCATATGTTTCCTGTGCTCTGAAGAGATGTAAAAAGATAACTGCAGCAAGAAAGAATCCTGAAGCAGACATACACACGGTGTTGTTTTGCTACAATAAATCAACTTAACATCATGAAAGGTCTTGACTTTCCTGGGAGCCCACAGGAGATCATGGAGTAGAGCAGGGACGATGCTCTGTGGGCAAAATGTTGTTCTCTCTATCTAAGAGTTCATGAGTAACATGGGATAGGCTGGCTGGACCCTGAGGGTCTTATTTTTACTTACTCAATACTCTCCCAGGTTTTAATGAGTGCTTTACCTGAATAAAAACTACATTTTATCCTAGGCCAGGAAGAGACTGCTGTCTCCTGCAGAATAAGCCCTTTTCTGCTGTCTCCTAGTTTTTTGATAACTGTGCCTTCTTTGTAGTTAACCAGCTTTGCGTGGGGACCCTCGGAGCAGTTCTCAGGCTTCTGCTTCTTGGCCACCAATTGCTACCTGAGTTCAGTGGTGAAAAGTTTATTTATTACCTTATTTCTGCTGCATTGTTTGTTGGCCTCTCCTTTTTGGAAGTCACCTCATCAAGCTGCAGCTGTACTCGTGTGTTGCCTTGTGCTCTACAAACCTGCTGCTGGTAGTTTGTGTTATTTCTGCCTGGATCAGCAGTGTATAAACCTCATTCCCAGGGATTTTGTTAGCCCCTGTACCCTCAGTCCTGCTCAGTGGGTGTGCATCTGGTTTTGAGAGGATGCAGAATGCACAGAAGGGAAATACTCATTTCAGCAAAGCTCAAGAGTCAAGAGACATTAAAAGGAAATAATTTTAATGACTTTTAATTTTGCAGAAAGAAAAAAAGAATAATAGCAGGATTCTCAAATGATGGCTGAATTCTCAGCCAGCCTTTTAAATACATGAGCCAGTCTGTTCCTGGCTCTTCATTAGGGATACTGCTCTGCTGCTCATCCATTTGGTCAGGATGAATGGTTTGTGCTGCAGTGAACATTCACCTGGAGCCCACTGACAGTACAAACTGTACCTTTATTTGGGAAAGTGGGTGTTCAAATCGCTAGAAATGCAGCAAACTGAGCTGCACTGAAACCCAGCACTGATGACTGCGGCTCTGCTGAGCAGAGCTGTGAAGGAGAAGGGGGCAATGCCCAAACCTTCTGCTCCAGCACATTCCCTGGGGGCGAAATCCGCGCTGGCAGCGTGGCTCTGGCAGAAAGAGAAGGGTGAGCTGTGCAAAGGAAGGACCACAAGAGGTTCCCCATCTGACACCCACGTCAGAAAGTGGAGTTGGGGGCTCAGGACCATGCTGGTGACCCTGGGGACTGGACACAGTCACACACCCTCCCCTTCTCCAGTGCTGTCCTTGGCTGATTTACACTGCCAGGCCTGCACAGCCCATAGGTCACCACAGCCATTAGCATCTTTCTAGTGCTTACCCCTCGTTTTCCCGGCGCACAGCTCCATTTGCATCCTGCAGGTCGGAGCAGCAGCCCAGTGCTCAGTGTCACTGGTGTGTTCAGTCCATGCTTCCCTGATCACTGATTATTATCCTGCTCAATGCCCAGGGCTCCACTGCAGCGAAGCACTTGGCATCACTGCCAGCTGCACTAACTACCAACCAGCTGGCAAAGGACAGGGAAAGGGAGCTGAGAGACCTCACGAGGAAAAAAAAGTGATCTTTTAGACCCAAGTACATCCTTTTTGGCAGTCCAGCTCCAGAGAGAGCAGTGTGGCTTTTTAGTAATAATAAAGAAATACAGCTCGTGGATGAAACAGAAGCTGGATTTGGCTTTCACTTCATCAGTAAATTCCAGTGACTCCATTTGGCCTTAACACTCTTACTCTTTTTGAGGGCTTTTTATAGAAATGACAATTAAAATGGCCAGAGGAAGAAATTTGTCCTCTTGCTACTTTTCTTCTACTCTCTTCCTCTCTCTCTCAGTCTGCTTTGCAACTGGGAAAGCTGCTGCATGCTGATGTGTGGAATAAAGCTGTGGGGTGTCCTGAGCTGTCAGAGAACTGGGAAGGTCACATCCTTTGGGAATCTCTTCTGCTGTTTTACCTTTTTAGGCCAATGTCACCATATTTTCCTCCTGTAGTTATAGATGATTTTTAAAAATCTTCCTGCCTGGAAACTATGGAAGGAAGAGGCTGGACAGAGCAGTCTGTTACCTTCAGTGCTGGGCATCCCAAAGAGGGTTTGGACCAAGAGCCATGTCCTGAACTCTTGGGATTTGCTCTTCTTGCATGAAGCATTTTAAGGCGAAAGCCTGAATGTGAAGTGGATATATGGGAGGTGGAGTTTAAATATTCACCAAAAAATGGCTATAAAGTCATAGACAGCTGAGCCATGTTCTGGGTCTGCTTTTCCGGATATGCTGGGAAGTTTATAAGGAGATTCTGGGATATCCTCTCAGATCCCGTTTGCCAGCCACCTAGACATGGACTTCGTTCCTCAGCTTCTCTCCTTTCCTTCATAAAGCACCACCAGCAGGTCCCAATTCAGCTGGGAGCCATCCATATAGTGAAGCAGAGCAGCACATGGGCACTGACTGTGAGTGTGCAAACTGAATTCTGGTGAGAGGGAGCCCAGCTGATTAAAATTCCCCCTTGAGCTGAAAATCTCTCCTCAGCTGAAAACCTACCCTCTCCAGTAGGAGCACTGGCCTTCCCAAAGGCACTTACACCCATCTTGGATTTAGGTCTAGGTGAAGGTCTTTGCTTTAGGTGTATTTTGAATGTGGAGAATCAGAAATTCGCTCTGGCACTAAGTTGGATGTGGCGTTGCTGCTGCTGCTGGGTGTTTGTGTGATGAATTAACCTGGCTAATGTAGCTCCGCTGCAATGCTGTCTCACAGCCTTTATGGGTATAAACACACTTATAAATGTGGCAGCCAACTGCATAAATCTTCAGACGTGTTTGCATCTGGCTACCCTTGGATATCCAGATCTAATTATCTCCAGATAATTGAAAATAATACATCAATATGCTGCAATATGAATAAAAAGGACAGGAGTTTTGGAAGCCTCAAACCCATCTATTGTGCTGTGATAGATGCACGTGCTGCACGTTGGGTGGGCTTTGCAGCCCTGTGGAATAATGCACTGAGTTTCCCATGGAGCAGCTCCCCTGCCCCAAAAATGGTGGCTATGTCTTCTCTTTTGTGTGTCAGGAGTATGTGATTTTGTTGTCAGCACATTTTTTGTAATGAAAAGCAAATGGTATCCAATATGTCTCGGAGAAAATGTGCAAACAACAGCAAAATTATATGTTGTTAAAAAAAAAAAAAAGATCTGTAACTTGTTTGCTGTCAATAGAGTTCTTAATGGCAGGGTAGGAGGGAAGTGCACCCGGTGATCACTGCCTGTGTGCAGTGATACGTGTGGGGCTGAAATCCATAGGTGTGCTTAAAAACTATACCATGAACGACTAAATTGCAAATATTGGGTACACATCTGCAGCGTTTCATAGGGTTGAGAGTGTGTGTGGACTTGGTGGCAGAGGGCTTGGGTCTGTAAAAGATGGGAGAATTGAGAATCCCTGGCTCGTGTCTTCAGACAGAAGCCACAGACAATTTGTGAATTACTGCTCTGCAGTTTGCTGGAATTTTAAGTTCAGACATGGGGAGCAATGTCCTAAATCACAAGTCTGAAGAGGGAAAAAGTCAAATGAAAAAGATCAGTGTTTTAGCATGTGTGTGTCTGTGTGTGTAGAATAGGTCCTGGAAGAGCCTTCCCTGTTTCTTGCTCTATGTCATTAACTTTGTATGAGCAAGTAGCCACTGCATAGAATTTCTCCTCAGCCTGGAGTTGGTTTTAAGTGCCCATGTTGTTCCGTGTAACTTGGAAAATGGATTTTGTTTCAAAAGCTGTCTCATTCCATGAAAGATTAAGAATGGTTTGCTATTCCTGTTGCCAGAAGAATTGATTGTTCTTGCTTTGAAATCAGCTAGAAGACATCTGGGGGAAAATTTCAGTATTTCCGAAACCCACAGCAGCATTCCCTTTGCCTTCACAAATGTCTGATTCTTCCCAAATAGGAAAACTTCCTGCTCGTATCCAGTGAACATATTTTACACGAAGATCTAATCATGATAAACCTTGTTCATGAAGTGAATTTTTTCAAGGAGTGAATAAAAAAAGCAATGAGTACTTTAAAGGAAGCTCATGGACCTTGATTGAATGACTGTCCATAAATATTTGATGCCAATATTTATCCTGCTCTTGCAGAGACTCTTTTTCCTCTGTGATCTTTACTTGACTATTCTGTTCTCCTTTCTTCTCCCCATCTGCTCATCTCCGTTCCAGATGTGAATATATATGTCTTAAAAGTGGAGCTTCCTTTAAAAATAGTGATAGTTTTTAAAAAAAAAGTAATTAAGAAGCTGTAGGCTGGTTGTAGGAACATGTTTGTAATAAAAGGCTGTTAAGCTCTGCATCTTCCCTCTGCCACCTTATGCACATGATTTTGATACTTCTCGGTCAAGCCAAGTTTCAGATAATTAATCCCAAAACTGTCCATGTCTCACACACATCTACAAGTTCCTTGAGGTTGTAATAATTCCTTGTTTATGACAATGTTGAGGGTGGGAAGATTTTTCTCCTCATCCCTGCTGAAAGTCAACACATCACCCTCAGGGTAAATTCCTCTGGGAGGGTCCAGCCCTGCTCATCCTTGCTTTCACTTTGGGCACGAAGGTGTCTCCTGTCAGCGAGGAACTGCTGCGCTCACCTCGGCTTCTGTGCACTAAGGGTTAACTGGTTCTCCCTAAAATAACTGGAATTTTCTATGCAGCGTTATGTTGAGAGGCAAAATACAGGAAACGAACAATTACCTAACTAGTTAATTTATTTTTTAGCCGTAGAATAACAGTGAGAGGGAAACAACAGGGTTGTAATTCCAGCTCTGCTCACAGCTCCCATGAAGCCAAAAGAGATGCACACCTAAAGGCCTGTTCCCTGGAATTAGCAAGATGGAATTTGGATCCGGAATACTTTTCTATAGTAGTTTAATTTTCTATTTCTTTAAATAGCTTTTTGGCATCAAAGGCTTGCCGTTGCATTTATTCCTGGGGAAGTCAGGGCTTTTTTGGTGAGAGCAGCTCACGTTGAAGTGTTTAATGTTTTTAGCAAGATGTTGTTACAGTTGGTGGCCTTCCCAATCAAGAATGACATTAACAAGGGAACTGGTCTTAAGGATGAGTGCCATTTCCCAGTGAACTGAGTGACATCCATGCTCATTCTTGTTTGAAATGTACAAATGCAAAAATGTGAAAATTAATTCAGAGTATCTTTGTGATAATTTTCGAATAATTAAAAACTCTGTCATAGGCTCTTTCATTTCTTGATTCCGCCCCTATGACCACTTTCTTTTCCATGGTAAATTGTAGAGCGACCTTAATCTGTGATACTGAAAGAATAGACTTTTAAATCAAAATAAGCGTAAGGGGGAAGAAAAGGGAGCATATTAATTGCTCCTTCTTCCTACACAGTTTTTTTCCTTCTCTTTCCTTCAGGCATTCCTTGCATAAAAATATCCATTCACCAACTGTTCACCAACTGTTCCTCTGCTCATTGCCCTACCTTAGTTTTCATTTTAAGACACCAGTGAATATTTGCTCTTCAGCATCACTGTCTTTGAAGTTTCCTGCAGGTTTTTAAAGGTAGCAATTGGAGGATTTACCAAACAGCAGCAGTGAATTAATGAGCACTTCCTGCAAGGGGCTGAGGTGTTGTTAAAGTTCAGCTTTTGTGCAACTGCTGCTGGAAACACGGCCCCGATGGACCCAAATGCCGGCAGCGTTCCTTGCTCCAGCATCCCTCAGTGGCTGAACTCCTCTCACTCCTACCCTTCAACTTTTGACACTTCCCAGCCACAGCCTTCATCATCGTCATGAGATCAAGGGAGATTTTCCAGGCTTGGGATTTGATTTGGGCAGGGAGCATGGGCGAGGTGGGAGGAGAGGAGATGCTATTGGACACTGTCACTGTCAAATATGCACTGTTGTATTCACCTCGTGGTTTTCAGTGGGGTTTCATTTGTCGTGGAAATCACTGAATGGTTTGGGTTGGGAGGCACTTTAAAGGCCATCCCATCCCATCCCGTCCCATCCCGTCCCATCCCATGGGCAGGGATGCCACACACCAGACCAGGGATTGCTCAGAGCCCCTTCCAGCTTGGCCCCATCCAATCCTGTCAATGAGGAAGAGACAGAAGAGGGGATTTGTGGGATTTGCATGGGGCTCTGGATGCAGCGGGGTCTCTGGGAATCCTTGGATGTGCTGGAGCTGCAGCAGTGGCCAGGGCTGGCACCACATCCACCCATCTGCTTGAGGCAGGAGTGGGACAGGACACAAGGCAGGGACCGGGGGTAGAAGGTGGGAACTTGCAGTGGGAACTTGCAGTGGGAACAAACTCCAAATCCCACCCTGTGCCCTGCTGTTTTTATCCTGCTTTCCCTGCAGCTATTTGCATTGTTTTCCCCTTCGGAAATAGAGAAGCAGATTGAAAACTCAGAGTGTATCTATAACCATTAAAGGAGATGTTCAGCCTCTGACAATGAGCTCCTGCAAGTACCTACTAAATTATGCACAAACACACCAATTCCTTGAAGACTGTGGACACATGTAATAAATATCTTCTGTTACCAGCCAGGGGCGTTGACTCCATAGTTTCTTTCCCCATTTCCACATGGTGGGCCAGGTGGTCTCTCCTGGAAGGTAGCTGAGATGAACAAGGCATTTGGGAGGCAGCATTAGTTATGTTTGCAGAGCTTTCTCTTGAACTTCTAGGGAAAATAGTTATAAAAAGTGAAATTCACTGTACACAATCCTTTTTTTCTTTTTTTTTTCTGGAGTCCTAGCCTAAAGTACTATGAAGCTATGCAAAGTTTTAGAGCTGTGCTTGGAAAAGGAGGGCAAGAGGAGCAGGCTCTGGCTGAAATGCCTGCTGCATCATTCCTTTTTTCCTGCCCTTTCATTTTTAGGGGCTCCATCATCATTTAGATGCCTGTGACAGCTTGTCTTCTAATAACAATATAGGCACAGGAATTGAGTGAGACCTAGGGTCCGTCTATTCCAGTATCTTGTCTCTGACAATATTCATTACTGTCTCTTTTTGGGGGGACGTGTAAGAGCCATGCAGGAGGGAGATATGGAATAATGTGATTCCCTGCATGGTCTCCTCGGATCTATAATACTTAGAGGCTGACCTCACCCCTGAAGCACAGGGGTTTTTGTCCCTTTAGGGTTTTTTCTCGTCATTAATTATGACAGTGCTGGACATCAGACTGGACGTGCTTGTTTTTTCTGTGGATTTTCTCCTCTTCCATCTCTTGGGACATGTGATTTTGCATCTTGTTTGTCTGAGCAGAGCAGGACTTGCTCCTCACAAACCAGGGAATTACAGAGACATTGCAAAAGGACAAAATGCCCTCTCCTCATTATCCTTTATGTCTGATTATAAAGGACCCAGGTTTTACAGTGGAGCCCAGAAGATCTTGCAGAGCAGGTATTTGAACATTTTGTTGTGGCTTTTAGCTCTGCGGATTAGTTTGGCCCATTTCAATGTATTTCCTTATCTCTCTAATGTAGGGGCTTTTGTAGAGCCCCTCAAAGGAACATTAATATGCTCCACACAGAGATTATTTTATGTGCAGAATGAAATCCCTTGCACCTCTGCTTTTTCACCCATTGTTTTTAAAGCCCCAATATACAGTGGCAATTTTGGAAAGCATTTAAAAGAATAGGTGGGATTTGCTCATAAGTCAGCTGTGCTTTGATCTGTCTGTTTGCTTCCTTAAGACTCTCTAAAAGGTGATAACGTTTCCATATTTTTTATTTTCTGCAGCATCCCTCTTTGACCGGTGGCATAGGTGTGTAAGAATCCTCAGTTTTAATAGGGTTGTGTTTCTCTCCCAGTGTTTGCTTCCACCTTCTGATTAGTGGTGCTTTGATATCTCTGTGTCGAGGTTTTGGATGCTCCCTGTTCTCTCCCAATGACTCACTTAGATCCTCCCCACTAAAGTGTGTAAGCAGCAAATGCAGACTCTGTAATGAAATACAGGAAATATTGCCATAATATTTGAGATGCTTCAATTTGGAGAGCAAGCGGGCAGGGTATGGAATTTTGGTTTTATTTATTGTGTTGCTCTTTTTGCCTGCGCCGTGAGCCTGTAACAATAAACTGTGCTGCGCCACTTTGATTTAGAAGAAGCTTTACTTCAGGAGTGTAACTGCCCTTTTGTTACCGTCGGTTCATTCCTGGCACATGGGAAACTGTTCCCATATTTTTCCCTTTGTCCTTGTTGGTGCTTTCCTGTGTGACATTCTCTCCACTCGTATGATCTCTGACCTCAGTGATGCACAAGTCGCTTCTGAGTCAAACTACAGATGAACCCTCCTCACAACAGCTGCAAAACATATTACTTGCTGCAGGAGCTGTTTGATGCTGTACTCCCCAAGGAAAGACGTTTGTTTTCCAAAACAAGGGGAAAAACCTTGCTGCGAACAAAAGAGATAAAATATTAAGTATCATTTTAGCACTGACAAAGAATAAAAATAATTTAAGCCTGGGCATGAATGACTTCAGCAGAACATAGATTATTTTCAGGTGGAGTGTGCACTCTGCAATTCAAAACACAGCTGAACGTTCAGGCTTTTTTTCATTTCAAAATGCATCAAATGTAATTTTTTTTTTTTTTAAACCAGAAAAACATTCTTAACAGTATATTTTCTAAGGCTGTTGTTGGCTTTCAGTGGCGAGTCAATTTGTCCTTTATCAGAATAGCAGCACATGGCTGAACCAACATAAACTCCGTCGACTGTCTCGGGCACGTGGTTGGGCTGCTGGCGTTTGAGTTGAATTGCAGGGAGGCGATAAGGATGCAGCCCCCGTTTCATCCCGGTTTCCATTACGGAGCTGGATTGTAGCAACATCCCTCCTTGCCTGCACCATTCCCTTGTAACCTAAAACTAAAATAAAATCCGTGTTTCAACTCTGGCTGGATCCTTGCAGGCGAGGAGTGTCCTTACAGATAACCTTGGCAAAACCGAGCAGCTCCTTCGGAGATAGAAACCCTCCACGCCGGTGCTTTAATTGTTCTTTTCCACTCGTTATTTAATGTTTCCCCTCCTCACAGCCCGTGCAGTTACTGAGTTACATCACGTACGGCTCACAAGCCGATGATGGGTCCTGCCGTTCCAATGGCGTCTCCCAGGTCTAGCCGCAGACACGGTGCGAACATCCCCCCAGGGAACGTGAGATGCTCTGGATTCCTCGCCGAGCTCCTCGATGCCATCTGCAGTTCCCAACACTCCTTGCCCTTTCAGGGCAGCCACACTTCCAGCATGGAAACTTAATCATAGCTGTCTCAAACTTTTCTCTCCAGAGTCGGGAATTCATTACCGTGGCCCTCAGAGTTCAGCGTTTTGGCTCAGAGCTCTTTTGATAAATTAGTTGTGGACTTTTCTTCAGTAGTTGTTTGAAAAGTAAGAAAGTTTGGTGCCAAATGGAGAGAAGATTTCAGTGCGGATATGTGACAAGATGCATGAGGACCCGATGCAAATATAGATTATGCCTTCTCTGGCTGTTGACGTTTCCTTGAAATTGTGATCCTTCCTGATTTTTGATTGTTTTTAGAGGCTGCGTTGATGTGAAATTCATGATTAGATTTCACTGGAGCTTGCATGTTTTGAAAGCTTTATTTTGAGCCAACGCTCATGTGCAGAGTGCCTCTGGAGTTACCTGCCATCAACTTCTTTGTGGCCTGTCCAGACAGAGATGTGCCAGGTCTCCACATTGATTTATTTACAGTGGCAGGGCATCACTTTCGCTACTTTTTGGGTTTGCTCCTCATTTCCTTCCCAATTGTGTTACCACTCACTTTCATGAGTACGACACAAAACCAGACAATCATCTTAATGAAAATTAAACTCTACCAGTGATACAGTTGCAGAGCAAGGTGATGTGAGTGCAGTGGGGTAGGCAATTACTGCTGCATTAACATATCCCCATCACATTAATGACGGAGTGCCAGGCTCTGGTTTACTTTTGTCTTGCGTGCAGGAAGGGATCATTAGAGTCCCATGAATAATAGAAATCAGAGAAGAAAAAAAACCCCCTATTAGGGTGTTTTATCTGTCTTTCTGCAGTTGTGTTCTTTTTCCTGACAAAATGTGTGCGTTAGTATTCCTGAATAAGTCTCAGTGGGAAATGTGATCTGAGCGCTGTTGGGATCAGTGGCAGGACTCCCACTGGTTTCGGCGGTGGTTGAATCAGGACTCTAAGAACTTGGAACACATCTTGGTAGGTGGCTTCTTCCAAGCAGGGTTTTAATCTTTAAATCAGTAGGAGATGGGCAGGTCTCTCAGTTCACTGCAGCTGTGGAGCGTTTGCAGGACTTCAGTAGTTGCTGGATTTAGGCAGTGAGAAGGCAGAGGGAATGCAAGTGATTCCACCCACAATGACTATTGATAATTTGATATTCTTTCACCTTCAGAAAATATTTTCTGATCTATTCTGGTGAAAAATATATTTTAAAATGCCTTTCTGCAGGGGTTACAAATTTATTCCACAGAAGCTGTTTGATTTTTTACTTGTGGAGCCAAGGCATCATGGAGAGAAAACGGTCCAGGATGCAGACAACCTTCCCATGTGCTGCTGCTCCGTCAACAACATCCAGAGCTTGTGGAAAAGTATCATAATTTTTGCAATATCCAGAGGAAAAGTTTCTGAAAGGATTCTTATTTTTCATCTGTGTAACCTTTGGGGAAAGCATGTGTGCCTTTGTCATTGATTTTGCTCTTTGGACCCTGATCCAGGTCAGGACGCAGAGAGCAGCACATAAATCAATTCCTTTCAGATAGCTCAGTGAAGGCTGGAATGAATAGGAGTGTCTTCCACCAGAAAAATGTGTTCATTGCAGGGGACAACCCTGGGCTGTCCATCCTGCATGGAAAAAGCCACCTGTGAATGCCGAGGCATGTGAGAGCTGCAAGAAATGTCTGTGATTCAGAGATCTGAATGACTGTTCTGCTTGCCAAATAGCTCCTGTGTGCAGGGATTATCCACCTGCTCACAGAAAGGTGTGGTTTATAAAATTGGGAATGTAGGTAAGATTGGGTAACCTTGAGCAGTGCTGCAGCCCCTGAGAGAGGGGACCAGAGATGGTTTCTTTGGTTGACTCTACAACCCTTTCTCAGGGATTTCTCCAACTCTGACGCAGCAGCCCAACTGCAAATCAGACAAGGTGATGAAAACATCCCCTGACTTTGCAAATATCCCACAGTCTGAGTGGTTTCTGGTTTTGCCATCCCAGGTGGCCATTCCACCCCCTTACAAAGTGCCTGGCTGGTGTGGGGGGTGCCAGTGTGGCAGGAATTTTTACCAAGGTGATGAATAATGGATAGATGCACAAACAGGATCTTTACGCTTGTCAGATGTAAAACATTACAGACTATAATATTGCTATTAGGCTTTTTGGCTGAGATCAAGTGTGGTGTCAGCTTTGGTTTATGTATCTTCCAAAGCAGCCTCGCAACAGACTCAGAGGTTGTGGAAACATGCTCTTGGGTTGGTTTTTTTGCTTTGTTCTTTTAATGGTTTTATCTGGAAATGTAGTTATTGAAGTGAGTATAGTTTATCCTTCATATGCTAATGAATTGACATTTACAAACAAGAAACATATGTGTCAGTAACCTGATCAGGAACTGTAAAATAATTTCTATTTATCTCGTCTACTAATATCACTCAAAGAATGCCTGGGGGTTCCAGACAGCAATAACATAAATACCAATTTAAGAGGTCTGGTCAATAAAGTGCTCTGCACACACATTCCAAATGTAATTAGTTACTCCATTCTGTTCCCATTGCGTTACCTATGGATTACCTCTATGGATTAAGCCTTCCAGAAATGTTTCTCTCCTGCTGTTTCCCCCTCCCTATAAATCAGGGTGATCAGGAGGCAGATCCCATTTTTGGTGGGAATTGTTTGCCTTCTCTCCTGTGAGGGTGGCGAGGCCCTGGCACGGGTTGCCTGGGGAAGCTGTGGCTTTCCCATCCCTGGAATTGTCCAAGGAATGCCCCTGGCATTGTCCAGTTGTCAGATTGGACGGGGCTTAGAGCAGCCTGGGATAGTGGAGGGTGTCCCTGCCTGTAGCAGTGGAGTTGGAACAAGGAGATCTTTCAGGTGCTTTCTGACCCAAACCATTCTGTGATTATGTGAAATGTACTTTCTCTGTTGGGCAGTGCCACCCCAAGGGAATTCCCCTTGGGAAAATGAGAAAGGGATTTTAGTTTACATTAGTACTTCCCTGAACACTCAGGAGAGAGATCTGGATATGCCATTAGGATAACATACAAAAATTGGAGTCCCATCAAAGTTACTTTGGAGCTCTTACTCCATTTAAAAAATGCAGGAACCAATTCCTAGCTGTGTTTCCTGCATATCAGAGCTGCAGGTTTTCCACCTGGGATGGAGAGTGCCCACGTGGCTTTGTAGTTTGCTGATGGGGAACATTAACCTTGTCCTTCTCCAGTGCTTTCAAACTTGGGGTGAATTATCAACAGGGATCCCTGCCACAGTTCTTCACGAAGCAGATTTCAAGGCCATGAAATCTGTTGTAGTGAGAAGCTGACTCTTAAAGGAGTGGGGGGAAAAAAGAAGAGATGAGAGGAGTAAGTTTGATTTAGCAGAAATAGGTCTTTCAAGTTTTGTTTGCTTACCTTGGCAGACAGGTAGGAGCCAAAAATATGCTGCAAAAATAATGAGCTGAAAAACAACACCCCACTGAGGGGAGTGAATAGGTAGGATGGGAATGAGCTTGGATACTGATGTTTACTGGCATATCATAATATATCCAGTGGAAAGCTCCCTGCCCATGGCAGCAGGGTTGGAAATAGAGGATCTTTAAGGTCCCTTCCAACCCAAACCATTTTTGATTCTATGGTTTCACTGCGTAAGTTTAATCTTTGGAACTGGAAAGTTGATAGACTTGTGTTGGTGTGCTAGCCCAAATCTTCTAGGCCATCTTAACTCGTTTTCATTTTATTTTTGCCAAATAGAAATTGACAAACCATATCCTGTTGAGACCTGTATTTGCATTAGAACAGAAAAATTTTGGGAAATTGGTTGGATTTGCAGTTACTTAGTTTAAGAAAAATCTAGGGAAAGATGCTATGGTGTCTGAGTAGCTCATCTCATAGTTTTTGGAACAGAAGGTCTTGACTTGAAAGTATGATCATGCTTTCATTGAGAATTCATTTACTTTCACTGGAATAGTTTTCTAATTTTATGCAAGTGGATGACTCAGATATGGAGCATTTTGCCGATTGTACAAAACACTCTTTTATGCAGAATTTTCCTGCACTGAAAATTTCAGTCTGGGTGTGCTTGTAGTGTCTGCTCTCATACCCCCAGCTCTGTACACCCACTCTGTAAAAGCCTAAAGCTTGAGGACTTCCACTTGATTTTTTTTTAGACTGTTTCCTCAACCAAATGGCTCCACAATGGAGCAATTAGTCCTGGTGTTATGGAAATGCCTCTGCTTGCTTGCTTTCATTTTCCTACATGTCACCCTAAATATTAGGATGGTTTACAGGCTGGTTTCAAAACAGAGGAATGAAGATGATAATTTTTTAATTGGTATGATGAACCTCGTGATTCTGCTTAGAGAGAAGTTGCTTCGGATGGGAGCTATGATGGATGGTGTAGTTCCAGATGGTGGAAATAGCTTCCAAAGGGTTGGAAAATAGTATGGAAACATTGGATTTTTACAGGGAGTGATTTCTGATCCAGACAGTGCATGAGTAATATTGTTCCATCCTCAGCTGTGCTTTGTACATTCCTTCTGTGAAGCATCTGAGCCCCAAATCCAGGAGGTCTTTGCATGGTAGTCCCGCTCTACCTAAAGCTGCACGAAGCCTCTTGTATTATTTTTTCCTTTAAGGGCAGCTTTTCCCCTGTACGACCTTCCCAGAGATCCTTTCATTCCCCAGTAGGTTTTAAAAAGTTAATCAGTACCTTGTACAGCTCTCAGTGGTAGAAAGTGCTACAACAGAGGCTATTTGTTCCTAAATCTCCCCTTGATATAAGCAGCAGCCAGCAATATATATCCCCATCCACACGCACGCACTTACACCTTCTTTGGCTGACCTGGTTATTCCTGTGTTCCCATCAGCCTGCCAGGCTGTTCAGTTTTACCAGCTGCATGCACTAAATAATAGAAACATTTAATGTTTTGCCGCTCGAGCGGTCCCCAACAACAGCCTGGAACAGTCTCGTCCCCGCGGATCGCGCGGCGGAGCGGCTGGATGGCAGCCCTGCTTCCTTCCAGCCATTTCCAGGGCTTTGGCGCTGCCACGACTGCAGCGAGGTGGAAGTGAGGGAAGGAACATGTGCTATTTTCTGAACACTCTGGGTGCAAACAGGAGCGGGGTGTGTGTATGTGTGTGTGTGAGTGTGTTTACGCTTCATGCAAATTTAGATGTTCCTACAGTGGCACAAACCTCTTGGTGCTGCCGGAGAAGCTCTCAGAAGTTGTTTTGCTCTGTTGTTCAATTTAATTTCAATGTTTTTCCTGTGTCACAGAATGTGTTCTCTGCCTTCCTGCCGGGGAAGACCTTCCCGTGCAGCGCTGGCTGGCTGCGGGCATCTCAGGGGAAAGCAGAGCTGCAAATCAGCCGTGTATCCACTGACAGATTTTATGAAGAGAGCACAAGTCTCGCTCCCTCCATCCTCCCCTCTCTCCTTCCCCTTGCCTTGGACAATGCACTTTCCAAACAGAGAGGCTTATCTCCGAGCCTGAAGGCCCACATGGTCAAATTCTTTAAAAAAATCTGAAATATCCAACCAAAGAAAGTGGCAGACCCCTGTGAATTCGTGCCCAGTGATTCAGCCATTCTGAACAAGCTTCACTTAATGCACCCCTCAGCCTTTCCTGGAGACATCCATCCTCTTGGAAACTAGCTCAGGGTGACTCAGGTGTGCTCCAGGTGGGAGGGGCGTGGAGGTGGGATGCTCCCAAAGAACTCGGGACAAAATGCTGTCCCCAAGTGAAGCCAACGCTGAACGGCTTCAGCCGAGCCCGTCGGATGAGAGCCCCAACTCGGCAGGCGCTCCCTCCAAATGAAGTGTTCTCTGCTCTTTGTCCAGATAGAAAATTGGAAAATGTCAGCTCTGTTTTCTGATGAAAATTCATTGTCTGCCAGCTTTCCTGAAAGTCATTGGTAATGCCTGGCCCCAGACTGCGCCAATGGAAGTCCGAAATAGAGTGTGTGGCAAAGAGAAGTGGTAAAATAGGGGCTGCTCTCTTTTTGTAGGTGCTATTACTCTCCCTGCCCCCCTGTGGGTGCCTGGTGTGAGTGTGGCAGCTTCTCTTGGTAAAAAAAATGTTGTTTCTCGCAAAAGAAGAGGAATTTATTGTTTTTGCTACTTGGGGAACCTGACATCTGACAAGTGTTTCCTTCTCTCAACCTCTGTTCTCCTTTTCTGTACATAAATATAGTGCTTGTGCCCTTCCAAACACTCCAGCTTTTCTGAAAACCCCCATGTTGTAGCCATCAAATTGGCCCATGCATTTTTAATGCAGTCTTATTGACTGGATTCAGGAAGCATAAGGATAAAACAAATCGCTGTACTACGAAGGAAAAAGCCATTTGGCCAAGTGTATCTGCTCACCTTTGATTTATTTCAGCAACTTTCTCCTATATTTTCAGTCTATTCCCTCCCCTTAAAAATAATCTATTAGTCTTCTAGTGTTTTGGCATTTGCATCTGCAATCTGCTTCTCAGCCTATTCCATATTCGCATTGCTTTGATATATACATGTGAAATAATGACCCAGAGCTGAAACACTAGCTAAACCTGGTTTCTGATACAATCCCCGTGCTATTTAATTTTACTTTCTTTGGCATCTAAAATGATGGCTTGTGTGATTGCTATCTAAATGTACAGTAGTGTATCTTGGAGGAGCTAAACATCGTGTCCGAGCTGGGAGTGTGAAACCAGGCTGAACAAAGCCCCTCCAGATAAATGAGCTGTGTGCTGTTTGCTCAGCAGTGTGGATAACCTCAGCCTTGCTGCCTTGGATAAATGCTGCAGAGGGAATGTAGAAATCCGTTCAAATTGGGATGTAGAATTCCAATTCCAAGCCTTGGCTGTCCTCCCCAAAGCCATCCAGGCTGTTCCTTTAGCCATCAGGTTTCGGTGTGCAAGCTTCTGTCTCTGTGGGAGAAACACAAAACTCTGAAGAGGAGTTTTGTGTGTGTTTTCTGTGAGCGATTTGGGAAGAGGACTTACTTTCAGTATTAGCCTCCTCTGCCATCTTCAAGGATTTGTTAGGATGTGGTAGAGCATGGTCCTGAGAGCAGCAGCGTGAAGGTACCATCCAGAGGCACTTCTGGATGAGCCTAAACTTCTGGGATACCTTTTGGGATGTGGATTGGCTCAGCACCTTTCCACACATGGCCACTCCACACCTTGAAGAAGGAAAGCATCAGAGTCACAGAGTGCCAGGTTGGAAGGCACCTCAAGGATCACCTTGGATCACTCACCAAGGATCACTCAAGGATCACAGACTTTTGCTCTTCATGGCAAAAGCACGGTCTAGACAAGCTCAGCACCCTGTCCAGCTGAATCTTGAGGTGTCCAATTTTGATTATTGCCATCGTGAAAAATTTTCCTCTTGTGTCCAAGTGGAACTCGCCCAGGAGTAATTTGTACCCATTACCCCTCATTTTGTGAGAAGGGAGTCTCCCTCTTTGTATCCATCCTTTAAATACTGGAACACATGGTAAAGGCTTCTTTTCTCACAGCTGAACAAACCCAGGTCTCTCAGCCTTTCCTCAGATGACAGCTTCCCAGTCTTTGGATCATCTTTGTGGCTCTTCTCTGGACCCTCTCCAGCCCATCCACTTTTTTTTTGCATAGTGGGGACCAACACTGAGCACAGTATTCCAGGGGTGTCCTGACCAGGGCCACAAGCAGTGGGATAATGACTTCTTTATCTCTGCCAGGGATGCCCTTGGCGCAACCCCCCTGTTGGCTCTCTTGGCAGCAGCCTCGTCACTCACACTGACTTGTCCAAAGATGGACAAAAACGAGCTGAGAACGGAAAAAGAAGAGAGGAAGGGATGATCTTATAGAAGTCAAAGTGCCTCAGCAGCCCCGGTCTTTCCATTCCCATCCCAATGTCCCTGGAGCAAACCCAAACCTTCCTGCCTGTCTCTTCCCTAAACAACACACACTGTGGTGCTTTTCTGCATTGCGCTGCTGCTGGGAGCCTGTGAGGCTGGTGCTCCACACCCTGATATAAATTGTTATCAACAGCATAATAAAGAGTGATACACAGCGCCGCGCCAGCCCTCGCATGCCGCCAGCTTTTATGTTGCTTGTTTAAATCCAGCGACAATATTGCTGCAGCTTCACAAGATATTGGTGCTTTTTAGCCTAATGGGAATGATACGGTTGTTCTCAGCTGCCTGTGGGAGCAGGGAGCAGTGCTGTGGGATTGGAAAAGTGACTCTCAGCCTCACAAGGCTGGTGCTGACCTAGGCGCTTGGAGCAGATCCTTCAATGGGGGAAGACAGGACTGAAAGGAGCCTAAAACTGGTTGTAGAGGGACAGAACCATCATGTTTTTGCAGTGTGCACTGTGGGCAGGGATGGCTTGTGAAAAGACAGAAGAAAGATTCAGTGGAATGTAAATCCTTCTGCATTAGGATGCATTTTCCCTAAAGCATCCCTTAACCAAATGGGCTGTGAGGTTCCCTTTGTCTCAGGTGGTGTTTTTTGTTTGAGTGATGGATATTTAATTCTGTGATGTGTCCCTAAAAAAAAAATACTGTGTCTGTGTTCAGCATTGACCCAAAGCCAATAGACAGAAAGGTTTTGCAGATTTTTGTGTCCAGTAACTTCAGGGAATAATGCTCCTTAAAATATTTCTTATAATAAGCTTAAGTGGAGAAAATTGAAAAACATCATTCATACTTTGATGTCCTGAAGTATGAAATCAGAACAGCTTACTAGCAGCTAAATTCTATCCCTTGACCACAGAAAGAAGCAAGATTTAGGAACATCTTAAGATCAAATAAAACAGGGTCAGCTTTGTGGTGTAGTGGCTGTGGGATTCATTGGCATATGGAAGTCCTGAGTTCAGGCTCTGAGCTCAGTGTTTCCCTTACAAGCTGATATTGCCACCGAGGGCTGCAGGGCTGGCATTTTAAACACAATCCTCCAGAAAGGCTCTGGACCAGCTGCATGGGGAGGCCAGTGGTTAGAAAATGTCCCTTGGACATGGGACACCCCAGTGCCAATCCCTCAGACTACAGCTTCTCTGAGATTTTGGTTAAGGTACTTCTGTAAAGCAGGAATGAAAACACTCCTGCGTCTCAGTATTTTGAGCATTATAGGCACCCCAGACTGGAGTTTAAAAGGTGTTTAAAGGCCTGATGATTCAGTTAACAATTTGGAAAATCACTCGGGTGCCCAACTCGTTGGCTTTGCTGACGGTTTTGTCAGCCAGTATTAACTGAGAGAACTAGGCAGATGGGCCTGGAGAGATTTTCACTTCATGGCATGATTTTCAGAGGTGGATTTTAAAACTCTTCATCTGCCATGGGAAAAGTAAGATTTGGGAAATAGCTGTAAAGCATGGTTAGATCCCTGCTGCAGGTTATGAGTATTCTGCATGCAAATCCATGTGGAAAGGTTGCTCTGAAGAGGTCTGCTTAGGAATCTAAATACTGACAAGCTCACCACAGACTGCAGGAAATCTGACATACAAAATCCCTGGCCTGACCTTTGAATGACCCCAATCCTGAAATATTTAGTTTGTTGTACACAGTCTGCTTTAATTCACGTTAGAAGAGAACCTATGTACCCCAGAGCAAAGAAGCTGGCCAGGTGTGAAGGGCTGCAGCTGATGTGTGCCATTGCCTCCCCAGATGAAGTCCAAAATTCTGTGATTTCACGTGAACTGCAGCATCTTCTTTCCAAAACCAACTGATGGAGAGGCTGCCTGTGAAGCATTTGAGATTATGTCTGTTTGTGTGTATTTGCAGGAAGCTTTTTCTGAATCAGGCAGAGCTGAGATGGTATCAAGGATTCTTTAAAGCCTTATGGATGTGGAAGATTTGGCTGCAACTTTATCATGATTCTATTGTTAATATATGTACTACTTTGTGCTGAGGAAATGTATTCATCATTTACCAGCATGAACCTGTTCACATTCATGGCATGTTGGGATTGCCTTCAGCTTCTTTAGCAGGGCGTGAAGGAGGCTTATTTTGGTAACTGTGTTTTGTTACACTCTTAATACCTTGCTGGTTATTGACTGTAGGCAATAATCTGGTCTTTGTTTGGAATATGTTGCCCAGAGAAGCTGTGCCTGCCCCTGGATCCCTGGCAGTGTCCAAGGCCAGGCTGGACAGGGCTTGGGGCAGCCTGGGACAGTGCAAGGTGTCCCTGCCGTGGCAGGGGTTTGGAATGAGATGATCTTGAGGGTCGTATTCGATGACTCCATGATTTATACTCAAAAGTCTTCCTTGAATTCCTTCTTCTCCAAAAATATTTGGAGGAAGACAGCACAGTTCTCTTCTCGGGCAGAGAGGAGGTGGATTGAACCCATAACTGAACATCTCACCTGCTCAGGGCTTTTAAGGTAGGAGTATAATTGCCCAAATTTCACCTACAGCTTGTGGAGAGGAATAAACTCCTCCGGGATTCACTGTTTTTTCTCCTCTGAGTGGGAACACCTGAGCTCCCACCTCCCAGGCCTCCCTCAAGTGCATTAGGTGGGGAGGCAGGAACTGAGGCCACGGATGTGGAGGGAGTGGTCATTTTTTGACTCAAAAATTTTTTTTAATCAAAATTTTTTTTTAATCAAAAAATTTTTTTTAATCAAAATTTGCCTGTGCTTCCCTGACTGCCTTCCCTGAGCAGGGAGGCCATGGCACATCAGGCTTTACCGCAGGCTGTGAAGGATTCCCAGCATCCCTGGATGCATTTTTATGTACCTTAATCAGTCCTGTACCTGCGTTTTTATCGCTGCAGGATTCTGCTGCTGGAGCAGTGCTTTACTTGCGCTTCTCTGCATCACCCTTTACACCTGCTCGTGTCTCTGAAGAGACAAACCTGCACAGCAGGTCCAGAACACAGCACTGACCCTCTGCCCCAAAAACAAGAAGCGAGGAATGGTCCACCCCTGTCCTGACTCCCAGGTGCTTTGTATTCATGTTCCGGAATTCATCATCCGGAATTCTTTCCGGATCCATGGAATGGATGCAGAGAAGATAAGTGGCTTCTCTGCTTGCCACCAGGAGCTGGGTAAGGACTTGCTGGTCTGTTCCATAACCCAGAGCCATGCCCCCTCAGAGCCTGCACACCACAGAAGTCTTAATGCATCCCTTTTTCTTTATGGCTTTAATTATTGTGTGTGCCGGGCACGGTGATAAGTGGATATCTTTGTGTTAAGCAGCTAATTAATGTTTGGAACTTAGTCTTTTGTTTATTGTAGGGTTTTGCAGGAAACTATTCCGAGCTGTAATAGAGTTTGTGAAATATGTGCTGTAGATCCCAAATGTTAGAGACAAAAAGATGAGGTGCTGCTAAGGGCCACCAACAGACACTGACTTCTTTTGGCCCCACATACATCAAAAAAATGAAGTGAAAGCCTTTGCTGGCGGACTGATTGCAGCTGAAGCACCTTCTTTAATCTCCCATGCGCAGGATGCCTTGTGAGCCAGGAAGGCTATCAAGATACAGTTTTAATTAACGTTTGCTTTTTAGATAATGTGCACAGTTTATTTTGGCAAGAGTTCATTGAATATGAAATTTTTGTAATTAAGATACTTAAACCTGCAATATTTTGTTTTCTGCAGTATTTTTTTTCCAAAATGGCATAAATTCTGCAGCATTTATTACCCAGTAGACAACTACTGCAAGAAAGAGCAATTTCTCCCTCTGCTTTTGTTAAATCTGTTTTTAACCTCTTTGTTTTGGTGCCTTGTTAGGCAGCGTCTTCTCTTCACAAATGTGTTTGAGCAATCACAGAATAAAAATAGAGAAGGTATTAAAGTCCCTATTCCTAAGGTAATTAAATATCAGTCTTCTATTAATTTGTTTTAATATGCACATCTGAATGAATTAATCTCTGTATCGTCTGAACACCTCACAAAACAATGTAAATCAGTGAGTCATCACAGATATGATATTTCACTTTTGTGCTTCAGAAGGAGCCAGACTCTTAAGACAATAGGTTTTACATATTTAGAGGTATTATATGCTCCTTTCAGAGATCTTATCAGCCTCCTGTTGAAAGAGAAATAAGAGAATAGATGTGGAAAAGTGTTCTTGGTGTAGATGGTGGGCCAAAAGAATTCATAGTTTTTGGATGTTCTTTTTTTTTTTAATGGTGCATAAAAAGAATTTACTGAAAAAACTTGGTTGTGCTTTATCTTCTTCTGTCATGGATTCTTAAGGTGAGGCTAGAAAGCTCTAAAACCAAACTGAAATTTTTGATGCACAATGAAACCCTGTAGCTCTCTAATCTCGACAGATTCTCACAAGAGAAAACGTTATTAAAATAAGTCAAAACAAAAGGGAGAAAACTGCTCCCATTCTGGTTGTGTTGGCAGGGGTTAAGAGGGAAGAGAAGGATAAAATCACTTTTCAGAGTGATTGCTGGGAAAAAATGAGATTCTTCAGAGCACTCAGCCTCTAGTAAGGGAGGGAATATGCAGATCATGGTGGCACTGTGAGTTTATTATTTATTGAGGGACGTCCAGATGAGCACAGGAGGAGTGTGAAATTGAAGAACAAATTAAGGGTAAAAGGTTATTTATTTTCCAGCTAAATCCTCTTCCTTTTGAATACTATTAGTAATTCAATTTTTAGCTAGGAAGCAGCCCAGCCTGAGCAAGCCCCAGGAACGCGGCGGGATTGTGGGGTCCCACCTCCTCCCCCCGTGCCTGTGTGCGAGGATTTACAGCCCAGGAGAACAACTCACTCGTGAAAATACAGATTTTTCTGAACCGCTCCACTTAATTCTCTGTTGTCCAAAGCGTGGCTGTGAGGAGAGCTGAAATCACACCAGCCTTTCCCTGTATGCCATGGGAGGGATTGCTCCAATCGCTCTGCCAGGTACCCTCAGCTCCCCCTGGGCTGGGAAACTGCTCCAGCTCCTGGACCCTCGAAGGAATTCATCTGCACATGGTGTCTGCACCCAAAATTTAGTGTGGCTGTGACTTTTTCTCACAACTTAGTGTGAGAAACCCACCTACCACTGTGAGGTAGGTAAATGGTGGGGCACGGTCTCTTGTCCCAGGTAGCAAGTGACAGGAAGAGGAAAATGCCTCAAGTTGCACCCGGGGAGGTTTAAATTGGAAATTTGGGAAAGCTTCTTCACCAAAGGGATTGTCAAGCCTTGGAATGGTCACCATCCCTGGGGAGATTTAAAAGACAGGTAGATGTGGCACTTGGGGACTTGGCTTAGTGGTGGCCTGGCAGTGCTGGGGGAACAGTTGGACTCTGATCTCGGAAATGCTTTCCAGCCCTAATGATAAATGTGGTCAGTCCTGCAGTCCCTACCAAGCTGTTCCTCCTGTCAGAGTACCTGGGGGTCCTGGAGCAGGTGACAGTGTGGGGAAGGTCCCTGTGGGACCTCAGCTGTCACCTGCTGAGCTGTGCCTGGCGAGGAGCGCTCGGCAGTGGTGCTGGCTGCAGGAGCAGGCATTGATCGCATCCGCAGCATCCCAGGGATGCTAATTAGCAGCAGGGATTGCTGGAGGGCAGGAGGGTGCCGGGGACTCAGAGGGGTGCAGCTTGCCCTTTCAGAGCAGTAAATCCATATTGGTTAACCTGCCTTGGCCGAGGGTTTGTGGGATCAAAAACTGTGCCTGTGAGTTTGTGTGAAGTTAAATCTCTCTTAGCACACCATCACAGAGAGGGGCGGCCCTGCTCAAGCAGATATTGTGGATGCTGAAACCCTGAGGATCTGGGATTCTATCCTTGTGCAAGGAGGGCAGGACATGAGGAACAGGCCTTGCCAGGGATGCAGAGCGCTGCAGGGAATGGTCAGAATGGGCTGTGAGTTTATTCCAACTAACGCCAGAATTTCCACGAGGATCCACAAGTGCAAATTTAAGATGCCCACTAAAAGGATACAGGAGTTATTCCTCTGCTGTTGGAATGACAGCTAACAAGACAATAAATAGCTGGAGAATATACATGGCTTTAAATGACCATCATCTCTAACACTCAGAAAATAATGTAATCTCTTCACAGCTTCCATATCCCTGAAGTATGTGCGAGTCATTAGCTGTTATGATGTACATAACCATCCTTTCCTTTTGAGGCCTTTTCTTCATTAATTTTCTTCATTGTGCAATACAAAAGATCTCAAACTACACTGTGGTTTAGGCCAAACAAAAATTGCTACTAAGAATAAAAGAAAATCTATCATTTTGTTTGCTGCTTAGGAAAGCTGCTAATACAAATCCTTGATGCCTCCTCCAGGTACTTCTGTAATTCTGTCCTTTCTGCTCCTACTTTGCCCATAATTCCACATTCCCATTCAATCGTTTTTAATCTGTGTTAGATATGTTCACATTTAGTTCCATCACGGGCTCTTAAGGAGTTTTGTTGGGATTTTCCACAGTGCATGAAACAGACGTAGGTGTGCCATGGGCTCCGTCACAGCTCTCCAACTAAAAGTGGGATGAGCTAAGACTCAGAGGAAGGAGAAGGTGTTAATAATGACAGTGGGCTGGGCTGTGTCTCTGTCCTGCTCAGAGCCTTTGTAGCTCCATCTGGGAAATGGTACAAGATGGGTTTGCTCAGCCACAAACACACCCAGCACAATAGAGGCAAAAATGAATACCCAGGATAAAAGGAGCAATGTATTAGTTCACAGACAGCTGCAATACAAAGGTTCCAGGAAACGGTATTTTGAAGAATTGCAAAAGTTTTAGGAGGTAAAGTGGGACGGCTGGAAGGGAAATATGGAACAATCAGCGGTGCTGTGCCTCAAAGAGGGATTTCTCAGAAACTGAGGCTAAAAGTGTGTGTTGAAAGTCCGGAGTGGTGAAAGAGAAATACAGAGCTGAGTTAAATGCGAAAGAACAAAGATAAGCTGGAGTTGGAGTCAGCAAAAAAAAAGAAGAAAAAGAAACTTCCTTAGAAATAATCTATAAAGGAGAAGGAAGTTCAAGGTGGAGAGCAGGACTATAACAAATTACGAGAAGGGTCTATTTAATAGGAATTCAAATGGCTACGGTGCTAAAAAACTTTTTGAACATTTCTATAGTGAAAAGAAAGATTAGTTTCTGGCTCCAGGGAATTAGTATCGATCGTCATTTGGTTTTGATGGGGCCATATTTTGCCCTCTAGTTGTGAAGGGGTGTTAGGTGTGTTAGCTCAGGCATCCAAAAATATCCCAGGCAGCCCGGGGGTAATAAATGTGGATGTAAGTGCTGAAGGGTGGGGAGAAGCACAGCGAGAGCCCTTGGATCTCTGCAGCTCAGGGAGGGCAGAGGCTGAGGATTTCCAGGGCGCAGGGAGTTAAACCGAGCGCTCAGCAGCGGAAGGGCTGATGGGCTTGTCTGACATTTAGAGGTGCAAATGGTACAAACCTTGATGTAATTAGCACCTTCTGAAGCCGGGGCAAGCCACGGGATGTCTGCGTGGCTGAAGTGATGGACAGTGTCTAGGAGGGTGCTAAAAGTGTGACAATATGGCCAGGTTGGCGTTGAGTGGGATTTTCAGCAGAAGGAATCGAGACAGCACCCTTGGGTTGGGTCCTGTGGCAGCCCTACACCCTCCACTGACTCTTTTTTCCCCCTCTTGTTTCTTCTTTCATGTAGAAAGAAATCCTCTTCTGCCATTTGAAAGAAAACCTTAAAGATAAACACACTGATGTTGGTCTTCTGCAGAGGAATGAACTTCACCTGCAGGGATTTAATTAGCAGTCTCTGGGTAAACAAAACGGGCAAATTATGGTAAAGGGGAGCTGATAAAATTGGAGGAATCAGGGGTTACCTGGTGGAAAGCTAATAGACTATCAGTTTGAAAACAGTATGTAAAGTGATTCTGGCAGTTCCATTTGAAAAGTATCTTCTATCATCAGTGAAATAAATGGAGCTAAAATCACTGGTGTTAGAAGGCTAATGAAATCGGGTGCGGCAAAGAATACAAGTTTACAAAGAGTAAATCCCGCTAAGAAAGCGTTCTGTGCCTTCAAACAGAATCGCTGCCTCTTTTGGCAGCAGGTGATGTAATTAATGTCATAAGTTTGGATTTTTCCAAAGCATTTGGTATCGCGTTTCAAGAAATCTATTTGACAAATGAGTTTAGTGAGGGTTGCAGTGTGAAGCACAGCCAAGAGACCGCGCGGCAGAAGCTGAATGATGGATAGCCAAGGATTGCAGGCGGCAGAGGCACCTAATGATGTTTTCTGGGGAAGGTGTTGGGTCCAGTTTTAGTTAACCTCTTCATTAATGAGCTGAGAGAGAGAATAAGTGTGCAAATTAATGATCTCAGTTCGAGAAGATCTGCAGATAATAAAGGAGAGGGAAATAAGGAACGTGGGCGAAAAGATAACAAAGTGCCTTCACCTTGGAAATACAAATGCAGGTGTTCTGGAGATCAGCAGAGCTGCGTGGGAACACACAGCTGGCACTGGAAGAACAGACTGAGGGAGCAATAGAAGGGACAAATTAGATGTAAGTTTGCAATGAAGTGTGCCAATATGAAAAATAAATATAAATTTGGGGTGTATTTGATAGCGTTTCATCATAAGGAAGAGGATGTGGCAACATGACTCACATTTCTCAGGACATTGGATAGTCAGATGGGAGGAAATATTAAAATATACACTGTGAAAAATATTCTGACATTGGCAGGTGGATGGTTGAAGTGATATAGTGGTGTTTTACCCATATCCTGTATTTCTCTAAAGTCAAGAAACAAGCAGTTTTAGCCTGGATTTGTTATGCCATAAAACCACACAAAATGCAAACTGGGAGGTAAATCACACAGGTGACAAAAGGGATGAAGAGGGAAAAGTGCAAAGCCTGATACTTGGTACATGCAGTTTGTGAGTGAATTTTTCTTCTCACAGAGAGTTTATTCATACATAATCTGCACTTTCTGAGGGGCTGCCCAGTTGATGAGCACTGTGATGTGCCATCTGAAGGATTTGGGAATTAAAAAAAAAAAAAAAAAGCACAAACAATAGGAAAAAACCCACTTGAAAAAAAAAAAAGAGATCAAATGCAGGGTAACAATATTCTGGGGTTATTTCAATCAGGTTGCAAGCCCTCTTTGTGTGAGTGCAGAGATTCCTGTGAAACAGGTGCCTCATTAAATTAGGCTTATGTTCGGGAAGGCTCGAGAGCAAATTTTTTTGGAAGGAGTAGAGATAAATGGATGTAACAGTCCTGGGCAATTGTTAGTTCAGAGCGACCATCAAAGCCCCCAGAATGTTATTTTTAGTTGCAGATGGCTGGTGAGAGAGAGCTGAGGGAGCTGCTGTGGCTCTGTGCCGAGGGGCTGAGGAACATGCAGGATGGAGAGGCACCAGCTCACCCTCTCCCTGCTTTGTCCTGCCCCTGCTCCACTCATCAGCGGGAGGGGAATGTTTATCCAGGTATTTCACCGAGTGGAATGATCTGTGGGCAGGGAGAGAGCTTGCAATTCAGCTGTCATCTCTGATAAGGACACCACCAAACCAGCAGAACTGAATCCCACCATAGGTTTTTTAACCACAGGAGTGAAGATTAATAAATTCAACCCCTATTTTCTCTGGGAAGATAGATAATTGTCCTTGGAGAGTTCCCGCAATGTAAGGTTACCCAGATTTTCCTTAAGCACAAGTTACCCTTCCAGTACCTGAAGGAAGCCTACAAGAAAGATGTAGAGGGATTATTTACAAGAGCCTGGAGTGACAGGACAAGGGGGAATGGCTTCAGACTGAGAGTAGGTTTGGATCAGATATTAGCAAAAAATTCTTCCCTGGGAGGGTGGGGATGCCCTGGCACAGGTTGCTCAGAGAAGCTGTGGCTGCTCCATCCCTGGAAGTGTCCGAGGCCAGGCTGGACAGGGCTTGAAGCAACCTGGGATAGTGGAAAGTGTCCCTGCTCATGGCAGGGGCTTGGAACGAGCCAAGCTTTGAGGTCCCTTCCAATCCAGACCATTATGTGATTCTATGTTTCTATGACTCTAATAAAATTAATATATAAACCCTCCTTACTGGTTTCAGTCTAATGCCTGCGACTTAGACTTCATGAGAATTCAGACTTTTTGAGATTGCATTTATTATTTCTCTCAATTTGGCAAAGAACACAGGTCTGCTTTGGTCTGTAAGTGATGGTGAATTGTTCACTCTTTATAATTTATGATGTGCAAATTGCTCCTTAAGCCTCCTGGCATTGCCCCTGTCCCCTCCTTGGAGTTTTCTCTGAACTAGAGTGGCTTTTTAAGGCAGGACATGTAGCATGCAGTAATTTCCAAGCCATTTGAAGCTTTTCCCAGTGACCCAAGCTTATCATGACTGTACTTTGCAGGTTTTGGTTGCTGTTTTTCTGTGCTGCTCTCCACCATGTCTTAGGCATTTTCCCATACCAAGGAGAGCACTAAACTCGTGTTGTAGTTACAGGAAAAGTTTCTGCTGGTGGAAGGTAGAGCTGACTTTCTTCAGCACCTCTCTGCCATCACATTTCTCCCATTTTCACCGTTTTCTCACAGAGCAGGAAAAGTCCTTTCCGACCACGACAGAAGGGAGCTCCGATGGCACTAGTGAGAGATAACATTTTGGAATACTTCTTGGGAAGAGGACAGTGGGAACTCATGGGAGGATATGTGATATTTGCTTTCTCAGCATTATTTCCATGGCTACTGGGGGGAATTCGCACGAGGCAGGCACAGTTTCCCAGCCCTGCAACACAGAGTGCTGAGATGCATTTTCTGTAGCTCCTGTTTGATCTTTTTTTCTTTTCAAGTCCAACCTGCTACTGCATTCACTTATCATAATCCGGTATCGTGTAGCCATTCACAGGGGCTGGTTTGTCCTGCCATTTTCAGCCCTCTCCATGGGCACCATTAGCGTGTGAATGCAGGAACAGCCCTTCTATGATGCATCATGATGAGGTTGAAGTGTTCAGTGTGTGATAAACCTTCATCCAGCAGGTGCATTAGGGAATTCTTTGTTGCGCATGAATCACTTACCTGAACAACTAAAGCAAAATACTTTTTAAATTAAAGAACATGAATGGAAGTTTTTCCAGTGCCTTTCTCCACAAATAAGATGGTTTCGTACATGTGAGCTGCTGAGTAGGAATGCAAAGGAAATATTTATGAGTGGTGCTAATAGTTAATTCTTTTAAAAGCACTATAAACCCACATGCTCCAGGTCACATGGCAAGCCTCAGCTGATATAAAATCAGAAGGATCAGTCTATTAGGGACAAGATATTCTATCTGAGTCAGGAGTTTGTGCATCCTGCAGAATGTCTGAACCTGTCTGCTTATGGATGGGCTTGCCGTGGCAAGGCAGCTCCTGTCTCCTGAATGTGCAGTTGTCTCACTATTTCTATTCAGTGAAGGTCATAAAGTGTTAGGATTTATGGCCTGGAGAAGACAAGGCTCTCAGGTGATCTAATTGTGGACTTCTTGTTGTGAAGGGAGCCAGCAGGAAAGATGGAGAGACTATCAACCCGGGCCGGGAGGACCAGGACAAGGGGGAATGGCTTCAGACTGAAAGAAAGTAGGTTTGGATTAGGGATTAGGAAGAAATCCTTCCCTGTGAGGGAAGTGAGGCCCTGCATAGATTGCCCAGAGCAGCTGTGGCTGCTCCATCCCTGGAAGTGTCCAAGGTTGGACAGGGCTTGGAGGAGCTCTGGATAGTGGAAGGTGTCCCTGCCCATGGCAGGGCTGGAACAAGGTGATCTCTAAGGTCCCTTCCACCCCAAGCCATTCCAGGATTCTATTTCATCATTCTGTGACTTTGCTTTTCATGGTCTTGTGGCGTTTGCCGCTCGGGGACACACCATGGGGACAAAGAGTGGCTCCTCTGTTCCAGCCAGTGCCACACAGGCGATCCCAAGCTCTCTCACTGCCCAGAGACCTCCATGGGATCTGCCTGTTCCTGGTGGGAAATCGCACATGCCCTGGTCCAGGGAGCTGCGATTCTTCTGCAGTTGAATATGCTTTGTACTACTAAACTGAAGATTGTGTGAAATCGATTGGGAGGGGGAAAAAAAAAAAATCAATGCCTGGTTTTTCGGGATGAAAAGGCAAGATAGCCGCACAATTAAGCACTGGAACACATTTTCCACACTCTTCCTGTCATGTTCTCCTGATTCTGTGTCTTGGCTGTTCATCAGAAATAATTAAACTCTCTCCCATGGGCAACAATTACTTGCTTAAAATATTTGATTAAAAAAGAATGCATTTATAATTACCTACCCTTTTTGAAGGTGAAAATGGAGATTATCTTTTGATGAAATAAATGTATGTGGGGAGACTTCCCAAGTACGCGAGCACTGCATCCTGTGGCAGTGGGAATGGTGTTTGGGATGTGATGGTGCTGCATGGTGTATCCCAAACTTCGGTGTGTGTTAGCTCAGCTTGAAAGAGCTGAAAGAAAAACCTGATAAAGTTTTGATGTCAGAGTTAGGCCCAAGTCTGAGTCCCTGCCCATCAGTAAGAGGTGTTTATTCTGGGAAATCTGCATATGGACTTGACATTTTTAAGCAGCAGGAATGAAGCAGGAAACATATCCAATTTGTACCTATCAAATATGGCCCTTTTATTTAGTCACACCATGTCTTCCCTTTTCATGCTAAGAGTTGCCTTTGTTCCTTTTGACTCTTACTCTCAAGGGAGTTGGAGCTTTGAAAGTGTTTTATGTTTCAGAGCAGCCTTTTTTCCCCTTCAGATTTGTTTACTGATCCATCCTTGGTAAGACCTTTTTGTGAATGTGATAGGAAGGTTATTAAAAATAAAATATTCATCAGGAAATCAGCCATAAACATGTGGGCTGGTTAAAATTCAATTCCTAATTCTTTCAACCTTGACATCATTTTGCTTTTTACTTAATATCTGTGTATACAAATTTCTGAGCTAATTTATTTTATCAACTTATGCTTATTTCAGTTGTTCCTACGACTCGCTCTTGTCTGCTTAATGGCATCAAATAACGTGACAATGGTAAAAATGACAATGACAAACGGAGGGTTGTGACAGATTGGCTGAATTTGAATGTCTCTTACTGAGAAAAATGTTTCAGGAGTGCCATTAATTGCTTTCACAGCAGTGAGTTATGTTTGTGCATCTTGTCTGTCACTTGGTGCCTGTTCCTGCTCTTCCCATGTGGAAGGGTGACAGCTCCTTCCCTTCGGTGGCCTGAACAATGGAGCCAGGGCAGGGAGTGCAGGGCAGAGATATGGGAGAGAGAGCAGAGAAAGTTGGTTCTGGGCAGAGCTGGAAGCATCATTTAGCTGCATTAATAAATGAGAGTGGGGATGGAAGGTGCCAGAAAGGCATCTCCAGGTGACAGCAGTGGCCCTGGGTGGCTCCCCTGGGAGCTCTGCTGGGTCACACCATTCCCACTGCACCATTCCCAGTGAGTCTGTTGATAAAACTCATTCTGGTGATTCTGTTCTTCATTTTCTAGTTCAGTTCTCTTGCTTCCTTCCACAGACTGTTTCTCCCTTTTTTCCTCTCAGCATCCTTCTCTTTTCCCGCACCACTGCTGTGCTGCAGCTCTGGGGGCTGTTCACTCAGACCTTCTCTCCTGGCGTGGGGGAGGATTGGTTATCCCTCCAACCCTTTTCCCATTTCCCTCTTGGATTCAGGTGCTTGGCTGCCAGGCAGGGTCGACCCTCGCTCCACCTGCCCGATTTTCAGATGGTTTATCCGTGGATATCAGACTGTTTTTAATCAGAGCAAAACCCTTTGGACACCTACCTTTGCAAATGGGCAGCTGCAGCCGCCAGTCGTGTGTCAGCTCAGGGGATGTGTGAGAATTGTAAAGGTCAGCTGGAACCTGAAACATCGGAGAGCTCCCAGCCCTTGGCGTGTCCCCAAATCCTGGATGCTGCTGGCACGCGAGGGCAGGGACAAGTGCTGGACATGAGGAGAGGCTCTGCCTCCAAAGGCTCTTTTGGGAGTCCTGTAGTCTTCACTGCTAGAGGTGGGGAGAAAAAGAGCCACCGTGAGTCCATCAGTGTGAGGGGCACTGCTAGGAGAGGAATGGTCTCGGCATTTAATTTGAAGTTTCATTTTCAGAGCGATTCAGAGCACCTCCTCAGGGTGACCGACTTATTTGGGAGCCCGAGGAACATTTTTAATCTTGGTAATGTTTATTTTATTAAAAAAGAAATAAGAGGTGACCCTGAAAGGGTGGGAGTAACACACAGGGTATTCATTTCTGAGCCTCTCCTGGAGCACTGTTCTTCAAAAACAGGATTTTCCCAATTTGGTTTCTGACCCATGTGTATCCCTTACTCTTCTGCGAGGTTTCAGTGTGCTTAGGAATGAGAATATAATTATTTCTTTTTATTGCATGTGGGTTCTCCCTGACTTCTTTTCCTCAAATTTTCAGGTTAAATAATCAGGAGGTATCACAGAGCAAGTTTGGAAACAATTGCTCAGCCATGGATCTTAGCTGAAACCATGATGATACTTTAGAGCAGAGATTGATTTTCTTCCTTGACTGCGTTGTCTTTTGGCTGAGGAGAAGATGCTCACAAGCTCTTCCTGAGCTCTTGCTCTCACCTTCAGTAGAGGTGAGATCTTTTTAAGTGCCACAGGTACTTGTTGGGTCAGGAAAATCCATTCAGGGGCCTAAAGAGCCAAGGCTTGGAGTAAAATCTCTTCGATAAATCCACCTCTCCTCTCTTTTCCCCCAAAAGGTCAAAGCTAATGATTTCCCCTATGGTTGGCTCAATGGGAAGTAAAGTGCAAAGAATCAGAGTTTGGTTACCACTACTTTGTATATCAATATGAGGAATAAACCTAAATAGGTTTCCTTGCAGGCTGGCACCTGGGGAATAGAAATCAGGGAGCAATTTGCTAGTCTTAGTGTATTTGTGAATGTGCATTTCTGCTTGATGGCAAATGTTAAATCAGCCTTGGAGTCAGTCACCCGCCATAAACTTTCCCTATCCTAATATACACAGAGATGTATTTGTATCCCAGCAGAGAATGGATTTTGAATTAGCCTTAACCAGGCAGTATCTCAGTTTTGCTCATGATCTGCAAAAAGAGAGGGAGAACAGCTCTCAGGGAAGTGGATATTATGAAATTTGATAGACAATGAGCGATTGAAATGTGAGGATAGTAATGGATTTGCTTTCCCACTTACCTGTAATAGAAGTATGGGGAAAGCAAAGATTTTCTTGTTCCTTTTGACTTAAATGGAGGCATTTCTCATTTATCTTTTCTCACTGCAAAAAATTGTTTAGGTTTGTTTCCCCCCCATTAAAATATAAATGTATATTTGTCCTTTACAAATGCTTCCTTCTGAAACAGGTTGTTTTAAAACCTAACAGTTCAGGGATGGGAATATGTTAATGAATTGTATATATTTTTTTTCCATTAGAACTGGTTTTGATCCCAGTTGGGGGTAGAAATTCTTATAATTTGGGTGTTTTAACTGATGCGAATGAGGTTATCCAAGAGAGTTAATTCACAGCATCTGCACCTTGGAAAATACACGGACAGGGGATGTTTGTCTCTTAAAAGAGTGAAACCACTTTTTTGGCTGAGAAAAACCAACTCAGGGCTTTCCTTCTGATACAGAAGAAGGTTGTCTTTGTTTCTCAGATCAAAGTGTGATCCTGTCGTTGAGCCTGTAAAATGCCCAGTGCCTCCCCCTCCTCCCCTGGACCCTGTAATGCATTGATTCATCAAAATCAATCGCACTTTCATGAATTAGTCATTGGGTTCCTCGCTGCATCTGGACAAATTATGTCCCTCTTCCTGCGCTGATACCTCGGCTCTGCTCTCCGAAGCAAATGGAGCAGAGTCCCTTGTGAATAGGCTGGGCTGCTGGACATGGAGCTGGCTGACAGGAGATAAAGTTATTGGGGGGATTGGGTTTGATCACCTGCACGGATCACCCCAAACATCTCTGATGGTGCCTTCCGTGGGGAGAGGAGTTTTCCCGGGAGGAAAGAGGCGCTGCTGTTCCAGAATGGATTGAATTCCGGAGTTATCACGAAGGAGAGCACAGATGGGGCTGTCCACGGGGCAGGTTGGCCCCAGGAGGCTCATCCCTGCAAGGCTCATGCATTCTCTTGGATAGCTCTTGCTCCAAAGAGTTGGGATAGCGGCCAGAGCTGCAGAGTCTGGTTTGCTCCCTGTGCCCACCAGTGTTCTTTCTGAACTGTGCCCAGTGCTGGGATCAGCTCAGGAGCTGCAGCAGTGCAGGATGAGCCCCACGGAGCAGCCCAGGGAGGGGACACAGCCTGGCTGCCCTGGGCTGGGGGTTTGAGGCAGGGCTTCTCCATCCCCCCTCCCCAAAAACGCCTTACGGCACCATCAGCCCCAAAGCATCCCACCATATTCTGTGCTGGGAAAACAGCGTGTTCCCGTGAGGATCCTCCGCTGGCGAGGGCATGTTCTTGCCAGCAGTGATTTCTGGGCCCAGGCTGAGCTCTCTGTGCGCAGCTCTGAGCAGAGGAACCTGCAGCCATCGCTAGCTCGTGTGGCCGACGAGCGCCGCGTGGGCTGCGGGCATCCGGCCTGACTCCTGTGCTTCGGAGCGTGAAATGTAATCATCATTACCTTATTGCTCTCTTATCTCCCCTGGGTGCTGTGCCCTCCATCCCAGCCTCTTGGCTTGGGGAATCACTGCTTACAGAATTCCTCTTGCCTCTTTAAAATCCAGCTGGAGTGTTTGACTTGATGGCCTTCCGTGATAGGAAATTCCTCAGGCTGGCTTTGTGAACAAGTATTTCCTTTTATTCGTTCCAAATTTACTGGCAATTATTGACTGACCCCTTTGCTCCTGCGTTATGGGATGGTAGGAAAAGAGAGGGATTGATCCATCTTCAGTACATTGCCCTGCAGAGTTAACGATATTTTATTTTCCTGTATTATGGGAGAGAGAAAGAGATCCTTTTTCATTACAAGTCTGATCAATTCCTAAGTTTTTCAGGGCATTCAAGTTCCTGAACTTTACAGATAGTAAAGAATAAGGTGAAAAGGCATAAAGTTCTTCTGGAAATAAATCGTCGAAGGGGATGAAGAAAAATCAACGGTTGTTCATTTATGTGTATTGCTTTGTGCCTAAATAAATTAGAATCAAAATTGTCCAGTGAGGAAAACGCAGGCCTCTGCTCTCTCCACTGCATAAGATCTTCAGGCAACATTTATGGAGTTTGAAAATAATGTTTCTGGTAATAAATGGTAGAAATATTCTGTTTTCTGCATCAGCAGATATGAGGATTAAAGGATTTGACCATATTAAACAATTTTGCACAGCTTTGGCTCCCAGGGCTTGCAGGCTGCATTATCAGAGTTCATCTCACGGCATTTCCAGACCTGATTTAAGAAGAGAATATGTCCCTGCTTTGCAAGTTGTCACTCCCTAATTTAGACCATCCCTGACAGAATTAAAAAAACCAAAGATAAAGAGATTATTTTTCTTCTCTTGGAAGTGGGCTGGCTTCCTAAGGCTCCCCCTACCCCAATCAGGCATTTGAAATGATGGAGATAATTGAATTGTATTGTTCCTCCATATTCCCCGGAGCTCTGCTTATGCCGGACTATCACATTGCTATGGAAACTTGAAAATGATAGTGGCTGATCTTTGTTTGGCTGAACAAGAAGGTTTCCTCTGCCATTTTTCATCATAATCAAGCTGGACCTGGAGTAGAGCAGCCTGCCCCATGGTCTCTCCGAGGCAGCTCTCTCCTGCTCGATATTGTTATTTTTTAATTCTGAATTTAAATCCATGAACCAGTTTGTTGGTATTTTAGCTATCCAGCACAAAGACACGGCACAGACACCAAAATAAGGGTGAAATACCTTTGAGGTAAATAGGTGTGAAATGAATCCTGAGCATCCTCCTGCCTTGAGGGTTTGTATCAGACCAAGGAAGTTAAAAGTTGCTGCTGTGCTCCAAAAGGGAATGTTCCAGCTTTCATCTGTGCACAGCAGGATGGGACAGGTATGGGTTTTACTCAGTTAGAGACTCCTGACAGCCCTAGACACTGATTTAATTTTGGATTTTTTTTCATTTTAAAATAATTAGATTTTAGGTGAAAAACTGTGTAGACACCCATTAAGCTATGCTTGGGGAGAGCCACCAAATCTGTTTTGGATCATTCTTCCTCCTCTTCCACTTTCTTTTCCACAGAATCACAGAATGGTTCAGATTGAAAGGGACCTTAAAGACCATTTAATTCCACCTCTGCCATGGCAGGGACACCTTCCACTATTCCAGGTTTTTCCAAACCTTGTCCAACCTGGCCTTGGACACTTTCAGGGATCCAGGGGCAGCCACAGCTTCTCTGGGCACCTGTGCCAGGGACTCCCCATCCTCATATGGAAGGATTTTCTCATAATATCCAATCTAACCCTGCCCTCTGTCGCTGTGAAGCCATTCCCCAACGCTCCCAGCCTGGCTCCAGAGCAGAGGGGCTCCAGCACTCTGATCATTGTCATAGCCTTCCAGCAAGTCCATGTCCTTTTCTAGACCAAAAAAAAAAGGTGTTTTCAGTCACACAATAACTTTTTTTTACTATTTTCTAGCAAACTATAGTGTCTACTGCAGCATTAAAATTCTCTCCCAGTGCTGCGTGTCACAAGCCATATTTCACAAAGCTTCTTTACCTTTATCAAAGAAAACTCTTCGAACTTTGAAGGTCCTGAATGCAGATATCTGCACACGTTGACTCGTGCTGTCAGCTCAGGATTAATCAAGGCTGTCACACATCCAGCCATAAAACCTTTAATATTTTTAAAAGGTTTGAAGCTGCTCTATTTATCGCATCCATCAGGGAGAATAAACTGTTAAACTGCTGTATCAGTAGGAAATAGTTTTAGTTGCTGCAGAGTAAGGTAGAGCTGAGCCCCAAATGTCAGCCAGTTAGGAGAAAAACCCTCTAGATATTAGAGAGATGCTGCTCTTTGAATCTTACACAAATATTTCCCCTCCCATACACACTTATGCAAATCACAGTGTATTCAGTGGCATTTGCACATGGAGCCTGGTGAAAACATGAATAGGTTCTCCTAAATAGGCAATAAATAGAGTAGCATGGCCTTTCCTCTGCTGGCAAATACTTCATTTCTGAAGAAATCCTGTTGTTGACTTTGTCACTACAGGACACTGATTTCGACACACAGCTCCTGAAATTGTGCACGTGACGTCAGAAGTTGTCTCGTGTGCTTGTGGCTGCCTGTGTCCAATGCAAACACAGTTATTTTATTTTATTTTTATTTTGTTTTATTTTATTTTATTTTATTTTAATTACCTTTCATTTTATTTTAATACCTTTCTGGAGTAGCCACATTTTCAGCCCTTTCAGTTTCCCTCGGATTTCAGGCCAGAGGTGGAAAAACTTTGTCAGAATTTTTGCGTTGCATTTGGGTAATCACAAACCCCCAGCCAGCGGTGATGCCTTTCAAACCTAACTTGAAATTCTTGAGGCTGTAAAGTTCAGTTGGAAGTGCCATCAAGACAGATGTTGCTTTTCCCTGAATTCTGCACTTTTCACTTTGTTGGAGGTTTGGAAAAATCTCTGAGAAACGGTGAGGAAGAAATGGGGATTCCTTCTCATCTTTGGAACAGGTCTGAGTGTGGAGAAAGTTTGGGTGAGTTTAGTTTTCCTGGTGTATATTCCTTTGTGCTCACACATGTGCATCTCCATGCTCAGAAATGCGCGGCACACGGTGAGATACGAGGAAAATGCAGGTTATCCACAAGCATTGATTATCTGTCAGAGGATAACCATGCTGAGATCACATATGGATCTGGATGGCCCTTATCATTTACACTGATCCCTGACCAAACCTGCTCCTGCTGCAACAATGGGCTTTGTTCTCTTCAGCTTAAGGTATTTGGGAAGGCGCAGGCAGAATCTGATTAGGGAAAAGCTGGTGTTGGGGCCACAGCAGCTTTTCCCAAATCTCCAGGAGGAATTACGGTCATGCTGATACAAACGGCAAGGTGCGTGCGCTAACATTCAGCAATAGACTGCACTTTGATGTCCTTTTTGTGATTTTCAGTGTGAGTTGTAAGGGGGAAGATCCTGAGGGATCTTCAGCATCCCTGGACTGCTGCTGGACCATTTCCCTCCTTATGGCTGCTGTCAGAGCCGAGGCTGTTCCCTCCGTGCGAGCCGAGCACCCACCTGATTGTGCGTGGCCACAACACTTGCTGCTCGATTCCCCCATCTGCCTTCCCCGCAACTGAAGCATTGCAAAGGCTAAATTATCAAAAAGGTGTCCAAATAATGATGGCAATTACGTGATTAATTAGGCATGGAAGTGCAGTTGCTTAAAAATTTTCAGCAGTTGGCGCTTAATAGCAAAGGAACCATCGTGCAGCTAAATATCCCCCCCTGAAATGATCAGGTGAATCTGGGGGCAGGTGAGTCCATTTAAGTCTGGAATTGCAGAGTCACTATAATTAGTTCCTTAATTGTGTGCCCGAACTTGTTTGATGCACTTAGTGTGCAAGGATAATTAATGATGATTTATTGAAAAGCACTCTTACTGTAAATGCTTTCCTTATAATTCCCTAAAAATCAAATTGCTGAAGGAAAGACTGGGATCTGATTTAATAGGTAGGGATAGAATTAGAATTTCTTTCTGCGCATTTTACTAGCTTAGAACAGATAAGCCTGAAAGTTATATTTGTATAGACTTGTGCAGGAATGGACATAATTGTGTAAAGGGTTTGAATAAAAGTTGAGCTGAGCACTCTCTGCTTTCTAGGTACAAAGAGTAGTGTTGGGGTGTGGCAACGTGAACTGAGGTTTCATTTCCTTGGGAATAATTGCAGTTACAACAAGGGACCCTTGGAGTGAACATCCATGTTCCAGTGGTGCCAATCCCACACTGCTGCTACTCGTGTTCCTTCTTTTCAGAGTTCCCTTTACCTGTCATGGGCAAATCTAATTTCTTGGATGTTTCAGACAGGTTTGAGAAGCAAATGATGGAAGAAAATTCATCATCGATTTCCCCAGGTTTCCTAATAATCTTTGCACTATTACCTCTTCCCTTCCTATTTTTTACTTAGCACAGATCTGTCATTGCTCCTTTTTCATCTCACTGTTTCCCGCGTTGGTTTCCTGCCTGGCTCTTCTTGATGAGCTCAACGCTGCTTCCCCTGATCTTCCGTTCATCTTTGTTTTCCCTGACACGCGCAGATCCCGGATTCGTTCTGGCATTCAGATCCTTCCTCATTTCCTTCCTATCTTTTAACAGTCTTCTCTCATCTCTTCAGACACGACTTCCAAGCTGTCTGGCAGCTTCTTCTCCCAACCACCTCGTAGCACAAGGGAAAATAATGTGTGCTGCATGGCAGGTCCAGTGGGGGAAAGCAGAGCAGGTTTAGGTACAGTATATTGCCTGAGATTTTGGGTTTTAAAGAGTGGATTAAATAAAAATGGATTTCATTGCTTGAAAATATACATAATCAAAGAAATACTTTAATCATCTGAAAAGTGCTATTCTGTGAATTTAAATTAAAATATATAATGTGTTGGCTGCTTGCTGCCTGTTATTCTACTATTCTAATTCAATTTGCTGCATCTTATTCCTACCAATTTTTTCTCAAAGTTATTTTAAAAGCTGATTTTCTAGATACGAGCTGTAGAAGGAAAATTAAATGTAAATTATGACAACAAGGGATCTAGAAGATGACTTAGGTCTAAATTTTTCATCCTATAATATTTGGGTAAACAGACCAAGGACCTCATTGGTTTCAGAGCAGTTTCATGTGAAAACATATGTAGCAGGATTGCTGCTTTAATCACCACTAGGATCCAAATCAGTCTGAAAAAGTAAAAACCAATTAATTGCCTCCCTTTTTTTCTGGCTACACCAGGGCAAGCTGCAATAACTCTTTCCTTTTAGCCCAATTAGGCCCTGCAGAGCGCAGGGATTTGGGGACAGTGGCTGACTGGGTACATAAAAATCAGTGCAAAATGTACCAGCAATAATCCCTCACATCTCCAGAGCACTGCGCAGACATTAACTAATGAATTGTCACAGAAATGGTGTAACACAGACAAGTCTTGGTCCTCGTTAGAGAGATGGAGAAAGTGAGTGACGAGGATAAATCTTGTCCTGGGCCCCCAAACAGCTGAGGAAAGGGAAGGATTTATAAAGGAGGAATTTCTGCCCAAACACGTGGAAAGGCTGAGATTTTGCGCTGTCTGTTGTACAAAATATTGCCAGAAGTGGGTAAATGCCATCCCTTTCCCCCATCCTTTCCCTTCCTTTGGCAAGTTTTATTGCACCTTGCTCTCAGGACTATTTCTAAAAGGCCTGTGTGCAATAG
This sequence comes from Origma solitaria, assembly GCA_013397895.1. NCBI lineage: Eukaryota > Metazoa > Chordata > Aves > Passeriformes > Acanthizidae > Origma > Origma solitaria. The sequence goes on from VZRL01000642.1 coordinate 940,876, forward strand.
GTTGGGGGTGAGCGTAAAGGTCAGAAATTGTATCTTGGAAAATGGTATTTTTTTGAATTTCCCAGCCTGATGAGTCATTCATTGCTATGACATATCGTGTCTGCTTTTGTTAGTCATGTCAGATTAGACTCAGTGAGCGAGAATGATCCTGCCTGTTCCAGGCTGGCTGATTTCCTGAAAAAACTTAAATTGAGAGCGACACTAAAGTGCAAAAGAGTGATCTGAGGGAATGCAGTTAGTTTGCTTCAGATCTCATTTCTTCTGTACGTTGGATTGACATGAATGTTTTTCTTCATAACCTGCGATTCACAACCAGCTGAGTTCTCCGAGATTATGCACTTTCAAAAGTGACACTATTTTATTGAATTAAGTAAACAATTTGTCACTGCTGAAACTCGGTGTTAGTAATTTGTTACAAATTACATCATTATTTTACAATACAGGACAAGTGACTTGGATGAAACACATCGAGCTAATTCTGAATTTCAGGATAATGGATGAAGCCTTTGTTAGATTAAAATATGATGTATTATCTAAAGCCATTTAGCTGGGCCTGGGCTGAAATTTAAATATTTCTGTAATAACCTGACTCTTAATTCAAAAAACAAGCATACGTTTGCATTAGTACTTCCATGAGCATGTGGCATCATTTTGTGATGATCAGATCCATGAAGAAGTTTTTTATTCTGTGCTCTTCGTCACAGGGTCTGGAATTTAAAAAAGAAAAGTACGGATGTGGCACTGAGGGATGTGGTTTAATGGTGGCCTTGGCCTCTGCATTTTGAAGTCTTAAAATTGGAAAATTTTAAGATCTTAGTGGGAAAGGAAATACTTTTTTCCAACAACAGGAAAAAAAAAAAGTAGGAATTTTGAAAATGTTGTGAGGTGATTAAAAAACTGAAGCCTGGAATATTTTCATTAACTGAAAAGGAAAATAAAATTTTAGAAAAAAACAAGTCAACTGAAGGAAAGGCTTTCTTTCATGTAAGTTTGATAGGAGTTTGCATGTATGTCTAAATAATAAGTAAATTGAAATCAGAGACAATGAGTTTACAAAATCAGTGTAAGTAATGATGATGATGATGACTATTATTATCATTATTTCCAAAACTGGTTGACAAATTAATTGAAAATTACTTTTGCTTTAAAAGTAATGTTTTAACAAATCTCTGATTTTCTAATTTCAAAAAACCGCATTCTGAATTTCCAAAAATTCCATTTTTCCCTGGTGTTTTTGCATTTTGCCATGTGTTTTTCTGGGTCAGCATAGCCTTAGCTTCCAATAGGAAGGAAAGCCATCCTGGCCAGTAGTTGTGGGCAATTTGTGCAATCTAAACCAAGCTAAGGATGGGGAGGAGAAGCACTCTGCTAAATCAGAGTGAAAATTCCATTCTGGGCCTATTTCTGAGGCTCTGGCTCTTGCTGGACTCCTGAGGGGAAGGGTTTCTTTTTTAGAAGGAGTTTTTTTTCCTCTCTCCCCTTAAGCCAGGTGTAGAATTAACGAGTCCCTGAGCCAGAGAAGAAGAATTCATTCGCAGTTTGTGTTTCTGCAGAGTTTATGGCATTGCTGGGCTGTTCAGGGGAGTCACTGCCTTGGTGAGGAATTTGTGTATCACATTAGCAAATAATCTGAGATGCATTTGGTGCATGGCTTCCTAATTTGTCACACAACAAACCTGAGTGTCATCCTCCTGGTTTCACCTCTTGTAGTTCAACCAGCAGCACGAGTTCCAGCTCAAGAAAAAACAATTCATGGGCTGTTTTATTTGAGATATTGCCTAAAGTTGCTTTTGAAAATGGTTGTTAGTCACCTCTGTCACGTCAATGCTTCTCAAAATCATATTTCCTGTCCAATTTCTCACTTTGTCAGACTGCAGTAATTAAGGTTCAGTGTGCAGGATTTAAGCCAGAAAGGAATTGCTGTGCAAATCGTGCATGTGGGCACTGGGGAATAAATTTAGCAGCCTTCTAGCTGTAAATATTTTATCGCTTTATGTGTGAGATGATGACCATGATAGGCCAAGGGAGCTGGAGCTGGGGCTGAAGATGAAAGCGTGGCTCTCTGCTGAGGGTGTCTGTGCCCTGAGATGCAGTGGTGGCTCTGCTGAGAATATTTGGCCACTGGGTTAATTTATATTCCCCAAACCTAGGAGATGGAGGGGAACTTGTGACACATCACTAGTTAAGGGAAGAAGATTCTCTCTAGAAGGACCCAGCATTGGTCCTAGCATGGATTTTTTCTGTCACTCCCTTTCCTGGAGGAGTTAGAGGTGATGCCTTGGTCTGCAGAGCACAGGGAGGAGGTTACAGTGGTTTTGGGGAGTTGGACTGAAGCCTGAGGATGAGCAGAGGGCAACCAACCCTCCACCCCTCAGCTGGTCTGTCAGCAGAGCATCCTCTGTGTGTGCTGTCAGGAGCATATCCGAGTGAACAGTGATTAGAAAAGCACTCTCCTTTTTTTTTTTTCCCTGAAAATTTTCCTGCTCTGCAAATGAGACAAGGAGCAGTTGCAGAAATTGCCATCCAGCTCTGGGCTCACCCAAGGCACCAAGGTTTCAGGTGGTTTTGATCAGATGCTTGGTCTGTCTCAGGTCACAGGAGAGGAATCCAAAGCCTGTGCTGGACTTGGGGTGCAAATTCTCTCCTGGCTAACTCCAGTGTTATTTAGGGAGCTGGATAAAAGCTGAGGATTATGTATCTGGATTTCAGTGTGCTTACAGTCAGAGCTCTAGTTCAGATAAATCTCTAATTAAAGCCCAAGGATGAAAGCACTCCTCCAGGAAGGTATTACACTGTTAATTCTGTTCCTTGCTCGGTTGCATGAGAGAGATGATAGATTGAGCTAGCAGATAGTTTATACTTGTGGCATATGGGTTGTTTGTTTTTTGCAGCTGAGCAGTGTGGCAGCTCTGGGCTTGCTGCTGTGCCGAGTGTTATAGATTGCATTCACGATTCCTCCATCATTCCCCATTTGCATGGACATTTTAGTGCCTCTGGACCTTTGCAGAATTATCTCCCAGGATTATTAATCAAGTCCCAAAACATTAACACATCCAATCAAGTTAATTGAAAGAGATAGGTTTTATTAAAAAGAAATCTAGTGAGGCCTGTAGCCTATATAATAAGAATGTTCTATAGAATCTGATGGAAAAGAAAAACCTCTTATGTGTTATACGAAGCAACTGGAGCAAAAATAGCTGCTACAACAGAGATCTTGCTGTGTTTGGCTAACCTGTGGCTTTACAGCAAATAGCAAGGAATGTCTTGAATAGTTTAATTTTCCCCTCATTTAAAGCATAAGTTCTGTGTACAATACAAAGTTACGTAATGCTATCCGTAGGGCATGTTCCTAACAGTTTGCAGGGGCTTCACTTTTTATTTATCCAGTTTGTGTGTCTCCAGCATGGAGGGATGGCTGGGGCACCTGCATTAATGAAACAGAACATCTATCCCACCCACTCAGGGAAAGGCAGCGAATTTATTCACCATACATTTGCCAGCTGAAGTGTAGGTAATCCAATGCCATCCGTTTGCGTTGTGGTTCAGAGCAGTGGTGTGGCTGTGAAGGCAGAGCCCTCATTGTCCCCCCGATCGTGTGCTGATTCAATTCCCAACTCTGTTTTCCTGTGCACCAAGCGCCGCGGGCAACGCATCCCAACATCTAATGGAGATAAAAGGGCTGCGACAGTGATAAGTCCTGAACCACATGCATGGTGGGCACGTTTGGTTGAGGGGAGCAGATTAAATCTAGTCCCCAGTGGATGCCTGAAATATATACAGTGTAGACATGGAAACCTCTGCACCACATTGAATCTAAAGATTTATTTCTGCTGTGTGAAATTACTTGGTAATGTAGATGGAGCAGTGAGACTGCAATGAAGAAGTTGTTGGAATTAGTGGCCGTGGGTGTCGTGACTGAGCTGTTGTCACCTGAAGTTTCCCTGCACGTCTACAATTTCATATTGGACTTGGTGAATCACGTGCTCATCACATGCTGTGCCCCTGTATGTAATTTCCTCTCTTGAAGTCTTGATGAAGATGCCACTTTATAGCTTGAGACAATTGTGTGGAAGATAGAGAGAAAGCAGAGAAAATGTGTGTTTCTGGTCTAGAATTGTTACATTTTACCAAGGACACCCTGAGCAGCCCCTGACCAAAACCTGTCATGTTCCAAAAAAACTTTATGTAAGTTACACAAAATGATGTGAAAGTACTGGTGTAGTAAACACCCTTAACTCTAGCTGCACCGTCTTGCATTACTCACGCCAAAAGGACGTTACAAGATGGTTTATTTTTTACCCTTGTGCTGTTTCCTGTTTAATTCTGATTACTTAATTCACTGATTTCTCATCTAGTAATGCCCTGCTGCAGTGAATGCAAAGAAATACTACATCTAAAGCTTCTTTTTCTTATTTGACCACTTATTTATGACCATTCCTTTACCTGTAAAACACTCAGAAATCTGAATTTTGGACTCAAATGAGCTGGAACTATACCTTTAAAAAGAAAGAAAGTGAGCCTCAAACCTTTATTAAAGTTACCCTGGCGTTGCTGTGTCAGCATCGGTGTGATTAACCTGCCATACAAATGTGGGTGCTGTAAAATGAACCTGCTCCAAGGCAGCTTTGATTTGCATGCTCAACACTTTCCAAGTGTTGCATTCATAAATCTGTAGGGTTTTTTCGTGTGTGTCTCTTCTGGGTAAGTGTTTTTCCTTCATTCTCCCCTCCGTCCTGCAGCCCAACCTGTATATCATGGCCAGGGGAGACCTGACCAGCATGTCGATTTAGAGAGACTGATTTTAAGTCCTAAGTGCAACAGAGGACCTATTGCCCAAGCTTTCTAAAATAAATATAGTTGATATCTTGTGGAAAAATAATTAAGAAAAAAAAAAGGAGAAAGTGACCTGCTGGTGCATTATCAGGAAATGCAATATTAGAGCAGGTATCTGTTTGTGCCCATTGCAGCATGTGGCATCTGAGTTCATATAAGCAGAACCTTCAGCAGAATGCATCTAAATCCCTTTTTATTTGCAATTTTGCATTTATTTCAAAGGAGCTGAGCTGTTGCTGTTTCAAACAAACATTGTCCCAAGTCCTTCCTCTCCAGATCATTTTGTTTTCTCAGGAGTGCCTTGCTCGGGTGCTGCGTTTCTCAGCAAACAATTGTGTTTGTGGTGGGGAGCAGGGCTGGCTCTGCCCAAACATTATTGACGCCAAGTTCATTTAAATTGCATGAAGTTAATTGACCCATTGTTGTGGAGTGGGATTTCACCCTTCCCTTATCGCAGTGCAATGTCCTCATTTGATGATACTGATTAATAGATTTTTCAGTTCCTGCAGATAAACTTTCTAAGCAGAGTGGTGGCAGAAGTGGAAGAAGTTATTTTGGGAGAGGCTGACCTGAAATAATAGTGTATTTTCCTATAGTTTATCCATACTGTCTGCAAGTGTAGGAACCATGGTATGGGAACACTGTAACAGTAACCTGCATTCAGATTTCTCAATCTGAAGATTCAGATTCAGATCTTCAATCTGAATCTGAGAAATCTCAATAGAGATTTTTTGGACTGGCAAGATCAAGTTCCTGGCCAAAGGATCTGGAAAACTATATTTTGTGGGCTCCATGTCCTGTACAGACTCCAAACTTTAAAGGTGGCTGTAAATGTAAGAAATTTGATTTGGGATCTTCCCTCTAGCTCCTGAACTACCTAAGGAAAGATCCTGAACTTTGGGAATTGGCTGGCATTTGATAGCCACAGGTCTAATTCTCTTCAGGCTCTTCTGAAGGGGAGGAGACAGAGAATGCATTACATTTTATATATATATATATATATATATATATGGACTTAGTCTCTCACTTAAAACATTATTTCAGAGCAGACAGGAGAAGAGTAACTAATTAGGCTTGAAACAGAAAAAGGAGAATATGAAATTTTTTTTCTGTCTTTCACAGTCTTCCTTTGCTTTTTCTACCTTAATTTTCACAATGAACATTGCCCCACACGACCTGCAACTCTGCATATCAACACAGAAAGTGCTACATGGGAAATAGTCAAGTAGCGCTGATATTTATTACACCAAAGATACGGATTTGCTTTGTTGGATTTTTTTGCGTGGTTGTTCTTCTGATATTACTGTCTTGTCTCCAGGCAAGAAAGCAATTCTCTCTTTGCCTCAGAAACATGTGGTATAACCTCATGTCTCACTGGCAGGGGATTTAAAACAGCCACTATAATTTACATGATAATTGTGTCATATTTTTTTACTTCCCATGCAAGTTCCTCCTCGTTTGAGATTGTTCTGTCCTTTAGCAAATAGTGCACTTACTGTTGGCTCTGCAGGGAGCTCTTGGCAATCTTGAGTCAGAAATATAATGGAAAAATGGCTCACCTGATGATTTCAAGGGGATTACAGATTTAGGGAAAATAATCTGGTGGATGGGAAAGGGAGGAGAATTCCACCAAGCATCGCTGGAGCAGAATGAATATTGAGCTCTGTCATCATTGGCTTGCCTGTCTTTCAGCACATCTTTTTTTCACAGTGCTGCAGAGGGGGAGAGGGAGGATATTTGGGATTGTCTGAGAGGGAAGGAGGCTGGAGGGACAGTTGGGATTGCCTGAGAGGGAAGGAGGCTGGAGGGACAGTTGGGAGGTACCTTCTGCAACGGTGCACAGACAAACCCAGCACCTGCTCTGTGCAGAAACCACCAGCACTTCTCTCATCACATGCCCATCTCGCTCCAGGCTCGAGGGGGAATTGCTAGGCTAAAAGGGAGTGTTCCCAGTTTGGCCCTAATGACATTTTCCCCAAGTTCAACACTGAGAAGGTGTCCCATATTTATGCCACACGAAGCTGGTGAAGAGCTGAGCCCTTCTCCTGGCTGCAGAGATCAATCTCTCCGGCCTGTGCACGGCTCCACTCTTTGCCATCCAGCTTGTCCCCTTTGAAATACAAATGATAGGAATTAGGATATTAGCAGGAGAGCGCAGGATGTAATTGTGTGTTGACTGGAATGTTTCTGATGGATGGACCCGGTGAGGTGACATCTCTTATTTATGGAGAGGAGAGCACAGGTAGTTGATAGATTTGACAAGAGCACAGTGGCAAAACAAAATAACACTGAGGCAGAATGAGAATGTATTTGCTAATGGCCTCCCTCGCAGCTGTATACACTGATTTAATCTCTCCAAAGCACTCCGTTGTTTATGAGGCCTGTGGGTACAATTTTATGCCTGACTGAAGAGGTTGCTAATAGCTGCCATATTTGTGTTTAAGGACCTGCAAAGGATTAAGCTAAGTATTTTAAAGCAATGAGCCATAATAAAGTAATAATATATTGAAAATAATAAACAGTCTTTTTTTCCCAATAATTGGCTGCAAAACTGGTGAACTTTAAATGACAAAACTACTAATTATAAATGCAATTGCTAATCATATATTCGTTGGGGAATGCAAATTAAAACCATGGCATAAAGTCTCTAAGGCAGAGACAACAAGGCATGGAGCAGAACAGCAGACACCTTTAAAAAAAACATAAAACCCTCAAAAAACCCCATAAGGGAACCCAAAACATTCCTGTAGGCTCAGGTTATGGTGATTACTCAGGATTGCTTTGTCCAGGACAGAGCTGTTGCATGAAGGGAGAATTATCTGCTCTCAGTGCCCATGTTGGGACATTCTGTGTCTCAGTCAGAATGAAATAATCTCCACCCCACAGTAAGTACTGGAGCACTGGAGGTTACCTTTTCCTGTTTTTGAAGGCTGATACTCTTCCATCCAAGTAGTTTTATTTTCTTTCCTTCTCTGGGAGCTGCAGTTCTTGTGGCTCTGCCGTCCTTCAAAGCACAGCAGCGCTATCAGGGTTTCCTCTCTTCTTCAATGTCCTTTTTAATGGAATGGGTCTGGGAAAGAGGATTTGAACAGATGATAAGAGGAGGAGGTTCCTGAAAGCCTCAGTGCTGAGTTATTTTGTGCTTTCCTTACCAAAATGTGCCTGGTTGGAGTTTACCAGGGTCTAGACGCCCCAGACTCAGTGCCTCCTTCCTGCCTCGGTGTGCGGCAAGATCGCAGATTAGGAGGAACTGTAGGAAATCCCTTTATAGACAGACAGTTTCTGGGTGTGAACGTGTGTTATGTTCCTGAATCCAGTGCGAATCCAGTGGCACTGTGTGCTGGGGCACAGAAATGTGGGCACAGAGGCTCCAGGAGAGGCTGTCTCAGCAGGGACCCTGGAGCTGGGAGACTCACACTGCCTGTGCTGCTGCTCACAGAGCCTGTTGATAAAATCTTAGTCTGATCCCACCCCTCAGGAGTGTAATTTGAGTTTGGCAGGTCAGGAAGTGACTTCAAGGTCTGTGGAACCAAGTGCTCCCAAAGATGCTGAGGATGAGCTGTGATCACCACCCGCACGTTCAAGGGCAAGGAGCCTTTCCCAGGCCACTGCTAAGCCAAAAGTCATCCTCTCTGTCCCTGTGCCACCTGCCCAGCCCCAGCCTGAGAGCAGCTGATACTGCTGGGTGCAGCTCAGTGTTCTGCATGAAATAAGTTTGCTGTGCCCGAGTTTGGGAAAGCCCTGCCTCTCACTAAATCCATGTGTGGATATTTCCATGCAGTCCCAGCAGCTGCTGTGCTTCCGTGGCTTTGGGGCAGAGGGTCTCCCCACCATTCCAGGTGATGTCAAAAGGAAACAGAGCAAACTCTCCCCGTGCTGTTCCTTGTTGGAGACAGTGCTGGCTCGGTAGCACCTGAAATCCCTGCTGGATTTGGGATTGAACAGCTGGACTTGCACAGCTGGAGGTGTTACAGGGCCTGTGTCTGACAGGATGAAAAATGTGGAGGCATGGCTGGAGCTGAGTCTCCTCTAGGAATATTCAGCTTCCAGCAGAAGCTGTATACATGGCTGCACAGGCATATTTCCCTTTCTTGATGAATGTATAAAATATATATGTCTATTAATTTGCTCTTAGGAGCCCTCAGGTTTTCATTAATGACTTGTGTCCCTCAAGGACCTGGCAGAGCCAAGTTTATATGGAGATGCCAGGTACCAGCCTAAGGACGAGCCAGCCCCTCGCATGGTCGGTGCCCTCCAGGAGATCGTGGGGATGGGTAGTGACAATCCAAGTGCCTGACAGGTCACCGAGTGGCTCCTCCTGTGCACCCCAAGTGCAGCTTGTCCCAGTCCATCCACCAAGCAGGACAGATCACCTGAAGTGAAGAGCTCTTGGTGCTACAGGGAGCTGGCAGAGTTGAGCTCCCTTGAAAAATGGATTCTTAGACACTTGCATATGAATTTTGGGTCCTTGCCTTAAATATCTACAGCAGAAATCCTGCAGAAGAAAAGAAAACATTTTCCAGGCAAGACAGGAAGCTATAATTTTTATTATGATTCCTGTAGATTGTATGTTGACTTTATTTTCTTATTTCTCTGGAAGCACCAGGCTGGGTTATTTATGCCTTTGCAGCCAAAGGGTAGCCAGTTGAAACGCCATCTATTTTAAATGTCCCCACGGAAGTTGGACAACCTTTAGAAGATGTAGTCAGAAGTCAGGACTAATGCAGAGCTGCAGAAAGTTAATTTTTCAGTGACCACAGGAGAAACATTTTTTTTTTTTTTTTTTTAAATATGACAGTGTTACAGTTTAGCCTTCAGAGAGCCGAACCAGGGACGTGGATTTGTTTGTCTACAAAGCTCATTAGTGTAGCTCCACTGCACTCGATTGCTAGAGAATTTCAGACCAAAACAAAACAAGTGAAGAAAAAGAAACAGCAAATCTATGAACATTGTAACTCATTAAAAGACAATTTATGGGCAGTGAAGGGGCTGAAGCCATTGAATAAATTATTATAATTGAAATTATTCAGCCCTGTTTAAATTATGGAAGACGTTACCAGGTTGTCGTCTCAAGCCATCATGCATAGTTTATGTGCAGAGGTCCTCTGAGCCCTTCTGAGATCTCTTACATCGAACTAAACTGCTGCTTGCATCTTTGTAAACATTTCCAGTCTCTCCACAAGTGCATCCTCTTGGAGAAGGGTCTGTCTCAAAGCGACACTTCGCGATAGAAACTTTTTGCAGGGTTTAGTGGCCGTGGCTCAGCCGGAGGGAGGAGGTCTCTAGGAAAGGATTTTCTGGGCAGAGGCTGAGCTTTGCTGGGTGCAGGGTTGGGTTTGAGGAGTGATTCCCTGCAGGGATGCAGCGTTTTTGAGCGGTGAGGGCACAGGTGACAGCAGTTGGTCCATGTGTAGATTTCCTACTTATGTGAAGTAGCAAAGGATAATTAATACATTTTTCAGTGAATTCATACAATTACTTTGACTAATGCTTCCATGTCAGGTGTGACACAAATCAGAGTCTCTATTACTTTTATTTGTTTTCTACTTATCAGCGATTATTAAACAATCCGTAACAATGGCCACTTTTCTTTAAAAATGTAGTATCAGTTTATAGTCTTATATTCTTACTGGGTATAAGCTCACAGCAAATGGGTTTTTAGAAAAGGAAAAACCCAAAAGACTCCCTGTTTAAATTAAGGTGATAGCAGTTGGACACAGGTGACAGCAGTTGGACACAATGACAAGGACACACTCATTTGCAAGCACAGCCACCCAGGCAGGTGTGTGTGGTCCCCATCACCTGCTGAGCCCTGCTGGGGCTGGCAGCCCCTTGTTCAGGGGGTCTGGGGCTGCTGCAAGTCCTCAGCCACACCTGGGCAGCTCCCAGTCCTTCTGGGGGTGCTCAGCTGGAGCACATTTGAGGAGGAGAGGCTTTCCCAGCCCCCCCTAAAAGCTTCCTTGGTTGGGGATGTGGAGAACAGCAGATGGAGAAGTGGGTTGCTCTTGGAATATTTTGGATGACAATGGATTTTAAAATTTTTTTTTGTGACTGAGTTACTGGACAAGTTGGATGCTGAGAGTGGGAGCAGCTCTGCAGTGTAAAGAGGTACTTTTTAAAATTTAAGTTATGTGTTTTCTTGGAGTACAATTACATGGAAATGCTTTGTCCTCTAAAACAAGAGGAGGTGTGCAATTCTGTTGTTTTGGGGGCACTGTGGAAGTGTTTGCATATAGCCTTATGTGAGTTCTGTGACAAAGGTATTTGTTAGCAGCAGGTCAGCTGCTTTCTGGATTTTAATATTTGAATCCCTGAATTTTAACTGATTTTTTCACTGCTCTGGTTAGGGCCAGGACTGAGAGTGAGTTGAGAATAACTTCTCTGTGCTGTAATGTACAAAGGTGCTGGACTGTGGTTGGCTATGGTGGGGGGAGAGCTGAGAGTTGAAGCTTCTGAAAGTAAGAATTAAAGTTGCTCTCTGTTTTTTGTAGTTTGTACAGCTGTGTTTTTTCCCCTGTTCTGGATTGTTCTGTCCATTTTATGTGCATAAGGTCTTGCACTGTGTATTTTTTGAAGGAGAACGTGTGTTCATCATGAGTTTTTTGAAGGGGAATTTGTGTTCATCCTGTGTTTTTTGAAGGGGAATTTGTGTTCATCCTGTGTTTTTTGAAGGAGAATGTGTGTTCATCCTGTGTTTTTTTGAAGGGGAATGTGTTCATCGTGTTTCTTGAAGGGGAATGTGTGTTCATCATGTTTTTTTGAAGGGCAATATGTGTTCGTCATGTGTTTTTTGAAGGGGAACGTGCGTTCGTCATGTGTTTTTTGAAGGGGAACGTGCGTTCGTCATGTCCTTGGCTTTGGGGAATCCGTGTGGGGAGTTTCTCTCTGGGCTGCTGGGATTTTTTGCTGCTGCTTTTGCTTCCCACCCCTTCCCCGTGGTGGCTTGGCATTCCTAGAACACGGCTATGGATGGCACCAAACTGCTCCTCAGCAGTTCTGTCTACGTTTGCTGTGTCTGTTTTAGCGAAACCTTAACAAAATTACTGACAGAGAGGTGGTGAGAGTGTCATGGAGGCGGTGGGTTTAATAACCCTTGTAGAGGAAACAAAAGCAGCTCTGGTGACATCCCTGGTAATTCCCACCTTGGTTATTGCTGACAGACGACACAGGGATAAAAACAACGCTGACACTAATGTACAACTGCTGGTGATGTCCCCGAGGAAATGTCACCAATTAGCAGGAAAGCTGCTGCAGTTATCAGCTTAGACAAGATTTGGCCATGGAAAGTACAAGGTTTTAAGATGAACCTATGACTCCTTCTCCCAAGTGCTCTTCTATCCAAACACGTGGAGATTCATGAGACAGTGCAAGTGAACTTCTTGGATGGTTTTTGTGGTCTGACAAAGTACTTTTCTACTCTGGGAGTAGTTGGGAATGAGTTAGCACAATGTTCTGGTGAAAACAAATCAATTTGTTTATATATATTATATAAGCATAAAATTATATCTATAAAACCCCACTATTTCTCACTTCATGGGCAATTATATCTATTTATATATATAATAGGATTGAATGACAAAGTTCAACACTGGAAAAGTCTTTAAAAGCAAAGATGGAGAACTTGAGCTGCGTGTTAGAGAGATGGAGGATAGCAGGGGAAGGATTTGGGTTCCTTCACTTTGCATAAACTGCTCAATACCCTGTGTTTAATCTGAAACTGGACAGGAAAAAATAAGAGGGGGGGAAACTGCCACACCATCTGTAAAAAGTGCCATGACAATTTATGCAGCATTAAAAACCTTTCCCTGAAGCTGTGCTTTAATAAGATTCCCAGTCAGAAGTCAAACTCTGCCTAGTAATTCATTCTAAACTCTCATAATGCGTTTATTAATGTGGAAATGGCAGAAGTGAAGTGACCACACTTGAGGTCCATGTTCAAAATTAGCAAAATTTACTGTCATTCCCAGTTAAAAAGGAAGGAAAATGAGTACTGTAACATGCAGTGAGTGATATCTTTTGTATTAGCAGGCAGCTAAAGGGACATTGTTTGAAACATCTTTTTAGGCTTTCTTAAAGCAGATGCTCAATGTGAAAAATTATTATTTTTTATCTCAAGATAAAGTTATCAAAATGAGAAATGTTCCATTATAATGGAATTTCTTGGAAGACAAGGATATGTTTTATCATATTATAGCTCTTGCATCATATTACATGCTACTTATGTGCTTTATTGAAATCCAAACCTCTTGCTTAATGTTCCTTTTCCAACAATGCAAAAGGTTATGATTCACAGCCTCTTGCATAATAGATAAATTAATGAGTTTCTGCATATTTTATTGCCTTGTATTTTTCTAAAAGCCACTAATCTATTTTTCTTGATTATTGGTTACGACAAAAAACATTATAATTTTTCTCTCAGTTTCATGGCTGCCAAGTCCAGGGCTTTCAGAACTAATTTCTTAGCAACCTGTTGGACTCACTAAACCTAACTCTTTTCTCCTTCCTTTTTCCTGTAAAAATCTCTCTCCAGCTAAAGACCCAGCATATTTTTATCTGAGTACAGGAGGATAAATTCTGCTTTGGAGTACTTGCATATTCTTCCATTCAAGTAGATTTAGAGTTGTGCATATGAATCTCAGGCTCTAATTATGTTTCTAATAATAGCAACTCCTTGCTATAAATACATGACTCATTGGAATGATTCCGGTGTGTTTAGGCTGCAGATGTGACTCCTGCATTTCATTAACCTCCCAATCCTCCACTTGAGATATGGAAATGTTGGATGATTAGCAGAGGACACGGGGAGAAAAAGGTTATTTGTCGCTTCTCTAGGGGGGATAGAGCCAAAATAACAAACTGAGGGGGCAAGTGGCAATGGCTTCAGGCTGTCCCTGTGCCCTCTCTGTCATGGACCAGTTTGCTGTAATTCAAGAGAGGCTTTCAGGGCTGGGGTCACCTCACGTGGTGCAGTTTTTACTCCAGATAGTCCTTCAAGCTTTATATTCCCTCATCTCCTCCTTAGATTGAATTGGTTTGTTTGCTGAAGTAGGTTGAGAATAGATAGGAAAAAAAAAAAAGTTGAAATTACTATTTGCAGTGTTATATGAAGTCATATAGGCCACATGTTTAAATTATCTGTTTTTCTAATTAGCTTTCCAGAAAAGCTTGGAGTTTCCCAGGGATCTGTGTGGTTCATGGGTGTGTAACAGGTAGTTTTGCACTTAGTGCCAGGAACATGGTTTTAGTAAGGATTGCTGTCTGGACAGTGCTTTGTAGGAGTTTAAAAAGTCCTGTAGTGTTGTAAACTGTATTTTGACAATGCTACCTCATTGTATTGATCCTCTATGTTTTCTTCCTCATTGGCTTTAGTTCCTATTAAAACAGAGCAGTGATGTGCAAATAAAAAGACCTTCTTACCTGTGAGTGGCAAAAATATATTTCCCACTGTGCACAAGCAAATATGTGGGCCCTAGACTGCTAACTGCCCCACACCAGGTTAAAATAGGATTTTTTTTTTTTTTTTTTTTTTTTAAGTGATGCACAGGTCATGTGCTGTCCCAGCGCCAAGGGGTCTGTGTCATCCATGGGGAAAAATACCTTAATGGTGTGGGTTTGTTTAGTAAATTGCATGATATGATATGGGAAAACAAACTCTTGTTTTACTCTGGCAATTATTGTTTCTATGGTCTCGGAGTGACAGAGCATTTTTGTTTCTATGTCCAGCATCAAGTGGTTGCCATGGCAACATCAGCATTGGGCACTGCTGGCATCCCACCCTCATCCCAAAGTGAAGCCCAGTAGATCCTGAAAGCCCTTAAAAATTATTACAGTAATAAATGTTTTAAGTTAATTTTTACTTTTTGTCTTTCCTGTGGGAGGGATAATTTATGTTCCAGGAAGGTCATGCATGAATCCACTGCATCTTCTGCCAGCCACTGTGCCTGTATTGAGCAAAGTCCAAAATTCCCTACAAAAAGGGCTGGAAAAGTTTCATTTTTGTGCTCTTTTGGGGACTTTTCTTAACCTCTTGCAGTCATGTCTGTCTTTGCTGCTGAGTGTCCAGGTCCTGCTCTGTCTTATAGCCCCCAGGCTGTGCTGTGGCTGAGAATGAGTTCTTTTTCTGAATATTTAGACTCCTGCTGCAGAGATCCCATAGTCCAGCTCTAAGAGTTTTATTCCACTGATGCTGACCTGCTGCCATCTCTGGTGCTTCAAGAATGCGAGATCGGGCATCAAAGATTATGCCTATTTTATCATGGAATGATTTGGGTTGGAACGGACCTTAAAGGTCATCTCATTCCAATGCCCATGCCATGCGCAGAGACACTTTCCACTATTTATCTAACTAAGCTAAAATATTTGTTTTTTTGGGCCAGGTGAGGGAGAGCTAAATGGCACATGTGAGGAACAATTGTAATTTTAGTAATATGAACTCTCCTGTCCATCATTGGTGTTCCTGAGGAACCTCTCTATTACCAAACCCTCATAACCAGGGTTGGGTAATAGAGGTATTTTCTACCTCAAAGAAGCAGCATGTCCTCCCCAGCTGGAGCAGCCTCCTGCCACCCCAGGGTGCCCCATAAAGGCTGTTCCTTTCCCTGCTGGGATGGGTGAAGAAGCATCATGATTCCTTCCCCAGCATGCTGCCAAAACCAGCAGGAAAATCCCCACATTGCTGCACCAGCTCCTAGTGTTGACTGGCTGGAATTATTTACTATTAATGGATGAGCAGGTATTTGAACAATCTTGTCTTTTTTTTTTTTCCTTTTCCGCCTTTTTGCAATTTTAAACGTAATTAAAAGGAGATAAACGAAACTTGATTTTCAGTCAATCTGTGGGTGACCCAGCAAACCACATCTTTTTAATTTCATGCATCAATGAGATGATACGTCATGCTTTGTACGGTGCGACAGCTTGCTACATTGCATAACTCAACATGCTGATGCAACCAGGCATGCAAAATTAACCTGATCCTCAAACCCAGGGAATTTAAGACAAGATCCTCCTGTGCAGCTTGCCTTGTTCGACAAACCTCATTATTCCCCGTCGTCCCTCTTATTCTTCTTCTGTACAAATGATGAGAAGGGAGTATTTTGAAAGAGATGTTTGGTTGTGGAATGTGAATAAGCCCAGGCTGGGCTGGGGCTGAATTGTTGCTGTTTCTCTGTTTGGGGCTGCTCTAAAGGGTGGGGATCTCTGTGGCTTTTGGGATCCCTTGGGAAGGAGAGTGGCTGACTGCGGTGCTTCCAGGGCTGTGCTGAGCTTGCTGTCAACAGTGCTAAGAGGCTGTAGTTTCCACAGCTCCTCGAACTTCGTTTAGCAGCTCTTAGGACTCCTCCAGTGCTGCAGGGAGGCTGTGGGTTCAGCAAACCTCATATGAATTCCCTTTTCTCCACCATGTGAGCACCAGCTGCCACCTTGGTGGTTAAACCCTTTTGTGGAATGACACAGAGAGAGATGTGCTGCAGCTCTTCTCCTCTGACATCCTGTGAGGCACTCAGAGGTCATCTCATCTGTTCCCATTCAGGGGAAAAAAACCCAGGAATGTTGCTTGGCAGACTTGGGGCTGCTTTGTGGGACCCTCTGCAGCCACCCCTGGAAGCTGCCAGCATCTCTCAGTCTCTTGCTGTGCCCGAGCGGAGCACAATCATGAACTTGAGGGAGAAGAAAAGGCTGATGCTGGGCATGAATATCTCCAGAGTCCCAGGCTGTGACAAGCCACGTGTAAGCCTAAGCATCCAGTGCTTTGCTCGGGGCAAAATTTTTGCTTAATATCTGACATCTGTCAGTGGCTCCTTGTGTGTTCCTGGGTGAAGTAAAACAGATTCTCCAGGCGTTTCTTGCATGGCTGCAGCCATGGGAAGCCCTGAGAAACTGCTCGTGATGACCACACTTAGGAGTATGGAAAACAGGGAGGATTTTCTGCTCAGCATCACCCCTGTGCTTGTGCTCATGGTCACAGCACCTCAGAGCAGCTTAGGGCAGTCCCTGGATGTGGTGATGAGTGGCATTTGCTCACCTGAGCTGTGAAAATCAAACCAAAGCAGTGCTTGGTGGCGTAAAAAAGGATCAACCTTGGTGTTGGGATTATTGCGGTGGTGGGGTTAGGTCTCGGTAGTGGTGAGTGTGGCAAAATACCTGCAAGTGAAAATAGCCAGAATGGAAGTCTGGGTGACCACGGAGATGTCCAATAAATCCCTTTAATAAATCCCTTTGGAGCAGCAGCTGCCAAAATAAATAGTTATTTTGCGTAGCACCTGACGTGATGGAGTTTGGCTCCTTCGCCTGTGCCTTTAATTTTCATGTTCAATTAAAAAAAGGGAAAATGAACTGCCTGGAATCCATTTCTCACCTTAAGCTCAGTATCAGCAAATGGGCTCCTCTAAAATAACAGGAATTAGTGTGTCTGGGAGAGGTACAACCGGACCATGACAGTTCGGAGTCCTTAGATATTGTTCTTGCTTGAGTTGCTCTGCGTTTTCTCCGAGTGTACAGTGCCCTGTGGCACAATATCCATCCCCACTGCATCGCTAAGTGCTGAAACTTCACATCTTAATTCTATGTGAGTGGTTTTCTCTCGAGGCTGCGATGCCTCTGCGGAGAGGGAGCCTGATAGCAGCACTGAGAAGGTTACGCATTATGCAGGAAAATGTTGATGGTGTATTAAAAAATATCTCCGCTAATGTCTTTCTTTTTTTTGGTTTGGTTTTTTTTGTCTCGTACAATCATTTGAAGTACATCCACTTTGAGGTTCAGTGAGGAAATGCCTGTTTATTTGAAGCTGATGGAGATACTTGAATGGAGGATAACTGGGATATAGGGCTCTGGGATAAATTACTCCACTTGTATTTTCTTTTTCTTTTAATCTGGAATGCACATAAGCCACACAGCAATATTATCATCACTTTGCACTTTCCTTAGGAAGTATCTTAATATTCTATAATCCTCTTTGCTACAGAATGGGGACTGAACTAAGATGGAATTATATTTTAATGTAATTCCTCGTGAAACAAAAGGGGACCATGTTCAGAAGCTGGCTAGATATATGGCAAATGGGAACTAGACAAGCTGTGTAACATCATGACCAGTTTCTATGGCAACAAAAATGTCAGCTATCCTTTTGGCTGATTCTATTAATCTGTGGTAGAGGCACTGATACTGACACATTTGGAATTTATTTAAACAAGGAGGTGGAAAGATAACCTCAGCACAGCTTATAAACAAGGGGGAAGTGAAGCCACTGCCATGATGCCACCTGACATGGATAGAGGGGAGTATAGCAGGCAGGGGAGGCATTCCCAGGCAGCCCCTCGGAATTTTGTCAGGAAAGTGATTAAACCATTTATTTAGAGGAGTTTTCCACTATTGTTTGATTTTTTTTTTTGGTGAAATTCCATCTCCCTCTTCAGGGCTGCCATACCCCAAAGTGCTGCCCAGCGTTCATCCCTGTGCCCAGGTGGCTCCAAACCCTCCAAGTGGGATGGGATCTGGGCACTGGGGACATCCTAACGTGGCTGCCTGCTTTGGGGCTTTTCTCCAGAGGCTTTCTGGCTTCTGTCCTGGTTTTATCCACATTCTCGGAGCAAAGTGCTGCCTGATGGGGAAAGCTAGAGCACTCAGTGATTAAAATGCATGGTCTGGCCACTGAAAAATGGAAAAAAGCAGTTGCAAGGAGGCAAGCCACATTCTGTATTCCCTCTATGTGGGTCAGATATTTTCCTAGGGACACTCGGAAATGATTACGCTATGCTATTTCTGTTGGGTACTTTATCCTTTATTCTCTGGTTATTGAAAGAGCTAAATGTTTTCCCACTTCCCAATGTACCATGACAATACAAACTGTACGGTGATGTCGCAGCACAAAATAAATATGGATGCAGATACTTGTCATTATGATAAAACAACATCTTTTCATCTTTATCTTGGAATTACAGGCTCCTCGGGAAGATGACAGTGTCTTGTTATGGAAAATGAATTTTCGGTAGTAGAAAGATATCTTTTAACTTATTCTTGAATTCTTCCTGTTTGCCAGAGGCATATAGAAAAATTAGCTTCTTTCCCAATTCTTTTGCTGGTTTTATTAAAATTCATAGTACAAAAAGTGCCATATAAAAGTGCTTGGTGTGTGACTGAGAAAAAGAAGAGCTGGAAAATGCAGAGCTGAATTTATTATAGGATTATTAGCTGGCTGCTGGCTGGATTTTTATTTTTTAGTTAGTTAAAAAAAAAGCCATCAATATTTTTTGTCCATTTCTTTTTAAGCTTGTAATGTACTGAAGGGACTACAATATGTATTAATGTATTTCTGATTTAAAAAAAAAAAACCCCACATTCCATAATAGAAAAACTGTCAGAATTATAACCACAACATAGCTCCTGGAAACAGAGTTCATGTGAACTTTTGAACTTCTTCAGATTCAGAAGAGCTTTCTGATAGGGACATAAATTCTCAAATTTATCCAATGTTTCTGTTAAATCATGTTCCTACAACCTGTAGCTCTGTCTCTTGTACCCCTGTGTCCCCTGGCTTTGTTAAGCAGGTGTTGTGTCAGAATTGCACAAATGTGTGATGTTTTCAGGTTTTGTGAAGTTAAAAAGATAAGCAATGATAATGTATCTGGTATACAGCAAACGGGGTGATTTTGGGCTAGAAACCTATGTATTCATTATCATCAGTTTACAAAGCTGTGTCTTTTATTCCCAGGGGAATTTTCCAGTGTTCGAGGCAGCTTTTTTCTTCCATTTTTGTAATGCAGCAGTAGGGGAAGGGAGGTGATGTCACTTGGTATTACAGAAAATGAAGCAGATGTGTCTAAGACTGAACTTGAGAGCTTGAAATAGCTTTGCTTTGTCCTCAGCCAGGGCAGGTGAGGATGGAGCAGCTCAGTGGAAAACTCCACTCCCTCCTAAACCCCAGAGCAATTTCACGTGAACAGAAGCTCTTTCTGAACACGGTGTTGATCATTTTGCTTTCTTTTCCTATAGAAAACTTGAACAGACTGTATAGTTGGGAAGGTTTTTCTAGTCCTGGTGGCTGTGAAGGGGCTGTGCCTTGGATTTCTCCTTATTTTGGAGTGCTTTCAGCTCTGCCCATCTCTTCTGCTGGAGACTTTTCCTTTCACACCTCCTCACTGAACCCTCCCTGAGCTCAGGGCTCCCCCAGCCTGGGCAGAATCCTGCCTGGATCACAGGCAATAATGTCATGTTTATCCTGAAAAACAGAGACCAGCACTTTAAACCTCTTAAATGACTGAAATAAATTAAGCCTGTTCTTTATCCTGGATTAATTATTACAGCAACACCAGACCTCCTTCTTCAAAGCAGGTGAAATCTCCAAGGAGAGGGGTGAAGGCAGGGGAGCAGAATTTCTTCGAAC
The DNA here is from genome assembly GCA_013397895.1 of Origma solitaria. Lineage (NCBI taxonomy): Eukaryota > Metazoa > Chordata > Aves > Passeriformes > Acanthizidae > Origma > Origma solitaria. The sequence continues at coordinate 961,085 of VZRL01000642.1, forward strand.
TGTTTTTATTCTTAAGCAGGGCTGACATACCTGATGTCACAAACATGAGCATCTCTTAATTCAGGTGGAAAGCTGTGCCAGAGACGGTGGTGGGAAGGATGCAGTCCTTCCTTCTGAAGCCACTGACTCGGAAAACCCGCACGCTCACAAAGGCTGACCTTTTGAGGAGTCGCAGACATTAAATACAGGACTTAATCAAAAGTTAATTTCACTGAGCATCTAACCTGAGGGCAGGCTCCAGCTCCCTGTACTTTGAAGTCAAATGACTGACTGGTCCTGGAGTGATCAAAACACGTTTTGAGCCCTAGGTATTAGCAAGGGAAATAACTGTGGTGCAAAAGCAGATATATCTTGATTTCAGTCCCTCCTGTACAATTTTGAAGGCATTATTTGGGACCCTTTCTTTAGTGCTTTTGAAAATAAGGACCTTTATTTATTCTTTTGGTCAATAACCATAATTCTGATCTGGTAGAAGAGAGTGACTCTGTTTCCATAGCTTGAGTGCCAAGGTTGGACTGGCTCTGTGTTAGTGCACTTGGAATTCCTTGTCTGCCTCCTTACGTATTCTCAGAACCACTCAGTCGTGAGCTGATGAGCTTCCTCCTGCCCATAACTAATGTTGGTTCTTCATTTGCTTATAAAACCAGTGGGCAGGTGGTAAAATAGTAAAATCTCCTGGGAAGATGGCAGTCATGTTCTCCATGTTGTCTTTTCTGTCCACCTCACAGCCTTTTCTTCCCTTCCCCACATCTACCCAGCCTTAAAAATCAGCATGAAGGAAGCCTTGGCTTGTCAGAGGCTGGGGACTTGGAACTCTCCTTGGATCATTCTGGGCTTGCAGTGAGGGTGTTTAAAAGGGTTTGGGCTACTGCCATTTGAAAACTTGATGCCTGGTAGAGTTCAGTTGCCCTTGTTTAGGCTCTCAGAGCAGCTCTGTTCCCCAGGGTGAAAGGTATTTGCTGAAGGGTTGATGGAGGTGTTTATCTAACCCAGGGAGCCACAGGTGTGAGTTCCTGTGTGCCCATGGATGCTTTGTGTGTCTTGGCCAACGAGGAGGGGAATCACAGCAGTGTGATGGGTTGCAGCAGCCCGTGCTTCCTTGGAGGGAGAAAACTTGTCTCCTCCTCACTGCCAGAAAGGTCTGATCAGCAGGGAAAGCCATTAAATTCAGAGCTGCTACATGCTCACTCCAAAATACGCTCCCTGCTGAATTTCCCTCCGCTAAAGAAAAGCGAGTCAGCTGTGACCAGTCAATAATTCCTCCAAAACTCCTGATCTTTCACTGCTGCACAAGATACACCATTTAATGATCACAAAATGCGCTGTGTCGAAGTCCCCTTCGGCATTCAGCAGATTCCTGGGATGGGTGAGCACTGGAGGGTTTTCTTCCCTCTGGACCACGTCACAGCGCAGTGGGAGATTCGCCCCGATCGATGTCTTACCTTTGTGCAGTACGTAAGGACCTACTGAAACACACTGAAGCGAGAGAATCCTGCCTTTACCGAGGCTGGATGTGTGCTGAATCCACATGGAAATTGGGCAGGATTAGAGCCTCCACTAAGCTCTGGGGGATGCAATTGGAGCAGACGTGCTGATTCACCCTTCCCCGCGCGTGGCGTTAGCGCCCGTCCTCCTCACCAGACTAAAAATGTCTGAGACCACGCAAGACTGTGATACTTCACATTTTTAGGCAATTGCTGTTTTTGTCAAAACTGTCTGTAGGTTCTCTTCCCCGGCGCAATATGGTGAGTAATGAGCTATTGGAGTAATGTCTGTTTGAAACATCCGTAGCCATATGGCAATGTGGGAGGCGAGGATAAAACAGGGATCAGTCACAAGTGTTTACTTTGAAACACAGATAAAAAGGCAAGTCTTGTGCTCTGACTCAGTTACGTGTTGGATCAGGTACTGGAAACAGTAGTTTTTAATTACTTTTGTGTTTAGTGGACTTTAAAATCCCAAGCACTGAAATCCGGTGTGTATTAGTCCTCCCGACTGTGCTCTTCAAATCTGCTCCCTGAAACAATGGGACAAACCACAACCACCTAATCCATGGAGTCATTAGGCAGGGGTTATTTTCAGCCCTGCCATGAGCTGTGTGTGGATAAAATGGGGAAAATTTTAATAAAACTGCCTGGCTGCACTTGCAAGATAGCTTTGGAGGTTTCGGCCTGGTTTAAAACCAGTTCAAGATCCCCCGGCAAGTGTTTGGCTGAACTGTTTTCTGGCAAAGAGCTGAAATAACTTGGGCTCCTTCCTGGGGTGAGCCACAGCTTCTCCACAGAAGCAGAGTTCTCTGGGGAAGTAGGTGGGTTATTTTGGGAACTGAAGTGTGTTTGGAAGTATTTGTAAAAATGTCCCTCTGGAGATAAAATCCTTATTTGGGATTGGGGAACCTCGACTTTTGCTGAGCTCTGTACATGCACCGTCAGCTCCTGCTTCTCTCCTGGGGTCCTGGATCTCATCTGTTGCCTCCATCCTGGGGGTCCCATGTTGGAAACCATTTGGGGGATGAGGGAAAAGAACAGCTGTCAGTGAGGCCTTTGGAATCCCAGGATCATGGGATGGTTTGGGTTGGAAGGGACATTTAAAGGCCATCAGGTCCAACTCTTGCAGTGAGCAAGGATATCTTCCATTAAATCCCCATCCAACGTGACCTTGAAGGCTTCCAGGCATGGGGCATCCACCACCTCTCTGGGTGACTTGTGCCAATGTTTCACCACCCTGATTGTAAAAAACCCCTCTTCTTTATATTAAACCTAAATCAAGCCTCCTTCAGTTTAAAACCACCACCCCCTGTCCTATTGCAACAGACCCTTGAGTGGTATCAAGAAAATATCTTTTGTTCAACAAAGAAAACATCCTGTGGCCCAAGTGCATTTCATGTTTAAAATACCTTTGTAGATTAATTAGATTGATGAGCCTATTGGGTAGGATGAAGGTGAACATGTAGGTGAAAAGAGAAATTTACTGCATCAATTTGGTCTGGCAATTTCCTCTGGGAGTACATTATTGACTGCTGATCAGCTAAAGGATACTTGTGGGTTTTTAAAAGGAGATTTTTTTGAAAGTGGGATATTTTCTTTAATAGAATCCTAGAATCCAGATTGGTTTGTGTTGAAAGGTACCTTAAAGCTCATCCAGTTCCCACCCCCTGCCATGGGCAGGGACACCTTCCACTAGACGAGGTTGCTCAAATCTCTTTGCAGAATAGAAGCACAGTATGCTGGAGAAAAAAAAAAAAATCTCAAACTTCTCTAATACTGTGTGGGCTTTGATTAGAGAGCACTCTGTATGCTAATTGAATGTTGTCTTCTATTAGCATAATCTTGGGGTTATGTCTGGTCAGTGTTAATGATAAGTGACAGAGACGCATTTCTGAAACTCCGTTTCATCAGTTGGGAATTGCATCCTGTAAATGCAAGCCCAGATCATAATATTTCATCTCTGTGTTGATTTATCTCAGTCTTAGACTATTTATATCAATTTGCTACTGGAAAACATATCATGGAAAGGTTTAGGTTGGAAAAGGCCTTTAAAATCATCATGTCCAACCATTAAGATCATCTTGCATGTGATCTAATTGCACACATATAATGCAGACATTATACATTGTATAATGTATAAATATGTAAAAAATGAAGACTTTTTGAAACATAAGTGGATTCTAAAATCGGTTATGATATAAAACTACTTTGTAAAGGAAACATATTGTATATATTCTTATATGTAAAACATATACATATGTTTTTATAAACTTCAGAACCATGTTTAATGCGTGTGCTTTCAACTTGTAGGACCATATTGCTGGGAGACATTTGCCTGTAATTGTTCACAGGATAAGTGTTTGTGCTCAAAAATCACAGCAATTATAATTATTGTAAGTAGTTGTGCTTCAAAATGAGCATTTAGAAGAAAAATGGGCTTTTTCCATGTAAGCATGATCTCTGTAGACATTAAAAAAATCCTGGGAAAAGTGGCTTTGTTCTACCAGCACCCAGGTAACTTCAGGAAAGCGAAACAGGAACAAACCCAGCATCTCCCCATCACTTCAGCACTACGTACAAATGTCTTCACAGCTATTTGCACTTGAAATGCTTCATTTGCCAACTCCAATGTGGCATTTGCAAATGCAGATTAGTGACGGGAGCGCTGTTGGCTGCTGCGTCTTCCTCCTTTCAGATGTGGCTCTTACTGGACATTTCCTGCCCAGACTTGCAGGCAGCAAACATATGGTCTGGTAGATAGTTTATGGAATAACTTGCTGGGAGTACTTCGAGTGTTCCAGAAATGTCTCAGGCAGAGATGCACAATTTTCAACATAACATTCATCCGAAATGCCAAAGTTAAGATATTCATTTGCTCGCTGGTATTGTTGCATTTCATAACGAGCGCTCAGACAGAGATAAATTGTGGGTTAAATTCACAGATAGAGATCTCTGCCTTTATGAGCTGTTTGCTTGAAACACAATTGCTTTCAGGGCCTGCATTACATGAAAAATTACTATATCTGATTAACAGATGAATTCCAGCATCAGTAGCGAGCAGCAGTGGGATTGTCCTTCTGCCTGAGATTCCAGTTTCTCCCTCCACGCTGTACAGCACTTCTCTTATATCAAATGTATTCAGTGCTTGCCACCATGAAGGCAACTAATTCTTCCTGGTACTTCTGAACTGTGTCAAGTGCTCTGGGCATCTGCTTTCCTACAATTTGAGGTTTTCATAGCCTACAGCAAATGTGTAGCGCACTGATTTTCTTATTTTTGTGTTTCCTCCGAGGTCTTTTTCATACCCACCCTGGTACACAGGGCCAGCATTCAGTTGATGTCAGTGTAGCAGAGTTTGATTTCAGTTTCCTGGCACTGTGTATTTATATCAGTTTATCATAGATGAGGATCTGGATTCAAGCTGTGCCCAAATACGACATTTTTCGATGGAAACACAACTTCAGCTTTCTCTTCCTCCTCCTTTCTGCTCTGCTCTTCTTTGGGGATAGATACCCGCTTTTGTAGGCGGATCAGGTAGGGGACCTTGGTGAAGGACAGGCCCCCAGTTAATTTTGGAGTTAATCGCAGTAAGTGTGATTTTTTTTTAAATTTATTTTTTTTTTTAAATAATGTGGTCTCTTTGCCTGTGTTTCTTGTAATACACTTGGAGCTGGTCCAGGATCATAGCTCTGGTGGCCTTTTCTGGCTGACTGCTTGTTTGATCAGCCCACAGTTGATTGCTATTAAATATTTCTCAATAGAAACCTTCATGCTCTCCATGACTCCCTGACAGGAAGGTAGACCCAGGTGGAGGTCAGTCTCTTCTCCCGTTTAATAAATGACAGCAGGATGAAACAAGCCAAATTTGTGCCAGAGGAGGTTTAGATTGGAGATTAGGGCAAATTTAGGTACCACAGTGAAACCCACTTTTCTGTCTTTTTTTTTTTATTTTTTTTTTTTTAATTTATTTTTAATTAACATAGGTTTTCAGGGCTCCAGAGAAGTGGAATTTGAGTATTTTTACTTGCCTAGCATGGCCCATGCTGTTGTGAAGAGTCTTTTCTGTTTGCCACTCACTCTTGCCTTGTTCCCCTAGGGAAATGGTGGTGCCCATGGCTGGGCATCCACCCCTCTGTGTCCCAGGCCCCAAAACAACTAAATTTCCCTTCCTAAATTAGGCCCTTCCAGTCCCAAACAAAACATTATCAAGCTTTGCATTTCTTTTTCAACGTTTGCATCCCAAGAAAAGTAGTGAGGAAAATCAGAACCCATTCAGTGTTGTAAATAGAGCAGATTATTTTCCTAATATGTTACCCACAGTTACAAGCTAAATAATTCAGCACACTTTTAGGTCTCTATTCAAATTGATGAATGGAAATAAAAAGTGTTGATTAAGGCAAGTGCATACCTCAATGTTGATTGATTTTGCTGTTTTGTTTGGTTTGGCTTTTTCCAAATAGGGCAGCTCTCTGATATATATAAATACACCACTGTTCTTGTAAGCTGCTTTTCTTTTGTGTCGGGTGGTTTATTTTTTGGGGGTTTTTTTTCAGTCATTTTAGTAGGATCACTCTAAAGCCCCATTGCAAAACTGGGGTTTTCTATCACGAGCTTGTGTGCTCATGGTGGGTTTTATTTTAAATCCTACCTTGCTGCTCGAGTTCAAGCATCACATAAAGCAAACCTGGCTGCAGGATGATGATAAAGCACAAGCATCAGCTCCTTGTATTTTTCTAAAAGTACTTCATAATTGAGAGTGAAATGTTTTTGTTTTGCTTTCCCTCTGCTACTTCCCCTGTCAAAGATCTCAAGGTTTCCAGAAAATTCAGTGCTGTCATCACCTTTGACTGACAAATCTGTGTTTAACAGGCCCACTCTGCCCCTGTGGAAGGGGACATGGCTTTCATAGAATCCGAAAATGGTTTGGGTTGGAAGGGACCTTAAAGCTCATCCAGCTCCACCCCCCTGCCATGGGCAGGGACACCTTCCACTATCCCAGGTTAAATTCCCAAACTAAACCTTTTGTAGAGGAAAAAACCCCAAAACCTTGTGATTTTTAGTGGTGATTTATCCAGTGCAGTAAATCCATGGAGAAAATGATGTAGGCAGGGGTAGCTGGCAGTCCTGGGATCCAGGACACAGTAATTGTTTCTTTGGGAAACTTATTTTATGTGGAAAAAGGAAGGAATAACACTGTTCCTACTGAAATGAGCTGTCATTGGTTCTGAAATTAGACCAGTGTTAATCATTTAACAGGAGTTCATTCTAATTTTGAAAACAAAGTTGTGTTTTGGAGGCTCAGTTCCCAGAAAATTGATGGAAAAAAATTAAGACTTGTTACCAAGGATTTAGATAAATAAATTCCAATGATGTTTGCCTAGATTAGAAAGTTGTTTATGTAAAAAAATTTGAAGTGTTAGGAAAACCCCACACATGTTCGCTTCAATATTTCTTCTTTTTATTTATAAATATAAATGCTTGAAGAATAAAATTATCAGATTTTGGTCAGTGTTTTCATTGTGGAGGGCTCTGTCTGTGTAACTATTTCTGACTGGCACCATTTCAATCAAGTTCAGAAGCTGATTTTTCCCTTTCTGTCAGCACAGATACAGAAAAACTGCTACAAAATGATCCCTTTTAATCCTGTGCCATTTTTATGTGCTGATTAGTATCGAGGTAATTTCAGCCTGTGTTGAAGGAGTTAATCTTCCTGATGGAGATGTGAAAAGTCGGAGCCATCTTAAATCTCAATACCACATGCTGCCTTAGGGATCACACTATGCTAAAACCCCAGATAAAAAGGCCTGACAAAGATTATTGACGGTTTACCTTTTAATGAGCAGCTTGGATTGATTTTTATTTCCCTCCAGGGCTGCTTGCTTTGCCCTGTTTCCACCCATGATGTCATGATTAACAAAAACAACAACAAAATTAAGGCTTCATATCTGAATAATTGTGGGGAAAGAAAGTGTAGCCGTGGCATTCACGGGAAACCTGTGCCAAATCCCATTGATCCTCTAGGAAAAGTCAGGGAATCAATGGTTGGTGCTTCTCCCAGCAGAGGAAATGCACCTTCTACCAAACAACACCTCAATTCTTCAGCTGTTTTACGTATTTTAAATAATGGATCACCCTGCAGATCAACAAGAACTCCAAATAAAGAGAAAACGCCTTCAAATAAATATAATATTATTGTTGAAGGAAGCCATGATTTCTCCTTTGTTTGTCAAGGCCCCACCCCACTAAAGCCAACACTGAACAAACTGCCTCTGGCTACGTTCCCATAATTTTGTTCAAATCCTTAAGCTTCAAAAGAGAGTGGCTCTGCCACCACAAAACTATCATCCTGAAAGCTCTTAAGCTCTGACATCATCTATTCTGTTTGAGTCCTTCCATATAGACCTTGCCAGAAAATGGAAATCCCTTTTTCGAATGGGAGAAAGGGTGTGGTTTTTGTTTTTTTAAAAAAAAATTCCCATTCTCATCAGTGTTTAAACAAAAAAAAAAAGGAGGAAAGGGCTGGGTTTTTTTTTCCCCAGGCATGGCTTTCCAGAGCAAAAACCCTGTTTTCGAAGAACAGGATGGAGTGAAGCCTTCCAGGCAGGCAGATGGGATGCCGGCGGCACTGAGCCTTTCTGCAAAGTGGAAACTTTCCATGGAAAAATCTCTGTTTCCAAGGGCAGGGGAGGCATGTGCCTTCTGAGCCTGGTGGGGACATGGCTCCAGCCCCTGGGCAGGGCTGGACAACCTGCCTGGGGTCTGGGGCAGCTTTTGGAGGCAGCTGGGTTGAAACATCAAGTGATGCTCTGTGTGTGGCCACTTGGAGGCTGTGAGGGTGGGAAAATGGGAATCCGAGGCAGGACTGAAGGAGCCTCCTGCTAGAGAGGTGTTGCTGATATGGAGAATTCCATCGGGTGGCTAATCAGAAATGTGGTGGTGAAGAGCCCTTGAGGAGTGGTACTTGTGTGGAGCTGGAGGATGCAGGGCATCATTCCTTAATGCACTTGGAGGATGGAGGGGGGAAAACTGCAGGTTAGACCACTTGAACTATCACTAAAATCCTCATCTCAAAGTGTGTTGTGTTTTTCTTGTTAGATATTTTTCCCTCTTTTTTTCTTTTTTTTTTTTTTCCTTTTAGAAGAAGTTGCATTGAATAACTATGGGCTGTTCTCAGCAGTGTAAAATTTCAATTCCTTAAAACACATCCTTTACCTATCAAATTGGCAGGCTGGAGGAACAGTTATTCTGCTGCAACTTCAAATCACCGCTTCCAAAATTGATCTGGGCTTAGGTATGTCTTTGCGTGTCCATGCTTATTAGCTTCATCTTGTGATTAACTTAATGGGCTATGGAATTTTACTCTATGCAAATGCAACTGAAAAACCAATTATCGAAAAGTGAAAAATGAACTCTAGGAGACAGTCATTAGACTATTAGAATCCCCCAGTTCCTTTGGCAACTGCGTTTGGGTAATACGTGGTTTCAATACTGAATTTCCACCCCAGGAAAAAAAGCTATTTGGCAATTACTTTTTTTTTTCAGGCAGTATAAAAACATTTTGACAGGCCTGCCTGCCTGGGCTTCTAAGACCCACTGGGTTTTACGAGTTGGAAAATTAGTCATGGCTTCAATGAGACGTTGTAGTCCACTTAGTAGCCTATTTTCAGGGTCCTTAGATGTACAAGCATCCGTGAATTTAGTTTGGACGGCTGGTGAGTGTAATCCACATTAGCTGGGCTGGATCCAGCAGCAGAGATGCTCCCTGGCTCCATCCTTGCAGGACTGTGTTCCAGTCAATGTGTTTTGTGTGGGTAGATGGCGATGAAAAAGCTCCTCTGAACCTGATAAAATAATTTTTGTGCACATGGACAGGCTGTGGCAGCGTCTATTGGGGCAGCGAGTACATCACTGGGAACTGGAAAATGATGCTGATGATCTCCAAACCCCCAATTTGGTTTTAAATTCCATAGAAAAGAGTTTGGAAGAGTCGGTGAGCAGGACTGAGATGTGATGAATATAATAGAGAAGCTCAGAGCTGCTGGACAGAAAGTGTCTTGTGTTGAACTGCTTTGAGTTTATTACATCAGGTAGCTTAAAGCCATTTAAAATATCATCTATGCAAATGAGGAAGGGGAAAATAAGAATAATCACAGTACAGATAAAGCATGTATCAGGAATAAAACACACTGATAAGGAAGATTATGGAGCAAAGAGGAGGAATAAATATGATGTGGAAAGCAGATGTGGAGATGGAAGGGAAAGTGAATAAAAGAGAGATGGAAATATTAAGACACTTGTCAAATCCTTGAATGTAAAATGTCAGGGCTTCAAGAACTTGTAAAGGTTATTTACTAACTGAAGCCAAAGTGAAATTCTGTGTAACTACATTGATGCAACACAGACATGTGCATGAACTCTTTGCAGAGTAGGACTGGTTTGATTGCTTAGTGCATAAATAAAAAACAATTATTCTTTGGTCCTTTGTTGCCAGGGAAGTGGGAGATATATGCCATAAGAAACAGATGTAAATTTCTGAGCTTTTAAAAGAAAGAAATCAGGATGGAGTGGGGGAAATCACACCAGAAATTACCGTCCTTAAGTATTGAAATCTGTATTGGAAAACTTAAGAGATAGAATTAATGTAAATGAGTTGGACTGAGGAAACTGTAGAATTGCATTGTTTTAGGTGTGGAAAGGCATTGATAAATTTTCAGAAACCCTTAGGGAATACATTTATAAACAGGCTCTAGAAAAATCTGCTTTTAAATCTGACTTTGGAATGGGAGACTTAAAGAAAATCCCTAAGTGCTTAAATAAGATATAGTATGGGAAACTGTTTTGAATTGGGATAATTGAATATTCATTCAGAATTACATAATCACATGCAGTATTGAATGAATTCTTTTTAGGAATGTATGTCAGTAGCTAGAAGGGAATCAAAATGTATTTGGGAGTTTGGTGAAGCATCTTTAGACCTGGTAGCATTTAGAGGCTGATCCTCCTTGTGCAGCTGAGAAGGGCAGGTGTCTTCAGTCTGTACTTCAGAGATTAGGATTTGCCTTGGAAGACTTGAAGCAATATAGAATTATCAGCATAGAAACAACAGAAGGAATTGTAAAAGCATTGTGTGTTAATAACTTTTAAAGGGGAATTTGCAGCAGGATAAAAAAATATATATATATAGTGATACAGAACTGGGAAACAAAGAGTTGGAGCTGAGGAGGTAAGCAACCTATAATACTTTGGGATCCATCCCATAGATTAAGAGCACAGACAGATAAGCAGGCTGCACAATTTATGGTAAAGCAAGATAAGCCTACGGACAGACAAAGAATGAAATATAAAAAGATGCAGGAAAATAACCTCCGTGGCTGTACTCTGATGAGATGGAACAGGAGCAGATGAGCGAGGGAGGCGGATGATGTTGCCTCCATTACAAATGTTATCATCAGTGCATTACAGCAAACAATATATTAAAGCACATGTAGCAGGGTGACATTTAAGCCAACTGAGATGATCTGACACCCAGCTCAGGGCCGGGGACACCTCTGCAGCCCCAAGTGAAGTGTGGCTTGTGTTGTTCTTGGCTATCGGCCCAGGCAGTGCAGGGCACGGGGCAGCCACGTTGTTCCCCTGAGCTCTTGAACCCTTTCTGTGCACTGCCCTCACACTTACATGTGCTGTGTTGTCAGATATTCATTAAAATTAACCAATTTGTTGTAATGGCTTCGGTTACCCACACACCATTGCCACCGTCTCGCAAAGGGAGAGCGAATCAAGAAGAAACGCTATAATTACACTCCAGACTCTTAGAATGAGAATTCTGTACTGGCTGAATGTAAATTCATCCCCCAGATCGTTTCTCTCAGCTATTTATCCTCTGAGAATATATTAGCTGTTGCTATTTCTGTGTGGGGAGTAGGATGACTGTTTATAAAGCGCCGTGCGGATAAATCAATAACATTTGCAAATCTGATGAACTCTGGTGTGCTGCAGGTTGCTGTGACCAGGCTGCTCTGTGGCTCCAGCACAACTCACCTGACTCACAGCCTTCTCCCAGGTGCAAAAGTGTGACTTTCTGTCTTCTCGGTGATGTATTACTCCTTTCCTTTTTGGCAAAGCAGCTGCTGGCTGTGGGACAGCTCCAAGCGGGAGCAGGGTGAATTCCCATCCTCGGTTTCTCACCTCTGTCCTCTCCTGACAGGTGACAAGGAGGCAGAGCCCTGGGCATGCCGTGAAGGGGGTGGTGGATTGCCCTTTGCTCAATATCTGTGTTGCTGTGGTTTCCTTGCCGTGTGCCTCAGATCCTGAGCACCCAATTTCTCCTGTAGATCAACGATGGGAAGCAGCTGCAATCTTCTCTGCATCCTGCCTTTCTTGCAGCTCAAAGACATCATTTGCTTCTGGGTGCATCCTTCAAAGGGACTGTCCTGCTTCCTCAGGCGCAGTTGTGCTTTTCCAGGTGTTAGGAAACAGCTGCACAGCGAGTGGAGCTCACGTCTTTGAACTAAAATCAGCCCCATTCGATTTTAAGCTCGTGGGCTAAATTATTAGACCTGTAAATCTGACTTCAGTAGGCAGAAATCCTGCTCGTTTCTGGGTGTCTGACACTGGATTATTGGGAAAAGGCTGCTGCATCCACACAGATCAATTGACCAGAGGCAGCGTGTGGGTCTGGTGTGACCCACCTTGGATGTGCTGATTTCAGATCTTGAATCTGCTCCTTATGGGGTGTTTGGGTCTCTGCCTGTATTGCAGTGAGGATAAAGAGCACAGCAGCTCCTTCCTAAATCCTTTACAGTGTGATGTAGCACATCTGAAGTAACCCCAGAAGAATTCTTCTGTAGTTTCCCTTAGTCACACACTTTGAATTTAACATTTCTCCTCATCTCACCGTGCTGGAGATGTTCAGTGGCTCAGAGCAGGAGTGGCTGTGTGTGTTCTCCTGGCTGCGTTTGCTCTATCAGCAGGAGAAGAAAAGTCTTTACTCACCAGAAGATCAATGATTAAATTCCAATTTTCAGAGTTTGGAGCTCATCCAGCCTAGAACTTCCCCAATATTTATGATGTTTAGCTCCAGCATTTTCTAATTTAAGCATTTCTGTAGTCTGAGGGAAGTTATTAAGTGTTGAAGCAAAGTCTCACACTACTTACCTTGCCCTAAGAGGAGCAATTCATGCAATAATAGAAATAGTTGTAATCTATGCACTTTGAATAGTGGCATGACAGTCTCCAAAGATGTCCCATTTAATCTGGAGTTAATTCCACCTTCATTGCTCTATGGATGCACTTGAGGTACTCTGTGGTGTTTAATTTGGGTTCTTTTGAATGCCAGATGCAGAGAATTAGAGTAATTATAGAGTGTAACTCAGCTTTTAAAGGCTGTTTCCTTTTTAGAGTATAAAGAGTATATAAATTGTTTTAAATGTTTTAGTGGGTATTGATGGCTCGGAAGATTATCCAGCTGGAAACAGAAGGCAAGATCTTTGTGTTTCTCTATCCAAAGATAACATCACCATTTCTGGCTGCTTTCTTAAGGAAAAATAAAACAACCAACACAAAGCCCAGACCTTTCTGGGGAACAGGAATCAACATGTGTGGTGTTCTTGGCGAAAAATGTCATAGCCTCAATAGAAATGTAAATAGCCTCATGGAGTCCCAGAAGTGGTTTGGGTTGGAAGGGACCACTGGAGGTGATCTGGTCCAACCTCCCTGCTCCCTGTGGCTCGCCTTGAAGCACTGGCCTTTACTTTGGAGTCTGGGAGAGCCAGTCCTGGATTTGGGTCCTGCTGTCATGGGAGCTCTCTGGATACCAACCCAATGTCAAATCAATATTTTATGCCACCTCCTAGGAACTGTTACCCACAGGGAGATTTCCACATGCATCTGCAAAGGAACCTGTTATTTCTCTTCTGAACGTTAACCTTTGTGCCTACAGCATCCCAGTAAATATCAGTTTTCCTTTGCTCTTCTGCCTACCATAGAATCTTACTCCACTTGCTCTTATGTCCCTCCAGAGCAGCACTGTCAGGAGCAAGGACTTCGTTCTATGTCACTGCAGCACCAGGCACAAGTGGGCAGCAAAATAAAGCCTTTGCTCTTGAATTAGCCCATAAAAAACAAAGAAAGAGGGGGGGAAAAAGAAGTCAAGGTACCTAGTCCATTGCTTGAATCCTCAGCCATCTCAAGTCAGCTGCGATTCAGAGCTGGAGCTGTGCCCTGCTGTCTTCATAAGTTTTTAAAGTGTGCTCAAGTTTCAAAAGCGAAACAGTAAATGCTGACAAAATCCTTAAATAATTGTGTTCCTTCCTTTTGGTTCAGTCACGACTGCAGGGGTTTAGTGCAGAATAAAGGCAGTGGGCAGGGGGTTTGTTTTCCTTACAGTAATTGAATCAATCCTACAGTTGTTCGTGGTGCCTGTGTTTCTGGCAGTGGGTTTGGGGTGTGTTTCACCCACTGGCCAGAGGGTGAGGAGCAGCTGCTATGGGCACCAGGGGGAATTTCACTGCACTGAAGAACTAGCCCTTAGGAGCAGCCTGAGGTTTTCTGCACATTTAATCAGCTCTTCTTGGTTTTAGTTAGGTGGAGAACTAAAGAGAAAGGAACATGTGTATCCCTAAACCTAAATGGAATTTCCTGTGTGAGTGTGAGCCAGACACTTGGGTATGATGTGTTTCAGTGCACTGGAATTCACCTGGGCAGAACATGGTCCTGGAGCAGCCTCACACGAGGCACAGGCTGTGATGAGAGGCAGCATCTCCAGCAGGGGATTGCGAGGCTGCAAAGGGAATTGTGTCTGACAGCTTAATATTTCAGTTGCAACTGGCCATACTTATAGTAATGAGTATGTAATTATTTTTTTTTTTAGCCTGGTTAGAGCCACAAACATATGGTACAGTAGCAGAAGAAATTATTTTGGGTAGTAATCCTTAAATATTTTTTTGGCAATCAAACGATTAGGCTTTTCCCAAGGGAAACAGAAATTCCCATTACAACACTTTGCTGGCAAGGCTTTGTTACTGCTCTGTCACCTAAAGACAAGCCCTACCTCCTCCATCTTCCATTTGGCTGTGTGTCTGGGCAATATCCTCACTGTTGGCAGTGCTTGTTGTCACCTGGAGGAGAGGAAAACGCAGCAGTGTCTTTTTCCTTGCTAAACGGAGGGCTCGTGTGTTGGCAGAATTACTTTGGGGTTGACTTATTTACTTTTTAAATTATTATTTTATTTTTTCCCCCCTTGAAAAATAACCGTACTGATGTTTATCATCAGTGCAAGGGGAAATGATGGATATTTGGTGTGTCAGTAAAGTTTTATAGATCTCTTTAGAAGAAAGTGAGTAGTTTGTAACACGTGGCTATTTATGGATGCAACTATTGGACACTGGAGATCAGTAACACCATGTCCATGTTGTGTTTTCCTGGTCACCCTCGTGCCCAGGGCTCTCTGCCAATACACAGGTTTTCTGCAGGGATGGGAAGTTCCGGTGGGACATCCCATAATGAGTGCGTGTCTGTGTGTCCCTGGGGCATGTCCCACGTCTGTCACTCACTCATCAGCACAGGCAGCTCTGCCAGACGGGCGAGCAGTGCCTGCCATCGCAGGATCCGCGCCGTGGCTGCTCGCTGCCTCTCCTCCTCCAGCCTGGAGTAATTCCTGTGGTGTGGACAGCACGGTTGGATCCACGAGCTGCCAGACAGCTCTGTGTCCTGGCCGAAGGGCTGCTGTGTCCCAGAGCAGCAGGGATCTGATCTCAGGTGAAAGAGCCAAGCCCGGTGACCCCAAATATATCCGTCGACATTTACGGGGCTGTGAGTAAATTGCCTCGGCATTGCAGGAGCCTTTGTAGGGGAAAACAAATCTAGGATGAGTGGTCCTCCAGCCAACCTTATTTTCGCTCCTTGCTGGCACAGAGCACATTCCCAGCGTTTCCAATGTAAAAAGCCTTGCTTTGAAGGGGAGACCTCTGACCTCGCTCAGTAATCCGGTGAGCCCTGGAAGCTGTGTTCTGCTGAAAGCTTTTGCTTTTAAAGGAGGAAAAGTGCAAACAAAGATGCCCTGTGGAGTCAAAGCTAAAAAAGAAAAGAACTTTCCCCCTCTTTGTTTGCTCTTAGAAATTTTAGAGGAATTTAGGGCCCAAAATTAGGTGTTGAGGTGTTAGTCTGGGGAGAATCGATGCCTTACAAAGGTGGAGATGAGTGTTATGTCCAGAAACACCACCTGAGGCAGGTTCTCTGTTATCCCCTCCTGCAGCATTCCCAGCCCTGACCCCTAGTCTGAGCACCTTATTTACACTTATTCCTCAAAAGTTAGAGCCAGTTTTTTTTTCTCCCCTTCCAAAGCATGACTGGAAGAGGCAGAGCTGGAGCACGAGGAGCTGCCGTGATTGAGGGAATGAAGGCTTGAGGCCTCTTGGGAAGAGCAGGGAAATGAAGCCACTTTTTTTCATGTGGTGAAGGCTCCAGACTTTTCTCCTGAAGGTCTGCTGCTTGTGTCCTTAATCTGTAGTGCTAATGAGGAGGAAACTACAGAGCACCGACAGATTAGTTGATAGCATTCCCAGGAGCTGGAAGGCTGTGGAGACAAGCCAGGTATCAAAGTTGCTTTGATTTTTCTAACTCATGGAAATGACAGAAGGATTTGTCTTTGCTGATAATTGACCCCAAGTCTGGATCTCTTTCAGGCAAGGAAGGTGCCTTTTTTCCTCCTCTTTGAGGATAAGGCAGCCATAGTCAAACCATTTGGTTCCTGACAGGCAGAATGGAAGGGGGAATATCAGGGTGAGAAAACTCCCACATTAATTTTTCCATCTTTTACCTGCTGCTGTTTCTCTTGGAAGCTTTCAAATAAATGCATATATTCTTGTTTTTAATCCATACTGTGGAAAAACTAAATGATAAATTAGATGTTGGTAATAAAAAAGTCATCTCTTCCTCTGAACTGATTTGTTTATCACGTGATGTGCTGCTGTTACAGAAAATTAATCAAAGTGCATATTGATTTCACACAGTTGTGTGCAAGGACTTATTCTGGAAGAGCCTGGGCTCCCCTCGCGTTCTGGGGGTGGCAGAGGAGGCAGAAGGGTGCGTGGTACCCCACGGGTGTGATGCAGTGCTTCGGGAAGCTGGATCCCAAATTTAGCCCTCTGTGCAATTCTATTTCACAGCTTGGTTCTTAAACAAGAGTTGGGTCAGCTCTGAGGTGGTTTTGGGGTAGTTTTCCCCCATGTGTTTAGCAATTTGCTGATCATGTCATTCCTTGGTTCTCGAGGGGGAAGGAGAGAACCTTTACTGAGCAATGAGAAGTAAACCAGAAAAACCCATTTTGCAGGTATTTATATGATACCTCCCAGCACGGAGATGGATGGGGAATAGCAGAGAAATGCAGAGAATCTCCTTTGGCCTTTTCCTGGTGCTCGGTTATGGAGTGAGGGAAAGGGATTCGAGATTGGGCAGGGGGGAAAAACCCTCCCTCAGGGCTGCCCAAGTCCTCAGCTGCAGAAATGGCTCCGAGTGACTGCTGCTGATAATCTGCCAGAGCCAGAGGATGCTTTGTGTGGCAGCACCAAAATAATGAGCAACATTTTCTGAAATAAAGATGTCCAAAGGCTCCACGTGCTTTGCTAGGAAAGTGCCTTGGAACTAATTTAACTCAATTAGTGTTGTCTTGCTCCTTCCCCTCTGCTGCAAATTGGTGACATTTAATTCTTCTTTAGGCTGTGGGAAACACCCAGTGTCTGTGGGCAGGACAGATGGGAAGTCAGAACTGGAAAAAGCAGGAGGAGGAGAAGCTTTGTCCTCTGTCAGGACTGGCTCGTTCCTAAGGGTGTCCACTTATCCATGGGAAATGAAGCCTGATCCTGCCCCTGGTCCCAGGAAAACACAAATCTCCTGCAAATTAGAAGCAAGACACATATTTTAAAGAGGGATGATAATGGAAATTAGCACCACCACCTACTTTAGGGGGTGGCATTCTCCATCAGTGACTATTGTCAAGTCCTGTGCCCTATTTGGTGCAGATCAGGAGAGGTGTTCCAGTAGCTCCTTTGGATTTCATCACCTACAGAATTTCAGATGTAGCAGAGGGAATATTTACTGTCTTCCCAACCCAGAATTTTTCCCAGAGTTAGTACGGTTATTAAAAAAAAAAAAGTAATGTCCACTCTCGTTAGGCAGCCTCAGCTGGGTCATGCAAGATGTTCACATGCCCAAGGAGAATGCCAATGGGAATGCTGTGGTTCCCTTAAAAACCAGTTCCTGTAAGAGAGGAAAGCAGAGATTCACTGATGCTTTTCAGGTGGGCCAGGAGCTGCTGCTTCCTTTGGGATGTGGGTGATAAAGAGCACAAATCAACAAGGCTGCATCTTTCTCATATGTTTCTGGGCATTTCTTGGTTTTCTCCACTCTCATAATGCTCACCCCCTGGGCAGGAGGCCCCTGTGAGGCACCTCCTGTCTGCCCTTCAGCCCCTCCAGGCATTTTGGTGGGCATCAGGTTAGTGGGGTGGGAAACGACGGGCAGGAGCAGCCTGGTTTGGATTATTAACATGTCTTGAACAAAAGGAAAGAGGAAAAAAAAGGGAGACTCTTCCATCGTTTACAGCTCTTGAAATATCTCTAATTAGTGTCTGAGGAATACAGACTGCGTGGGAAGTTAGACATTCACCAGGCTGTTCATCTGGGAGCCGTCTGAGGAACAGCTCCTGCACGCCGGACATCTGCAGGATTAAAAAAAAATAAATAAAAGAGAAAGAAAAAGACACAGTTCATTAACCAACAACAACATTACCCGGAAAGCAACTGGGGAAGCTGATCACTGCCTCTAACTCTCACTCTGTTTACCATCAATTAATATTTAGTCTCCCAAATTTGGAGCTCTTTTGTTTGCATGCCTCGTGCCGTGCGGAGCTGCCCGGAGTCTGGGAATTGCGGCATCAGCGTGCCCCAGGAGCCGCGGGCTCGCTGCTAAAGCCTTCAGGGGGCCGCTCTATTAAAGAGATAATAGTCCAGATTTGAAAGCTTCAGCTGATTAATTAAATGCAAACACAAGATTGTACTCGCAGGCTCTTTCGAAGGACTCCGAGTCCTTTCCTTAAGTTGGTTCAACCTTGACCTGAGTTAGCGCTTGTGTAAAAGATTAAAGGTGACCCATAAAGAGAGAAACTGGATTTGCATTGTTTTAAACTTGGGTTTGTGTGTTGTGGAGAGGAGATTTTTTTTCCACTGCACACACACGCCTGCTCCCTCCCTTAGGAATATGGGAAAAATGGCATTTTGTGGTTCCTGATGATATGGAGGGTTTGGGCAGTGCATCAGGAGGAAGTGGGATCGGAGAAACTCTTAGCCTGGGCAATGCAAGAGCTTAACACAAAGTGCGTTTTTGGTGATCCAAAGGTGCCTTTAGTCTTGGAAAATGTTTAATTAAAACTATTTGAGCCTCTTTTGGGATCAGTCAGAGCAGAGTGTTGCCGGCAATGTTAATGTACTTGAGGATTCTTGAGATAGGGTTTCATTTGATTTGTTTTACTGTTTAATTCTGGCTGTGCTCCTTACTTGAAAGGGCTGAGCTCCACGTTTTGCATTTGTTAAACAACATGACAGCTTGTGAAGTATGTGACAACATGACTTGAGCAAAATAATGCAGTGGACATCCTAAATTACCTCTTCAGTTCTATTTCTGAAGCTTCTTGAACAACTGAGATTTGATCCTTTCTAACTTGAGTTGAACCTTATGAATTGCAGATTACTATTATTTTTCGATCAGAACAAAAAAGGTTTTCATTTTCAGGCCTCACACATGTTATTTTAGCAGCTATTTCCTAATTTCTAGCTGTTGTAACCCCTTGGACTGTTTAATTGGGTGTTGCCAGGGAGTGCATGGAATTATAGTGTTACCAATCACTGTACTACATTACAAAGCTGAGTTCATCCAAGTGTCCAGTTTTTTCCTCAGTAAGTTTGTCCCTACAGACTTCTCTTTAAAGTTAACGCTTGTCCTTGAGAGTGTGAGTAGAACAGAAGCAGTAGAAAGGAGCAGATGTAGTGCTTTGGAGCTTCTTTGTTCTCCCCTTCGTGATGAAGCACAAAAATCCTACATAGTTTAACAAAACTCTAGTATCTGGTCCTAATTGCTGTAAGTAAAGCTCGTGTGATCTAAATGTTAATCAGATTTCTGCATTTAACGAGGGAAAAAGCAGCTATTATATGAGAAATGTTCAGGAGCAGGAGCTGTTCGTGTTCCAATCAGGTGATTGTGTATTTGAATAGTATTTCCATTTAAATAGCTTTATCGCCCTGCTGATTCCTAAGCACTGAGTCAAAACAAAAACTAACAGCTAAATTGATATTATTACTAAGGAGGAATGAATAATAGGCAGTAATTCCATACCTGCTGGGAATCCTCAGTGTGCTCGTGGGCTATATAGGTGTAAGGGTTCGCACCAACCCTATGGAACTGTTGTATTTACAGAGGAGCATCGCGGGGATCTAATTCCGCCCTACCGAGTCCGTGTTGCGTTCCCGTTAAATTCTTCCTCTGCTTATTTTCCCGTTGATTCCCATGAAATGCTTGGTCATGCAGTGGGCTCCCTTCCCAACTCCCGGCATTTGGAGAAGCCAAGCCTTTCAAGCAGGCGCGTTGGAATCCACAGAGGTCCTGCAGGACACGCGCTCGTTTCCCCAAAATCTTCTTCGTAGCCACAGCGTTTCCTGGGACATCGCCACGGCTCCATTGCTCTGGCCACCCATATCTCCTAATGCTCCTGAAAGGATTATTTCATAATCTT
Organism: Origma solitaria; assembly: GCA_013397895.1. NCBI lineage: Eukaryota > Metazoa > Chordata > Aves > Passeriformes > Acanthizidae > Origma > Origma solitaria. The sequence continues at coordinate 981,353 of VZRL01000642.1, forward strand.
ATCCTGTGAATGCAACAGCTGTAAGCCCAGATAAATTGCATTCCTCCAGGGAAAGTGAGTTGGGACTCGTTTTAACCACATCCCAGCGGAATTACATCATCTATAGTGTTAAATGGTATTTGGCTGGCTGGGATCGTGGTTGACTCAATGGAAGTGCCACCTCAGGACCCAGTGGCCTCTCTGTGTTTTTGGTGCTGGAACCAAGCCACAGAGCCCTTCAAAGAATGGCCTTTGGGAGAGTGTCACGAGAAGCACATTTTATTTTAGATCTGGCTGTTCTTTTCTGGCTCGTGCAGCTGCCAGGTGAGGTTGGATACAGATATAGTAAGACCTTAGGAATATTCAGGATCTCTGGTTCTTCCAGGCAGTGTTTCACAGATTCCCAGATGGCAGAAGCCAGCTGAGGTTATATCGTGTTCAGCATCGAGTCCTCCCTCCTGCACAGCCTGGCCCAGAGGATGTCACTGAGCAGCCTTTTCATCAGGTTTTGTGGTCGAACCGGAGCGCTCCATGCAGAAATACACCCTGGCTTCTGTGAAATGGTGGGGAATCCAGCTGGTCCTGCTTATCAGAAATAGAAATCAGGAAGAAAACCTGCTGCTTCTCCCAAATGGGAGCTCCTAGTGTGACATCTGATCTAGTGCGTGGCATCCCTGCCCGTGGCGGGTGGGTTGGAGCTATATTTCTAAAGGTCCTTCCAATCCAAGCCATTCCGTGATTCCACGATCTGATCAGAAAATGGGATATTGGAAGGAGACTGTATCAGTGAGATTCAGAGCGTATGAACTTTGGTCGCTGTGCAGAGACCAGTCATCCCTTCCTTTTGGCTGCTGAGGTATTTCACAGGATCTCTCATCACAGCTGCTTAAGAATCTGCTCACATTTTGATCCATCTACTTGTTAATTCCTTTTCTCTCCCAGCTCCCTCCGGACCTGCTAAGCAGAGAACTGCTGTTTGTGTGATACTTCTCTGTTCTTGATGTTTCTGTTCCAATCACCCTCTGCTTTCACGGAACCATGTTCTTAAAAGTTCAGCCCCCCAGTGCATACATACAAAGTAGTTGAACATTTGTACCATGTTTTAGGTAGTTAATTAATAGTGGCTAAAAGTAGGTATTTCTTCTTTAGGCTATTTCGGTTCTTCAGCAGAAGGGTGACTTTCTTATTTTTTTTTAACTTTTCTTGTTCTCTAGTCAAAAATCATAGAAACTCCAAAGAAAAAGCATCTGTCGAATCCCAGTTGCAAGTGATGCTCCAGAAGGATAAGTCCTTTGTATGGGGAAAAGGTCTCCAAAGACATTAAATCCTGATTCAGTGTTTTTAACCACAATTTCTTCCTTACTTCCTAGTGTATGCACAATTATAGTAATTGTATGGCAAACAACAAACTTGATGTGAATGTTGGTTCCTTATGAAAAAAGGTTGTGTTTGAAAATGTGGTTGAAGGTGTCAAAGATGAAGAGACTACAGTCAGGAATTAATCATAAATGCTGATGTCAGTTCAATAAGAAATAAATACAGTGATAGGCAAATATCTTTAGTGTTGGTCTATTTTTCCCGCTGGATATTAGAATTTTGTTTTGGGCTTGGTAGAAAGAAACATTTGGTTTAAATGTTACAACTTAACACCTGAAAATCAATTCTTATACACGACTTCTTTCAAAATGTTAAATGGAAAATATTTTCCTGACGTCTATGAGAGCCACACTTTCAGCAGTTAAGATTAGAAATGTTCACTAGGAATTAAATCAATGGTGAAGTCTAGAGAGTAGATCTGTTTGCAGGTTTGAGATCTGGGATAGATGCTCTGTTATTCTTCTGTTACTAATGATTGCATTAGTAAAGAAAGAAATCAATTGCGTGGCCATACTGGGGAAGTGGAATAAAATGATTGAATGATTGGAAAAAAACTCCGCAGCTCAAGAACCTGCAAAGATCCTTCGCACAAGAAGCGAAGAGCAAAGGAAGCGTTTGCATGATGACACTGCAGAATTCCCCAGCTGGGGGCTTTCTGCAGACCTAGCTCAGCTATCCATGGGAGCACTTGAAGGTTCCCCTCCAGTGTCAGGCTTAGCAAAAAAAAACCCTCCCAGATTGAGTCAATAGTGCTGAATTGCATTTAGCTTTATGTTGAAGTGACAATTTTTGCATAGTTTTAATGAGCAGCAGCCCTGGGCCAGAAAACTTCAGCCTGGGATGCTTTTTGCTTGCTGCCCTAGTTTGTTTTCATCCCTCTCACGTGAGAGCACCGTCCTGGAGCGCATTAAGCAGCGGGACTGGCATCCATCATGTGGAGTTTATTCTGTCATCTCTCCCCAGGAAGAGAAGTGTGAGCAATGGGGTGTTTTATTTTAATAGCATTTTTGTTTGGTTGGTTTTGTCGTCGCTGAAGTCTTTTCTGAGGCAGAGCGAGTTGCTTGTCGCTTTTTAATGCATCGGTTGCTGTGTCCTGAAGTTAAGGCAGGGAGAATCGGGGCTTGGGTCCTGCATCTGGAGTGGGTGGGTGTGAATTTTCTCCTAAGCTTTGCAGTTGATTCCTCAGCCTTCTGCTTGCCTTGGAGAACATCTGCCTTCTGCTTGGGTGAGCTCGAGCTTGTGGTGCAGAGCTCCCCGAGGATGGCCCGTGGCACAGGCAGCCTGCACAGTCATCCTAGAGTCACACAAAGGCTTTTTCCAGGGAGACACTGAGTCACAGATGGATTTTGGTAGGCAGCCACCAGCCTAGCATTTTGCCTTCATCCCAGACTTGAGGGAGTATTTTTAAATACCCCAGGCCAAGCTCATGGATAAGTGTGACAGGCAGGGACAGAGCTGTCAAAAGATGACTAAACCATTAGTATCTTTGGTCTGGTCATCATTTCACATTAGTGTCCTAAAAAAACAGAGCTGGAGGGAAGCTTTTCCCACAGAAATGTGAGAGCCCATGGCCACGAGAGATGGAGTTCTGAGATCTTGTGTGAGGAACAGCCACTGACCACAGGGAATAGTTGAACCAGGGGTATTTCTCTGTGGTGGTCCATTCTCCAGAGCTTGGTCTTGATCCACCTACACTTTCTTTATCCATAAATTGATTTATATATATTTATATATATATATATATATACATATGTACACACACCACTGTTGATAGATCATTCACCGTATAGATCTTTCTGTGCTATGGAGCCAGGTCAAAGGAAACTGCTCCACAAATAATTTGAGGTGCTGTGGAGCTAAAAGGAACCAACTGGAAAGGCACAAAAACTGGAAAGGGCAGAGGAGAGAAAAAAAAGGAAGGAAAGGTGGAGGAGGATCTCAGCACATCCTCTTCGGTTCATAAGGAGGCTGCCAGTGGTGGAAAGCCTTGGGAATACATAATTTCAAAGTTTATACTGCTCATCTAGAAAATGAATGTATCTGGGTTTTATAGGATTAAGCAGTAAAGTTCATTGCAGCTGGATATGAAGTGGTGAGGAAGAATTCACATGGGGGAAAAGGAAAAGAACATTAAATGTGAATTATTCAGCAAAAACCTTAGTTAGTTAGCATGATACTTGATCAGGAAATGACTAGACACTTTCTTGTTATTAATAAAATCACCCCATAAAGGTAAAATAAAAAGAACAAACTTCGACATGCGAAAATAAGAGAAATAAGTTTTAAAAAATGTTTTCATGCTGTTTCTAGACTGCCTTCATGATGATGAACACACTAATAACACTAAGATTACTGTTGGGCACAAAGTGAACTCTTCAAAAAGCTCCAGCCAACCCAAACGACTGGGTCAGTAGAAATTAAATCAGCAGCGAGCCCCAGATGATATCTGGTGGTGGGTTTGTGTCAGGATGGATGGTTTCTTTCTCGTTTCCTCATTATGACTGATTGCAGCCGCTGCAGAAATCAATAGTGTGGCCATGGCTGGGCACGGAGACAAAGAGGCACAGAGACAGCAGCACCAGAGCTTTCCTGGAGCTCCCAAATCCTGAACCCCAGCTTGCCCAGGTGCACAGAACCTCCTGAATTTGGAGGGTGTAAAGCTCTCAGCGTTGCCTGCTCAGTCAGGCAGGCGATTTATTTCTTTGTATATATTCTCATGTCAGAATCCCAAATGCTTCACTGCAGCACTGGAATTCCTCCCTGGGCTCAGTGTGAAGTGTGTGCAAATCCAGCTGGGTGGAGGGAAGAGCTCCTTGGAGAATCTTCAACCCAAATCTTGCTGCAAAGTTCTTTTTTTGGTGCTGTAGTAAATAGAGAAAAAAAGATATGATTTCTACTGAGGAAGAAAAAGCATCTACAAGCATTGAATCTGGTCTTCTCAGAGCACTGACTGAAATGAAATCATAAAATTTTGCTGTGGCTTTCCAGTAAACTTAAAAAATACAAATTTGGTTCTTAATATTTAAAAAGGTTGTTCCAATAACTACATGTTTGGTTTTATTTTATCATTTCATTGGTCTTACCTCTACTTGGATTCTTATGTGGTGTTTGTGATCAGCAGCAAAAATGTTATATTCCTTTAAAATGAATAACTAAAATCCACTCTGAATCAGGTGACTTATTGTATATTCCTTGATCGCTAGCACATGGTTGAATGGATTTTCAAATCTGCATTTTAGTTCGTAATTCATGGATCTGCATATCTTTGGAGAGTTTTGGGCCTGTGTTTCCAACTTCTCTGCGTTTCAATATTCAACAACTTTTGGGGTGTGCTGGGTGTGCCTTAGGCTGAGGATAAGCAGAAGCTTAATTTGTTCCAAATGATTTTCCACCCTTTTCCCTATTGTTTATTATTTATTCTGTTATAATTTATTCACAGGATTAAGTGGGTAAACAACATCACAACTACTTATAGCTGCACAGTCCAGTGAGCATAATGATGCCAGTTTTAAATGCTGAGCAGTGCTGATTAGAGCTATTACACGAATATTCATTTGTTTGCTTTACCTTTTACCACTTTGCTCACATACTTCACAAATTAGGGTATTATCCTTCCTTTCCCCCCCTCGCCCCGTTACTGTTTTTACTATCAAATGAAGGTAATTTACCATTTTTCCATTTGAATTGAAAAACTAATTGAACTTAATGGCTTCAGAAAAATCAATAATTTCCTACTGTTATTGATATAATGAAGCACACGTTCGAGATTATCCAGTAAAGGCACAAAGCACTTAAATGAAGAATTCAACTCCACGTTGAACTATTTAAATTCTCTGTGTGGACAGTGAAGGGGAGATCCTTTTATGTGGGAAAGCAACTGTAACTTTAGTGTATTGAAGTTATCACAGAATCATTTAGTTTAGAGAAGTCCAACCATAACCCAGCACTGTCACATTCTCCACTAAACCATGTCCCCAAGTGCCACATCCTTGGTTTTTGAACACTTCCCGTGACTCTACCGCTTCCCTAGGCAGCCTGTTCCAATGCCTGACCACGTTTTCAGTGAAGAATTTTCCCCTAATATCTGATATAAGCCTCCCCTGGTGTGAGTTGAGGCCATTTCCTCTCATCCTGTCACTTGTTGCCTGCGAGAAGAGACAAACCCCCACTGGGCTCCAGCCTCCTGTCAGGGACCGGGAAAGAGTGAGAAGATATTTTATTGTGACACAAAATGTGCAGCCAGGATTTTGTGGTATTTAACATGCTCTTTTTTTCATGCCTGGTTTTATAAAGCAGCAAAAATCCCACACTGAAAGGTGTTTGAGGTCAGAAACCATCCCATGAGAAGTTTTCTCAGCTCCTCTGTCATGAAAAGGGAGAAATGGGAGCTGGTTGGTTTGGGATGGAAAATGTTGAGGTTTCTTCCCCAGTTTAAAAATACAGATTTATTTGGAAACTGCCATTAGCTCCTGTCCTGGTTCTGGCAAAGGTTGAATGGCTCCTAGGAGAGTATATGAGAAACCCAAAACAAAACACTTCTTTAAATCTGGATCAAAACCATTAAATCCTTAAATGACATAGGAGACATTAATGCCCTTAATTTAGGGATCAGTGTAGTAGAAAGGGAATGGCAAATATGAAATTAATGACATTTAAATTACTGTTTCATTAGAAGACAATTTTGTCACAGTATTTTACTGAATTTAGGATACCCAGAGATCAATAGCAGTTCCCTTTATTTAAGGCTCTGATGAGGTTTACTGTGCAATT
>VZRL01000642.1:987874-1068994 GCA_013397895.1 Origma solitaria
AGGAAATAAAAATTAAAAAATAAGTGCTAAATGATAAAAGCTGGAAATTTTTAAATTCTCCTCCCTGAAAATTTTGGTTGGTGCCTCGGTGATGTTCTGTGAGCACGATGGTGTCCATGCTGCCTTCATTCCATGTGCCAGACCTGTCCTCCCATGGGTTCTGGAGTCCCCCATGGGTGGGACGAGAGATGCTACATCCCAATATATTTACATCTGGACTGTGCTGGAAAATAATCTCCATGAACTAATCCAATTAACCCCCCCAGAGGCACTAAGGGAGGATGGCTGGGTGGAAACACTTCCATTTAGGAGACCTTGGCTTTTGTTGCAGATACTTGGGAGATTCCAGGGAGAATGAGTAACTTCCTGGAAACTGCCAGTCCACAAAGCTGCGTTTATAGCAGGAAATGTTGGAATGAGCTGTTGAGAGTGGGCAGTGGCTCCCTGAATGCTGTGTGCGTCCACCTTTGGATGTGCTGAAGAGGACAGCACGGCCTGGGAGTGTTTTCTCAGATCACAGCTGAGCTTCTTCTTGTCCAGTGCTCCCCATACCATTTCTGGTTGACACTTACTGACATAAAAAGCAAAATAACAAAGGCTGGTCGGAACAAACCACTTCTTTTCAGCACTATAAAAATCGTGGCTGTTACCTGCCCAGCATCCTCTCAGCTAATGGCCTGAAACAGGACCAATATTTGATTTCTACTTGCTGTATTTACTTTATAAATAGATACTTCATGGGTTTCATTCTTTACTGAGATTGAATTAGTGGGTTAAATAGACAGAAATATTTCTTACCATGGCATACTGATCTCTTAGCATCTTGCACTGACCTGATAACAGGCTAGCAGGAGAGTAAACTTAATTATTTTTTAAGCTAGAGGCTGACAATGGAGAACACTGAATATTTCTGAAACCGAGATCTTCTTTTCTGTCATTAAAAAGCTGGGGGAAATCTGAAAGGAGTGTGAGTTCAAGGCATATATCGCTGCGATTATTGAAGGGTTTTCAGAGAGTGGCTTATCACCTCCCTGGCTTATTTACCTGATAAACCTGAGCCTTACGCTTCAAAAGCTCCAGCTGCTCAATCCCAGCGTGGTAGCCACCTCTGAGTGAGGATGAGCCCACTCTGATGGTGTTGGCAAGCAGGAAGTCACCGAGGCCTTTTGCTGCAATTTGCACTTTAAAACACCTCCCCAATTTCTCAGTTTCATTAAAAGGAGGAATTGCTTGATTTGTGAGGGGGTTTTGCCTCCCTCGTTCTGCCCTTTAACTTGAATTCTTTGTGAGTAAAGGTGATGGAGAAGCTGAAAGGTGAGGGGCTGTGGTTTTGGGGGATTTGAGAGGATGCACAACACACCCTGTGCGCTGCTGAGCCCAGGTGTGATCTCTGCCAGCCCTGGAACATGAGATTAACATCTCATTTCAGATGGCCTTTACCAGCCGCAGGGTGAGCAGCAGCACTTGCAAAAGCAATAAATAGCCTTTGCAATGGCATTTGAGCCCAAAAGCTGCTGCTGTCCCTGGGGAGGTTCTCAGGGGTTCCTGCATCCCTGAGCATCCTTTGCCACCACTCCCTGGCTCGCCCTGCCTGTCACCACAGCCCCTGCTCCAATCTGCATATTAATCTTCATTCCAAACCATCCTGCAGACGCCGCATGAAAATGCACTGAGTGACTCAAATTGGTTTTCTCTGTTTGTAAATGTAGTGTTCTGTGACTGCTCAGGGGCACTTGGAACATATGCTCCTCGGTGTCTGACATTTTTCAGAATTCCAAGCGAGGGAGGCTCTTTGCAGCGTGGGCCTGTCTGGTCCTGCATGAGAGCAGCTTCACATCCACAAGGGAAAGGGTTTTGGTTTTTTTTTGGATTGGGATCGAGCAGAATGCAGAGTGCCTGTGAGTTAATCAGCCCAGCCCTGTTCCCAAAAACTCAGTTACAGCGAAGTCTCTTATTCAGGAGGTTTGTGTGAAAATTGCGTTCCTTATCTCCCTGCCTTAAATTGTGTCTGCAGAGCCTGGCTCTCCCTGGGCTGGGGATCCAGAGGGGAGAGCCTGGATGTGGATCTCAGCTCAGACTGGGACCACCAGCCCTGGGAAAGAGGCTGGGAGCACAGCAGAGCCTTTTGCTGCCCCTTTGCACACCAAACCCCACATTTCCCTGACCCCCACATGCTCCTCAGTGCTCGTGGTGAGAATTCTCAGTCTCTCCTGGGGCAGTGACACCTGAAGGCCATTCAGGGGCTCAGGTCACTGCTCTGTGAGCAGGACAGGTAGGAACTGCTGCTCCCCAGGCTCCAGTGGCACTGCCCAGAGATTCCCCGGGCTCCAGAGGCACACAGCCCTGGTCCTCCAGTGCCTGGCTGCTCCACAGGACTTCAGGCACACAGTTCAGCACTAATTCCTTTCGCTGAAAGGGAATAAGCGCTCGAACAGCTCGCTGCGATAATTAAAATTCATGTTATCCTCCGCGAAGCTCAGACAACTCTCTGTTGTCAGCACCTCCAGAGGTCCTGCTTTAGCTCCTTCTGGTTCATTTAATGATATAACAGTGAGAAGGAGAGATATTCCTTTTATTGTTGATGTGTAAGGTTCAGAATTAAATGTCTCTGCTGGTTGCTGGGTACTTTCTGCTACTGCCAACCCTGTGAACTCTTTAAACATATGCTAATGAGCCTGACTTGCTCCCATTCTTTCTGTATAAGCCACGAAGGAAGAAAAGTCCATCTTAGTCGTGCTGCCTAATGGCCTCTATACATTGTAGTTAGCACAAAACCACTGTGAAGTGATGGAGATCCAGAGCTGAATGCATGAATTAAGCAGAACCCCTCTGACCACACTCCATTAGGAGAAGAACTGTCTCTAGGGAGACAAAACAAGATTTTTCTTTATATATACACATTGTAAGAGTCACCCACTGATCCTCCAGGCTCTTTGAGACATTACTGGCACCCTAGTGACGTGGACAGAATATAATTTATCGATATTGCTACAACTTCCCACCGAAGATGTTGCTGGAATACTGATGTGCTGCAGCATAATGAGCTTTGAGGCAGTATGTATGTTATCCATAGCATTGCTCTCTCTCCTGCACCTGACTCCTCAGCCCTGACACAAGTGTGAAAGAAATCGTGTGTATTTTAATAGTCTGTTAATTGCTTTTCATTTTTAGCATTGCTTTTAAACACCTGCATGCAGTTTTCTGGCTTGGCCAGCAGCTGTTTGTGTGTGGTTTGCTCAGAAAATAGAGGGGGAAAGTTATCCAGTTATCCTGTGATGGATTAGTGCAAAGGAATAGCAGCATTAAAACCTGGTGCAGTGCATTGGGCTGGTGGGGCTCAGCCACAGGACACGAAATTCTGCCACAGCTCTTCCGAGGAGAGAGTTTTTTCATCTGGAGCAGCAAGGAATGAGCAGTCCCTGCCCAGGACTGCCCCCCCTCCAGCACAGTGATGCTATTCCTAGCGAGGTTATGATTGATTACAGCATCTTATACAGTCAGTGGGTAAAAATAAGAGACTAACAGACCTCGTTTCCTGCTTCATGGCACTGCAGCTCCATTCAAAACGCTGCTGCTGTGACCAGCTTTGCCCCTGAAGTGTTTGATGAGTATTTGGGTTTCTCTGCTGCCTTGGGCACAACCATCTGATCTCAGCTCTTAAAGCTATTAACAATTTATTTCTCATCATGTATCTGTGTGGACAGACAGACACCACATGAGAATCTGGAACTACTATTTGCACGCAGAAGTTGTGTGTCACGGAGCGGAATGGGGTTGTGCAAATCTTGGGAGTTATTTGGATTGACATCTTGGTGGCATCCCTCCCCTGCATGAGCTTTCAAGAAAGGGTTTGCTGTCACCTGCGCTCTTTAGCGGAGTTTGGTACCAGTTCAAAACTCTAATGGCGACTTCAGAGTGAAAACCTCCAAAAAATAAAAGTAAAGAGAGTATAACGCCAGAGAATATTTCTTTTTCCAGGAAATCTATATGGGATAGTTCTGTCCTAGTGATTTGGACAGACACGTCTCTGTCACTCTTTTAAATTCCCCAGGAGTATCCTCAGAGGAGCCTCCCATCTTGCACAGGACACATTGGGATATTTTAGCCTTTCTAATAAATGGTTCAGAAGAAATCTCTTAATCTACAGTGAGAACCGTATTAGACACTGTTTGCCTTCTGTATTCCTGAGAACAGTTCTGCAGCACCATCACCCCAGGAGGTGATTTTTCAGATCCCCGCGGCTCCAACTTGCAGATGGTCACAGAGGAAGGATTTTTGTGGTCCCTCACTTTGGCTGCTCTCTCACTCTGCCATGCAGTGAATGTGTTTGTTCTGTAAAGCCACAGGCTCTGGTTTAGCTCTGTGATACTGCCATGTTTCTGGGTTTCGCTCTGATATTTATTCTTCGTGCTCCGCTCTCCCCCATGGTGTTTTGGTTTGATGCAAGTTCTTAATGGGAAAGCAATTGCTCAGGGAAATGTGGTGCCTATCAGCTGTCTGATCACGGCTCCCCGTTTATGGAATTAAACTGAGACTGTATCGGTGGAAAGGCTCCATGAAGAAAATTTGCTTCATAAAATTCATCTTGCATATCATGCCTCTCTTTGTGCGTGGTGTTCAGGAGCTCACTGCTCTGTTCCCATAATCTCCTAAATAATAACAGTTAGCACTTACATCTGCAAATCAATACACAGGCTGTAACTCCCAACTGTAATGAAAGTTTGTTATTGTGTGAAACAGTAACTTTCATGTCTGTAACTGATTGTTGCATTCTGTATTTCTGTCAAATTTGACGACAGTCACCTCCTGAAGCTTTAACAAAAGGCAGAAATTCCCCCGGTGCTCCTGGCAATTACACATTAGTCTTTGTGGAGGCAGAAGATTACTTGCTGATTCCTCTTTGCTGATTCCATTATGTATGTATGCTCTTGTACATAATGGTTTGATAATCCCTTAAAACAGCATGGCTAGGAATATTCTTTCAAAACTGTATTTTGGCTCAATTAAAAAAAAAAACAAAACAACCCCAAACCCAAACCACCATCAAAAATGATGAATTCCATAGAGTCTCTTATAACCACTGGGGTTTTGAAGATGATCTCTATCAGGGAACTTATCATTATGGGAGCTGGACTGTGTGTGATGTGGTGAACTGTTTCCTTTTGAAGATATTAATTTTCTTGCCGTCGATTTGACACGATGTGCTCGCAGTCAGGCCGGGCAAGACTAATAGTGCTGATGAAGACAGCTTGGTGTGTTATTGTGCTCTAAAATAATTCTGTTAGGATCCAGTCTCTTTCCCGAGACGAATTCCTGTTTTCTCTTGGCAGCATTTTCGATCGCTCAGCTGCAAGGCTCATCCCGAGCCCTGTTCCCGTGGAGAGCTGTGGGATGGTTTGGCCTCGTTATTTACACCCTCATTAGGTGATACCTCAGCCTTGCTCACAAAAACACAGTGCTGCATAATGCCATGCTCTGTGAAATGGGATTAGGACCCAGAAAACAGAATGGGATAAAACATTTGGCCCTGTCTTGCTTTGTGCTTCGGTGCAAACCTCACCTGCTGAGCTGCTGTCCCACCCTGCGCTGCTGTGCTCAGCTCACATGCCCACTCTTTGGGGTTTCCTCATGGAAAAATGGGCACAACGCTCACTGAGAAGCCCTGAAAATTCCCTCAAACTCCTTTTGCATTCCTTAAGCCCAGGCTTGGCTCACTTGGTGATGGCAGGGAGAGATCACAGCCTTGCTGCTGCCACTGCGGGTCTGGAGGGGCAGAGCAGCAGGACATCCCTCTCCAATTCCCTCCTGGCTGCAGCAAGGAGGTGATGTTGTCCCTAAAAGCTTTAACAGACAGTCCTGTCCCCGCAGAGCTCATGAGCCAATAGACAAGATGGAGACTGTGAGGGAGAGTTGAATATTATCCATCTTCTGCGCATGGGAAAAGAGGCACAAAGAGATTGAGCACAGAGGGAGTCCTGTGGCAGGATCAGGAATTGAATTCCCTCTCCTGGGTCTTTGTCCAGTGCTTTAATCACAAAACTCACCTTCACCTTTATGCTTTTCTATTATTTAATCAGCAGAGGAAAAAAAAATGCAAATTGATTTAATTAAAGGAGAGAGTAAATTTCTAATTTCAGGCTGGATCATTCTATGGTTATGGAAATTTTGGGGAAAGGAGAGAATAAGCATCTGTAATTTTTCTTTTCTTGACAGATGTATTTTCATTTACACAGCTGTGCAGAAATTGTATTTATATATTTTGTGACATCTGATTTTAGCCTAGGAGCAGATCTGATGTTGGGTTACCAAGAGGTGTCATTTTCTGGCTTGCAGAATAATCCTCCTTCTGGCAAAAAATCAGCCATGTTTCTTCCCACAGACATGGTTTCTTCCTTTTAAGTGTCTCTCAAAATTATTTTATACTCAATGAAGCAAATCCTCCAAAGGCTTCATTATTCTGAGGTAGCATCATCTGATTGAATATTTCAATCATAATGTCCTTTGGAGAATTTTAGCAGTTTCCGCTCGGGATGTTGGAGGCTTGGATTCGTGTGTGTTCCCGCGGTTTTCCGGAGTTGGTGTAGGAAATTCAGATCATTTCAGATGCACAGAGTTCATTGGGGAGGTAGATGGTAATGTTTGCTCGGGCTGTTGACTGGAATACATTAAATCCTCCCTTTCCGATGTGAGAAACACAAACGTGGCTTCTCTGGGCCCTGGTCAGCAAAGGGTTTAAGCATGTGAGCGTTGTCCGAGTGTGTTCCTGCCACTCATTGCCAGTAAATCCAAAGTGCAAGTGAGTGTCACTTGTCAGATCCGACTGCTGGGGACATCATGAGGACAGCCCCCAATTGCTGATGCCAGGAAAAGCTGTAATGTGTGCAGCGTATGCTGCTGAGATTCTTCCCCGTGAATGCTCTCTGATCCCCTCCTCTTAGCTTGGCTCCCTTCCCCGAAAGGATCCTTGATTCTTTTTCCTCATTCATTGAAAAAATATCTTTAAATAGCTCCGAAAAGAAATCCGGGTTTGTTTTGTTCAGCGGGTTCCAACAAGGACGGCGATTCCGGAGCTTTCCAAAGGGCTGGGACAGCTCTCTGCACCTCAGTGCCTCCTTCCCTTCCCCTCCTCCTGCGCCCCCGGAGAACGGATGGGAGATTCCGGCACCCACCTTGGAAGGAGGAGCTCCTCAGGCTGACGTCGCCTCCTCTGAGCTGCTGAGGACTCCTTGGTGAGGGTGTTCCGCTCCTTTCAGCCTCGCGTTAGGTTTTATGAACTTTAATGAACGGTAAGTAATAAATTTGCTGAAGAAATTGGGTTAGGCTGTGATTAACATTCAGAGTGATGCAGATGAGTGTACCAACGATGGGAACATGTGCTCACATCACGATGAAATGCAGATGAGAAGCCCTGGAGCAAGCCCAAGGATGTGGGCCAGCGCAGTTTCGTCTCTGTCAGCTTTAATCTGATCTCAAGTGCCAGAGCTGCCGACCTGCAGGAGGAACCTCAAACCAGACCCCAACACAAATTCTGTTTTCTGTTGGAGGCGACGCAGACGTTCCTTTACAACAGAGCTCCATACGCAAAAACTCAAGTCGCTGTCTCTAAAAAACAGTATTTCCAGCAGTAGGGAGAAGAGGGAAATGTTTGGAAGGTGCCCCTTGGTTTGGTTTGGCTTTTATAACACGCTGCTTTACGGAGCAGCCATCTCAGTCAATTGAAACCCAGCTGAGCCCATCGCCTCGTGACAGCATCGTCGTGTGGAACGCAGGGAGAGATCCCCCCCACCTCCCTTGTAAATGGAGTGCAAAGTAATGCTAGAAAGGGAAAGAATAAATCAATTTTAAGTGGTAATCTATGAAGTTGGACAGAAAATGATGAGAAATGAAGCAACTGGTCATAGGAAATTGACCTTGAAAATGGTGTTTATCTGGCGGCCGCAGTGGCAGAGCCCTGCTGCTGCTGTGGGCCAGCGCCTGAGAGGGAATTTAAATCAGAGTTTCTTTGCTTTGAGTCTCAGTTGGGTTTTGGGGGAGTTTCTTTCAGGACTGGGCTCTCTGACAGTTGTGCCAGTGGTGCAGCTCAGCAGCATCTGCCAGGCAGGATTTGTTCCTTTGTGGCAGTCTTGGATTTTGCTCTGGTGCTTGAGAGGCTGCACCAGTTTGGGTCAGGTAATTGTTGCAGAAGGGTCAGAAAAATCACCGTGGTTGTGTAACAGATACATATGCTGGGGACAGAGTTGGTATTTTTACCGGGCTTTTAATTTCCATACAAATAAACTCATTAAAGCGAGCAAAAGGACAAATGAGTAATACATGTCACCTCTGCTATTTTAAACTGTAACACCTACTTACACCAGAAGGATGGCTATTGCAGTATTATATACATCTTATTTACAATGAAGGTACAGCAGCATGTGGGAGGTGGAATATATTGAGTTTTCACTGAAACTCCTCCAGCAGAAAACAATTGTCAGAGTATTTCTGTAGTCTTTGTCTTCTAGGGCAGGTGGTCAGGGGTCTGTCAGATTAAATAAGGGCTTTTTGGATGATCTTCTTGTGCCTTTTTTGTGTATATCAGCTGCATCTGTAAGTGATCCATATGCAATTCATTGACGTGGGTCATTCACCTGCTCGCTGGGTGTCTCAGGAATTCCCAACTAAAACGTGATGGTACGGTAGCCAAGTGCTAGACCTTGGTGAATTTATGGTCTTGGTGGCCAGAAAAATCACCTGATGTTAACCCACAGACTTTACTGGAGGATCAGAAATCTTTGTGTCAGTTCTCTGAACCACCCAAGTGGTTCATGTAATTACTGACCTTTGATTCTCTCTCAGCAGAAGTCAGACAGCAAATAGAGGCAGGGCTGCCCAGGGGTGAGAGAGACCAGGACCAAGCCCTGAAGTGCCCAATATTGTGTCTTGTGGTAGACTTTGCCTTACACCTGAGCTTCTCAGGAGCCTGAGGCATTGCTCATGTTGGCCATTAAAGGAGGTGGTCCAGGCAACACCTGCAAGCAGCATCCACCTATGGGTACCCAAAACTGTGTTCCTGAACGGAACCCTGCTGGAGATGCTCCAGCTCCAAGGCGTTTCCCTGGGCTGGGAGCATTTTGTGATTCCTTCAGTCTGGGAGAGGATGTGGGACGAGCACGTGGAACAGGGAAACAAAGGATGGGAAGCAGGGAGGCAGCAAGAGGAGAGCAGGCGCCTCACTCCCAGTAACAGCAGGCTTGGATTGATCGAGTGCCGGCGCCTGTCAGGTTGGTGGTGTTGTCCCAGTGCTTCCGTTCTGATGGAGAGATAACAAATAATGAATCTGAGCAATGTTTTCAGGCTGTGTGAAAATTAAGGATTTTGAGGCAAGCCTTCTCCAGATACTTAAAATTCAGCAAGCTTTTTTTGTCCTGGGTCTTGAGATGTTAATAACTTTGACTAATTGTCAACACCACCAATTACTATGACTGATACCTTATCATTTCCCACAATGAGCAATGCTAATTAAAATTGATTGTGCTGCTGTTCTGGCGCAGCAGCAAGTTTCCTTTTCATTTTTTGTTTAAACATGAGCTTATTGTGCCTATTTGGTGAATTAAATAAGGAAAGCTCATTATTCTGATGTTTATTTTTGAGCAGGGGTTTTATGCCACATTGGAAGCCTGTTACAAGTGTCAAGGAAATAGAAGAGCTTGAATGAATTCTATTTTTTTGAGTACCAAAACATACACCTAATAATAATATTTAGCACTTTTATACCACAGTGCGTTTTACATGATCACATTTCTGCACAAACGTAACCACTTCTATTATCTCTGTGAGCTGGGCAAACACTGTTATTGCTGTTTCACAGATACTGCAGCAGAGATGCCAGAGCTTTGATTCCCTAATAGCAGAGCACTTCAAGCTATTCACTTCAATTAGGTACAGATCCCTGTCTTACAGCACTCCGAGCTGCCTAAGTTATGATTTGCAAGACTGGCTTTGCTTGAATTTTATCCAAACTTGGCCTTTTACTTCTCACTTATTTTTTTAAAAGCATGATTATTTATTTCTCCCAAAGGCAGGATCAGGAATTCCTTGCTGCTGGTCTGCCCAGTGCTGTAAAATGTTGATTCTGCCCATGCAGGATGGATAGGGTTGTGCAGCTTTGTGTCCTTCTGTTTTGAGTCTTTGCTGAAGCTCCTCATGTCAGGAAGGGTTGCTTTTATTGAGTAGAATCTGCTTGCAGGGAGAAGAGATGGCTGGACAGGGAGCTCAAACCCCTGGATTATCTATTTCCTGTTGTACTCTAAATTTAGCTGTGGTTTTATGTGAACTTTTCCATGGGGAATATTTATGGGATATGTTATCGTTGGAAGGTGTACATGGGTTTTTTAACTATTCTGCTGCTATCTTCTTCTTAAGTGGCCAATTGCAGTTAATAGCACAAGTGTGTGACCTTATCCCTCTGGAGATTGATTTAATCTGAACAATTTATTCTTTGCATGATCAATATGAAATGAGTTACTATGTAATGGATATAAATGCATGGAATTGCCTGAGATATTCCTTACTTCCTCCTACTTAGTCTGTAAAATGAGTCAACGACTTCATGGTAGTTATCAAAAAAAGAGTGTTTTAAAGAATGCTTCATGTTGCACTTTTCCATAAACAAGATCTCCCTTAGGCTTTGACAGAAAGGGAACCCATGTTTGCCTGCCTGGTGCCATGTATGAGCAGTTATAGAGGAGTGTGTCAACCAAAAAATATTTTGTATTTATTGGGAAAACACTTTGAAAAGTCTAGCACTTGAAAGCAAGATAAAAATATTTATATTACAGAAACACCAACAGCAAAAATCATATCTGAAAAGTAAATATATCAGTCCTGAACACGATTTTTTAATGACTTACCCTTGAACAGTGATTTCTACTGATCCTGATAGGAGTTAGGAGCAGCCTTGGAGAGGAATCGTGGCTGGCTGACTCCCTCGGCGTAACCAGCTGTACGTGGAGGCACAAGTTTTTGCTTTCTTCTCTAGTTTCAAAATGTCCCCTGGAGTTTTGTTGTGAAAAGCCAGTTATGAAAATTGAGAGTGTACGGGGGGGAATATGTCATTTGGGTTGCAATTTGCTGTTAATTAAACTTTAGTGTGACACATCCTTTATGTCTGGGGATTCCTGAGTCTCATCTCAGTGGCCTGGGTAGAACGGAGGAGCATCTCCATCGAGATCAATGCTCATTATTATTTTCCTCATTATCATCATGATCCTCATCAGTATTTGTTCTACAACACTGGCTGTGGAACAGAAGCACAGGCTGAGATGACCTTCGCTCCTGTTCAAAACCTTTCATTTTTAACAGATAAGAGACTCAGAGGCTGGGGAGGGAAAAGTGACAGTGAGGTGACAGAGAATTAGATCCAGCTCCTCAGAAGTCAAAATCAGCCCCCTCAAGCACAGCGAGCATTTGATGATCTGGCCACTTGTTTTACTGGTTGATCTCTTGTAAAATCTGCAAAAAGGACCACAGAAAAGATGTATCCCTTCAAGTTAGGGACCTGTACCTTTCTGCTTAAAAATGTTTAAAATCGGTTCTTTAGGAAGGTGTGGGACAGAAAGGACTCTTGCCAACCTGACAGCTCATTGCTTCTGGTTTGAGATGGAGGAGGAGGTGTGTGATTTGAGTCACCTTCTGACAGCCAACTGATAATCCCCCAAGCATCCCCTCAGTGCCGTGGTTTCCCTTCCTGCGGATGGAAAGTCATCTGGGGGTCAGGAAGTGGATGTTGCTGTTAAGGCTCTCACGTGGAAATGGTGGCATTCAAACAGACTGCACTCGGGGAAAACTATTTTCATTTATTGCTACGTAAAACCAGGGTAGGACAGTGAGAAACAAAGACAAGAACTAATACACCTCCTTCCAGCTCTTCTCAGCCCCAAGTGGAGTTTTTCATGCCCAACTCCTCTCCCTCCTCCCTGCCCAGCAATGCAGGGTTTTTGGGAATGGGGGGTTGTGGTCAGGCCATAACAGACAGGCTCTCCATGGGAGTCATTTTAAGTTGCAAGTGTGTTGGTTAATCTTTTTTTTTTGCCTAAATGCTTATGTAAGGGTTTTGTTGTTTTTCAGAATATCCAACTATAGATAGATTTGTTTTATAAAAGAGAGGACGGTGCCAATTTGTTGCAGAAAACGAACTATGCTTTTTCTTCTGAGAAAAAGAAGGTTGCATTGCAATTTACAGAATTAATTATCATTAAAAAAATGCATCATGGACACTCATCAGAATGGGTCAGGAACAGCCTCTGCTGACCAGAATTATGGGAAAGCTGTGTTTGGTGCTTGACAAATAGCAGGATGTTGCATATTTTTCATTATTAGCTCTGAATCCATACAATTAGTGATAAACGAGAAAATAATATTTATTTATCTGTGAAGTCTAATGATAAAATAATAGCCAAGGAAAGTATTGATCCCACCCTTGACCACTCTCTCCAGTGGAAGGTGTCCCTCCCCACAGCAGGGGGGTCAGAACTGAATGATTTCTGACGTCCTTTTCAGCTCAAACCATTCTGTGATTCTATTATAAAATAGGAATTTTCATTGTTTCACCACTTTGCTCGTACTAGAGTTGGCAGCACATCTCATTACAAGCATTGACTCCACCATCCTGTCCCCTTCTCTTCCTTCCACCAAAACTCACCTCTTTTTCCCTTCCCACGGGTGATGAGGAATGTGTGAGCTGATGGATAGAAAAGACAAAGTGCCTTCTTGTGACACCAGGAAGAAAATGATC
The DNA here is from genome assembly GCA_013397895.1 of Origma solitaria. Classification (NCBI taxonomy): domain Eukaryota; kingdom Metazoa; phylum Chordata; class Aves; order Passeriformes; family Acanthizidae; genus Origma; species Origma solitaria. The sequence goes on from VZRL01000642.1 coordinate 1,000,647, forward strand.
CAGGGAGGTACAGACCAGTAAGCTTTTCATTTGTACCTCCTAAACTGGTTCAAATGATAAAGGAAAAAAAAAAAAAGGAAAACATTTGGGGGGTGCTGATAAGATCAGGCTTATCCAGTAGAAAGGTAGTGTAGGATATGGCTGGAAGTGATAGGGAAAGCCTAGGCTTGATGACCCAGCAGGTCACTTACAGTCTTTCTCTCCTCATCTCTTAGAAGTCTTTGAACTTGTCAGTACGAAAGGAAGAGAGAGGAACTGGCTTATCTCATTTATTTACGATACTGAAAGGTCTTTGCAAGGCCCCTCGTAGAAAATAGTCAGAAAGACAAGGTAGGTGGGTGAAAGGGAAAAGGAGAGTCAGGAATCAAAATCTGAAGCGAAGATTAGGAATAACTGGGCAATTTTCGCCATTGCAGAGGGTTAAACCAGGGGTTCCTTGTGTATTCCTAAGTCTTGTATCAGGTCTTTGATTTGGGTTGGAGAAGGGGTGGAAGGGTAGCCAGTTTTGGATGGCAAAAAGCCACCGAGGTTGGTCAGGTCCAGGGAAGAAAGGGAGGGAGGTCTGAAGAACCTAAACAGTAAATACAGGACATGACCTCCAAAAAATGTTCAGTGATAATGAGTGGCTTTTGCCCAGCCTGTGGTTTCAGTTTGAGTTTGATGTGGTCAGACCACAAACAAAAGTCTTTGGTTCTGCAGTCCAGGCAGGAGCAGATTTGGTGGAGCTGCTGATGGGGAGGAGATGCCTTCTCCCTGATCACCTCCCCAGCAGGCTCTGCAGTTCAGGAACAGCTGGGCTTTTTCAGAGGCACAGAAGGGTTAGACAAACACATCTATAGTGTGATCTAAAAGGCCAGCAGTGGTACTCAGCATCAGAGCAATCTCAGGGGTGAAGAAACCCAAACTAAGAGACTTCATGTAGCACTGCTGGGATTTAAGTTCAGTTTTCTCCTTCCATTTAGACCCTGCCTTTGTTTCTTTTCCATCTGTCTCTCTGTCCTAGACAGAAATTTTGAGTAAGGGTTAAACAAATATAATTTGTTTGCATTCCCTGCTGCTCTGACTGTCACAGCTGAGTGTGCTTCCCGCACCACTGATTTGAGAGACTGCCCCACCTCGGAATTGATGGAGCCTCCTGCCTCCCTTCCTCTCCTTCCCATCCCTCTGCCTTTCCCCGCCACTTTTTGAGCTGGAGAAGAACCTCTGGATCTCCCTTTGAAATCCAGGGACTGAAGTCCTGGATGCTGCTAATGAGCAGCGAGAGCCTTTTAAGGAACTGAAACGTTGCATTGTTATGATTTGGGAAACAAAAGCTGAATAAGAACTGTAACACTTAACTATGGCATCCCACTTTATTTTTCTCTAATGCAGGCTAAGCTGCCTTACAGCAATCTTTTAAATGTAATGATTGAGACTATTATAGGAAATACTATACAAAGCAACATTTTTTTTTTGCAGCCTAAATAATAAGTAGGGCAAGGTTTTAAATGAGGCTAGAGTAATGAATGCTGTACAATAATTTTGATGATAAATTTCCCCGGAGGATAAAGTGGAAGAACAGAAGCAGGCTGTATTTAATCATGCAAAGTTAAAGGAATGCAGACCAACAAATATTTATAGAAATGTACGGATTTTCTAACCTTTTCTGAGATATTCTTGCCCCTTTTCACCTGGGAGACTTCGCAGAAGTTCAGGTCTTTCAGTGTGTAATAATTAGGAGGAGGAATTGATCACATAGGGTCAAGTGTTTCTTTGATGTAGTGCACAGAAATTCCTGCTTCCTTTCAGGCTGGAGGACTCAAATAACGAGACATTTGTTTTTCACAGCTCTTCCATTCATCAGTGTGTCTGAAGAGCTTGCTTTGAGCAGATACACAGCATGGGATGACACATTCTGCAGCTGCTCTTCACCTACCACTGACCGAGGAGCTGTGTCCCCTCCACAGAGCAGGGCACTCACAGAGATCCTCCCTCCCAAAGCCGTGGATTTACCTGTGTGCAAGCACAGCGAGAAGAAGAGCTGTGAACTGCACGGCAGAGATGAGATCTGGGCTTCCATGTGCTCAGCAAGCTCAAAATCTTTGCCCCAAAGGCCACCCATCCTCCTCAGAGGTGCTGCTCCTCGGCTGTGGTTTCTTCTGGTCTTTGTGGCTTGTGTTGAGGACAAAAGCGTGACTTCAAATGCTCTGAGACAGTAAAAAAGTCACTGCTGACATCTGGCTTGGCACATTCCTGGTTGTTGTGCACAGATGCAGTTGTGGAACAGTTAGACAACCACTCCATAAAGGATAAGGTTGGGTTGCTTTGTGCTTTTTTAAAATATAGCTGTTAAAGTAGGGTGTTTCAGTGGGCTTCAGCTCAGCCTACAACAGCATCCACTCAGCAGAGGCAAAAACCTGCGGATTTCTGTTCTGCTGATCAATACTTACAGCATACATTGATTTCCAATTTAGGTGTTAACTTTTTAGCTCTTAGAAGTGCTCTTGGTATCAATTTTCACCTTGCCTGGTGTTCATTACACGCTGAACATTACGGCAGTGAGTGAGCTCGGATCCCATCTGGAGGGACGATTAATTCCAGCCACTCCAAGACTTTAACGTGCAAAGATTTACTTGCCTTGCGTAAGCACCGCGGTAGCACGAAATATCTGCGTTTAAGGCAGTGACCTGAGAAATGTTTTCATTCTGGCCTGGCACAGGCTTCCTCCAGTTCCTCAGTCGGTGTAGTCATCTCTGAAATCATAGAATAAGCTAATAAATAGCGCTGTTTATTATGTTCTCGTTGTTTCAGCGCAATAATTCATAGCCAAAGAGCCCGAGGTGGCGGGCTCGGGTTGCTGGGTGGCTGGGTTTTGTTTAAGCAATAAGACACACATGACAAGCAGCGTGTCCCTGGGTGATTATGCCTCCAGTAGTGTTAGGAGGCACAAGGTCAAAAGGCTCAGTGACTTTAACTACCTGAGAAGTGCCGTGTAATCCCCTGCAAATGGGCTGTCTGCGATGTCTTATTGCTATATCAGAGAGGGAATTATTTCTTTTTAAAGGCGGCCACGTGAATTCCCTCTGTAATTGGCACAGGGCTGACATCACTAGCTGCCAATCAGAAATCCTCTTTGTCTTGGATTTTAACACCTTAATTTCGAGTTCGGGTCATCTGAACAAACGGATTTTGTTAAAATGATGTTTTATCCTCTTTGTGCTCCGACTCCCATCTGCCTGCTTTGTGCTCTGTGTGTGCCTGCGTTGTGAATTGCTCTGCAGTCGCTTTTGTGTCATCACCAGGCATTCAACAGTGACTGCAAAGTCTTTGCAGAGCTGGTGGCATGGGTTGGCTTGTGGTGCCTAGAACATTATTTAGGCTCAGAAACTCCAGGGAGCCAGGTGAGCGCCTCGGGATGCAGGCTGGGATTCCAAAATCAATGCGTGGCCATCGAATTCTTCCAGCCAGCGCCGTCTTTTCCTTCTTACTGGCAAACGTAACCCCGAAATAATAAAATCATCCCGATTTACAGTTATGGTTGATAAAACAAGCACACACAGGTCAGAGCTTTACCAGCCTGAGCAGATGAGGAGCAGGCCACAGGGATGGTGTTTACCCCAATGGTATTTAGGGGACCGTGGGCAGTTTCTGCCCTTCTGGAAGGGGGGATGAGGGATCCCAGATGGGAAAATTTCCCCCTTGTTTCTCCTCACTTTGAGCTCCAACAGAAGCAAAGTTAAAGGCACAGCCCACTGGAATTTCTCTGCAGCCCTTTGAGCTGCTCTCACTGTCCCCCAGCCAGCAGCTGCTCCTCCAGCAGGGGACAGGAAATCCCATGGTCCGTCCCAGAGGATGTTTTTCCTTTGGGAAGATGGGAATAGATGTCAGAGGTGACACACTTTTCCTTTGGGAAGATGGGAATAGATGTCAGAGGTCACGACAAAGGCATCTCTTTGTGGGAAGGTGTGAAACCCACAGTCAAGGGAATGCTGTGGAAGTTGCTGTTCAATTGCAGTGGAATTTGGGGACAAAGCAAGAGGAATGCTTGTCCTGTTAGTTGGCAGAAATTTGACAAATAGTTTTAAAGGCTTGAAATAAATCTGTCTTCATAACCTGACTGCAGTGCTTTTTTCCTTAGGTGTGTTATAGAGGTAATGATACTTCTACAGTGAACTCAATTAACCTTCTGCAGCCTTCCATGTGACAGGGAATCCTAAATCTTCTATTTTATGAGTGCGTGTGCAAGATTTTAAGCCACTCTGAACTTAGCATTAATAAATGCCCTTTTCTAATTGGTGCCCATTTGTTTGTTTTTTTTTTCCAGTGAGAAAGACATGGTGGCTGTGAGTGGAATGTAGTGTTCATGGTTGAAAAGAGATTTCCACACAGGAGCAAGGTATTATTATTATTATTATTGTTATTAATGTTATTTTTAAGAATCTGCTTCTTGTGTGTGGATGCTTTGGAGTTTCCATTGTTCAGTGATATTATAAGATGATCTTCAGGGATTTATCTTTGGTTCTCTGTGTTGTTTTGCATTAATGGACATCTATTGCCAACAAGAATGACGTGACTCTTCTCTGTCTGATACCCAGTGCATTTTGAGTGTCCTTTGGAAGTGCTGTGGAAAAAAGGATAGGGTGAAAAAGCTGTGTATTTAGGGTGAAAAACCTGGGCATTTAGGCTTCCACACCTCAGTTTCCCTACAAAACTCCCTTCTGCTCTGTGGTACATCCTGGTAGGTGCACTCTGCATCAGGAAACTCAGTAGTGTTTGCTCCTGAGATCTTTGCATGATCACACTCTGTACAGAGCAAAATGTTTCATCTGGGAGGGAGGATGTCAGCGATAAATGAGAAAACAAGAGAAATGGATGATGGCCCATAATGCATACCCTATAATATAATCATTGTTGTTTGATAAAAGAGACACTTGGAGCAACTCTCCGTGCCCTGCTAGGTATGTCTGGATTTATTATTCAAAAAGACACAATCAAATCTCTTCATTCCGTTGACAAATGGGAGCTATTCAATTCCGTATCTGCCTCTTATTTATAGCATATAGAGGGGTGATTTATATGCTGGCTGCAGATCTTCCAAAACAGTTTTAATTAGCAGCGTTGGCTATTAGAATGAGAGTCCTGTAGCTTCCCTGTCATACGCCTCCCCTTAAAACCAAACAGAAATCTTACTCTTTGCCAGGCAACACTTCTCTTTTTTTTGGTAATGCCAGCAAGGAAATGCTTGAGGAGCTCAGAGGCTGAATTCGTGTTTGCAGCTCCGAAGGGGAGGGTGAGGAAAGGAATGCCATTTATTGCTGAGCCTTGGGGACGCAGGGCAGTCCTTGGGGTGTTGGCACCAACAGCACATGGGAGCTCACAGATCCCACCAGTGACTTGGGGTTTGAGGACAAAGCAAGCACCAAACACACCCAGGCCAGCTGGGGCTGCCAGCACGGGCATTTCGGGATTGTGCTCTGCATTTCTGTGCTCGGAGGAGGGTGGATCTGAGCTCTCATCTCGCTGTGTCCCGTGGCTGGAGCCTTGAGCCCTCCTCGCGGTGCGTCCTGAGCACACCGTTGTTTTTGCTGGGAGCTTTGTCTGGAGATGTGAGGCAGCATTCCCCCAGCTGTTCCCTTTTCCACGGAGCTGCTCCAGCTCCTGGGCTAATTGGTACCCCTGAGGTTCGGAGCAGAGGCAGGCACGGCGCGGGGGGCAGCTCGGCAAAGGCACCACTTTGAGTCTCTATTATTTTCACGCATCTGATAGGAATGTGATCCCTTTGAGACCTCAGCCTATCTGTCAAACCTGAGATCAGCCAACAGGTTCAAAAGTTATTTGGGGAAGCAATGAGTGACAGAACAATTGCACGGCTCTTGTTTTTTTCCTGAGAAACCAGGCTAGGAAAGTGCAGGAAACATAAAGAGCATTTTTTGTGCTTTATGCGGTGTGTGTAGCATGCAGAATGGTCTGTTGTTACGCTTCCACTGATCTTTTTTTGACATAAGCAATGCAGTCATTCTGTCTTTGCATCAAATAAGTCTTTGTACTACTTGTCACCAGCTCACAGTGCCTCGGTCTGTGTGTAGACTCGGTGTTTGCTGCATCCCCTCATCACAACTGTGCTGCTGCCTGCAGCTGGGTGGTTCTGCTCCGGCTCTGTCGATGACATTTACTCCGGAGAGTAGGAAAATTCTGTAAAATCTGAGGTTTGAGGTTGAAAATAGCATGAAAAGAGAGGACATGGGCACTGGACCTGGTCACAGAGGTTTGGTGTCCCTGCCTGTCCTTGCCTTGGAGGAGGTCGAGGAAAGAAGGCACAGCTGAGAGAGAAGATTGGATGAAGTTCGTCGCTGCCCTGCCAACACTGTGCATTTGTGGTGCTTGGGAGAATGATGAGAAAACGAGGGATTAGGAAATGAGGACATAAAAAAAAATCCTGCTACCAGCAAGCCTGAAATTAATGTGGTCAGAAGGAAGGAATGGAAATGATTCCTGCGGTTCACAACTGGGAGATGATGGGCACTGCAGCTGGGACAGCAAGACATCCATGGGTAATTCACAAATCTGGGAAAAAATCACAGTTCTTGGGCTGAATACAAGTTAGATTTTTATTTTTAAATTTATTCTGCAGAAATTCTGCGTAGTTTTTTATTTAATTTTCTGGGCATATTGATAAAGCATGCTGGTTAAGGAAGCTTTCAAATTATTAACATCTTCGGTCTTGTCTTTGAGCCAAGTGAGCAGTATTTGGTGAGCTGTCTTTGGGCATTACACTAAGTGCTTTTCTACTGCAATTCTAATAGAGTGTAGGGCTGAATTTGATAGTGTTACCTATTAGTGATTAGAGAGTGAAGGGCTTTCAGTGTGTCTGCACTGCAGAGTTGGCTTTGATTGATAAATTGGGCATTATGCATTTCGTAATTTTTAAATTCTGCCTTGAAGTAATGAGATTCCCTCTTAAAATTCCTCTTTTCCCAAACATTTTGAAAACATTTTGGAGGTATAAATGGGGAAGGGAAGGAATACTTTTTGCTCATAAACACTTAAATTGTGCATTATTCAGTGGTACAGGCTGAACTCTGCCAGAGAAAAGTACTTCTAAATTACCGAAATATTAACACTGTAATTATTGAACGTGGATATTCGTTATGAATTATGGATCAGTCAGGTTAGCAAAGTCATGGCTGCCTAATAGAGAATGGTTTGATGGGAACATGCAGGAAGATCATTGAGGATTCCCTCTCCACATTTCCTGTGGTCTCCTCAGCAAAGGGGACTCAGCTTCCCTGCTGGTCCGTTTGTACCTACCCAGCTTCTTGCCTTTTCTTCAGCCACATCTCTTTTCTCCAGACAAGCCCAGTTTTGTTTTACTTCATTTTTTAGAGGAGGGCTGTAATATATTTGAAGTGTCTGCCATAAACTTTTGAGATTCAGTGACCTTTGTTAATCAGGAAGGGTTATTTTTTTTTTTGAGGTCTAGAGGAAGAATTAATCATATGTAAACTGTTTGCTTTAAAAAGTCTCTCAGTGAATGTGGGATTTCCCAGGTAGCTGCTGAAAGGTCAGAAGCTGGCGGCACAAGCTGGGAGCAGCTGGAGAGCAGTGCAGGAGGACAGAACCTCTCAGAGCAGGCTCAGAATTGGGGAGAGACCTGTGGTGGCACATGGCACTGGGGAGAGCCGTTGTGTGTGAGAGGCTGGCCTCAGGCCAGAAATTTGGAGTACCTAAGGAAGCTATACCCAGAGTGGCACCGTGTTGTGGTATCATGCTCAGATGTCCTTGCCAGATTCTCCTTTTTCAAAAGTGAGTTTCTGTGCTTTCAACAAAATGTCCCTTGGCCCTATAAGCCTGGAAACCATATGTGGCTGAAAGAAACCATGAGAATTTTGGGTAAGTCTCCAGTCAGCCGCTGGTGAAGTTCCTTCTCCCAGGTGTGCAGGGAGCTGGAGTCTCTGAAGGAGAACTTTCCAGGCTTCTTTGCCCATGCAAAGGACACCTCCAGCACTGGTGGAGGGAGGGAGATGCCACCTGATTTTTCAGAGGGACCTGATTTTTCAGGGGCTTCTCCAGACTCATCCTGCAGCAGAGAAATGTGGACACTGTTCTTTCTCTCAGTGATTAAAGAGCAGAGCTTTCTCTTTGAGGAGTTCATTCCCCAAAACCATTAATGGGAAAGTTATGCGCTAGAAACATTTCCACCCCATCCAGAACACACAGAAAGTCTGGATATGAATGATTTAAAGACTGTGGGAAAGCATAAAGATGTTAAGGTGAATTTACTACTTTGTTCAGCACATAGATTGTGTGAGGGGTCTTCAGTATGAATTAAAGAAAGATTCCAGTCATGAGATATTACAGTTTAATTCAGACATTAGTACAGCCAGGGAGAAGACAATAATGTATTGCTCAGCTAAATAGGATTTCCATACTGGATTGCACCTGTGATCTATATGGACAGTGCAGCCTCTGTCAGGAGGAATAATGTGATGGGGATAATAGGCAGCTGTGGAAGGATTTACCTGGAGCAAGCTCTACCTGCTAATAGCTGGCTCATGTCCCGGCCCTACCCGTGAGCGTTCATTGTCACAATGTCCTGGTGGATGGGAGGGAGGATGTTCTCCTGACCTTCATCAGCCTCAAGGCATTAATGAATCACTCACATCTGCCCCTGGTTCGTGTCAAGCAGCAGCAAGTTCTGTGGGACAACGTGTTTAAAAACAGGGAATTTTTTTAAAAAGGCAATTAAAAACGTGATGTTGTCAGTCAAATGTTGCCACACCTTTGTATTGAGAAGGTGGGACACTGCAGAGCCCATGATATCTTCATTAAATTACTCATTATTCAAGTATACCAACCCCCATCACTTTTTATTCACCCCTGCTCCAAACTGAAGGTAGTACCAGTTTTCCTTGCCTCTAAAAACACTTGCAGATGGTACCTAGGCTTTTTACCTGTTTTTCCCCTTTTTCCTTTTTGAGGTCAGGTGTGGCAGTTTCAGTCAAGGTTGGGTAAACTTCCTGGCTTGGTTTTTCAAAAGTGTCATCTCTTGTTCTAGTCTCTCTAGATCTTTGCTTTGACTTCTGACCGCTTCTGTTTATGGACCTGTGAGCTTTTATTTCTCTTAGAAAACCTGGAGGAAATAGAGGTGGCCGAGGGAGAGCGCTGTGCCTGTGCGATGTGTGCGCCACAAGATTCGCTTCAGCCTTCTGGCGCTTTCCTTCCTCCCTTATTGTTGGGGTTTTTTTTCCCCCAGTTTAAGCATTTCCAGCAATGGCTCTGAAGTAATCCCAGTGCTCTGTCTCTTCCCATTTTTCGGCTGAGGAAGCTTTGCAGCGTGTGTTGCAGGGGCCATCAACCCAGGCTCTATCGCACATCAGCAGCTCTGCCGGGTGTTTGCCGCTCTCTTTGGGAACAGCATTCCCGGAGCCGTGCCGTGAGGAGCAGAGAACAGATGGGCCAGGGAAGTACCTTGCTCTCGGTGGGTCTGGAGAATGAGCTCATTATCCAGCCAGCGGTCTGTCGCAGCAGCCTCATTTACCGGCGGCTGGTGTCAAAGACAAGCCTGGGAAGCAGAGCCTGGCGGGGCGTGAGCGTGGCCGCGCCAGCGAGCAGCTTGTTGGGAATGAGGGATAGGGAGGGAACCTGCGAAGGCAGGGAGTTATGAACAGGCATCAAAAAGCCTCATAAAAATGACAGCAAGTGCGGGTTTGGGGAATTAAAAAATGTCACATGGAGAGGAGGCACATTTCAAGGCTGACTCTGTGATGAAGGTCCCGTTCCTCAGGTGGTTCCGCCTCCAAGTATTCCCTAAAAAAGCCATAAAATGTGTTTAAAGAACATGATGTTCAAACATAAAAAAGGACACAAACCTTCCAGGTTATGTTAGACCAGAGAGGTAACTGAACAGCTTTCCATCTTTTTCCTCTTCAAATGCCAACTGGGAAACACCTCTGACTGCTCACGTGGCTCAGCTTGCCATGCTGAGAGCCAGGGAGCATCCGTGGGGCTGCTGAGCTCAAACCACCTGAGACATGGAGCATCTCCCTCCTTGTTCCTTGCCCTCTTGCTGGGATGGACACCAAAAGCTGGGAAAACATTTTGCCAGGAGCAGAGTGCAGATTAAAAAAGCCAGGAGAGGTGAAACTCTGGGATTTAGCCAAAGGCATTGTCTGGAAGCCTTGGGGTTTGGCTTAGTCATTGTGGTGAAAGTTTGAGGATTGCAGGAATCCTCCAGAGCTGCTGCTTTGGTTGCTGGTAATGATAGGGAAAATTTTGGCACTGATTACTCAGAGGAATATAAAAAATGTCAGAGCTTGAAGCAGGCTTGGAAAAGGAAAGTGCAGAGTGGGAAAGCTTTTGTTTATTTGTAGTAAAATCCATGAGGAGTATGGGGGAAAATGTTGTCTCTGGGTTACTCTGTGGGTTTGTGTGTGATTCGTCAATAGCATTAATAGTATTAAACTCCCTGCCTCAATATTATTGTTGGGAAATCTGGCTGCTTGGGTAATTCCAAAATTTATAATCCCAAGATTTATACAGGCAGAGCACACAGTGTGAGCCACTGCTGTGCAGAATGGGGCTCTGCACCCACCAGGGAAAGTCTCACCAAACCAACCCCTGACCGACCCCAGGAACACCTCCTGTGCCGGGAGAAGTGGGAGGACACTCCAGCTTTCAATTAGGCAGAATTTTGCGTTTTTAAAACGGCTAGAGACAACAAAAATACATCCCCACAGGCTGCTGCTGGGGTGTTTTGTGTCAAACCTGTGCCGGGCACAGCTGGCACGGCGATGGTGCGTAACCTTTGCGGAGGTGCAGAGCTGGAGGCACACAGATGTTCCGGCGGGATCGTGCATTCCCTGCCCACACAGATGGTCCGCTGGAGCAGCCTCTCCTCCCCACAGCCCATCCCACCTGTGGGCACTTACCCAGCTGAGGAGGGGCTGCGTTCTGGGGGGAGCAGGACAGATTCAGCAGCACTGCTGGCTGTGAAACACTGTGCAGTGCACAGCAAGGAAGCCAACAATGGGGGCTCGCTCCAAAGCAGATTTCTATCCAGAATCCATACTGGTAATTCACCAGATTGTGGAATGGATGGAATTACATGGGATTTTTTTTTTTTTTTTNGGGAGCTTCTGTCTGAGAAAAGTTAGTTGGTGCTGAATTGGATTTGGTTCTTCTGCTGTGTGCTCAGCTTTATACAGAGAACAAAAAAGGGCAGAGAAGAACAAATTGACTCTGGAAATCACCTCTTACAAGCTTGGCTTCAATCCTGCCAGCCCTTCCTATAGGGATGAGCCTCCCACCCATGTGGAGCAGTGGGAGTGGACGAGCTCCTTCGCAGAGGCAGCTGCAGAGCCTTACTGGAGCAGTTTCAGAGGGGTTTTCAGCAGCCTGCACTCGTGCTGCATCCCAGGGGAACATCTCCCTCCTGCCTGGCTGGCACCAGACATTTACCCCTTCCCCATCCTCACCCTTGTCCTCGCAGCAGGAGCAGGACTGCTGCCCGAACCCTTCCAGCATCAGCACAGGCCAGGGTGGCATCAGCCCTTCATCCAAAGCTGGGAATAAACCCAGAATTGGCTCAGACCTCACTGTGACTCACATCACTCGATTCTGCAGGTGAGAGGAGTGTTAAGTGAAATGGAAAGCTGTGGGAGCATCACTCAGCACATCAGGCTTCGCTGCTTCCCTTAATGGTCAGTAGGGAATGTGCCATGCTGGGCACTGAGCTGGCACAGGCTGGCCTGGCACTCCTGACCTCACAAGGACCACACTGACCGCCAGCAGTGAGAAAACACAGTTATTGTTTTTCTAATCAATCACACCTTGCGGTTATAAAATGCAGCACTGAGTGCAGCTGACGTTTGAGCTGGTTTGGTTGGCGAGCAGCGGAGCTGTCCAGCAGGGATTTTGTCAGCTGCTGCACCATGTGGACATCACAGCTGGTTAAGGAATAGCACTGCATCATGCAAAATATTTTGCAGGCAGGCGCTTTGCTAACCCTGGAAAGCGTTTTACAGATTCTTCTGCAGAGGAGGTTGCCAGTCAGTGGCATGGTTTATTTATTTTGTTTGGTTTTCTTGGGTTATTAAGCATGTTTTATTTATAGAGTGTGCTTTCTAGAGAACTGTCTGCATACATGTTCTTAAATAAAGCATCTGCGGGTGCTGGGCTGGTGTTTGTGTGTGTGGGGCCATGCTGGTGCCAGCAGACAGCTCCATGGGGTCTGTAGGAGCTCTGGAGATGGGCATGGAAATGCTCAGTGAACTGGAGAGAAGCGCTGGTGTGTCTGAGTTTGTGGAGAAAGAGCTCATGTGTGGCTCCCTGTGAGCCCCACCCGTGGCTCATCCCCTGTTCCAGCACAGCTCCTCAGCTGCTGCAGCCCTTTCCAGGTGATTTTAGTGGAGAATCCAGAATGACTAACTCCAGCCGTAATCCTCTTAAGCATAAGCGTGGAAATAACCTTGTGTTGTAAAGAAGTGTGAATTTGTGTGTGTGTATGTGAATGTTTGCACCATCTGTTCCCTTTCCTGCAGCACAGAGTGAGATTTCTGTCTCTTTTGCTCAGCTCCAAACAGGTATCTGTGGTGCTGATGTCCCCCATGACACAGTACAGATTGCACAGGTTTTTTCCTCTAGAAAACACCAAAACAGGTGTATCACTGCAGTGCAGGTAGAAATCTATTCTGATAATAAACACCCTCCTGCCTTTATCTCCCCTTGTCATCCTCTTAATTAAATTGATATTCCTAAGATGTATTCCATTTAGGATTTGGGGTTTTTTCCTACTGAGAAGCCCAAGTAGAAGGAATTAAGTGCATAATGGTGTGGCCAGATGGCAGAGCTGTACTGAAATACAATTTCTGCATTTGTAGGTAGGCTTTGTCCTAGCAATCTGCAGAGCAGCCAGTGGGCAAGGAAACCCTGCTTATAAGAGCTATTTCCCATGATTATTAATGCTCTGGAAGCTGAAATCAAATATTGCTAATCCGTCACTCACAGTGCTTTGACACTGAGCCATCACAAGGAAGGCAGTGTAGTTTAAGTTATACTTCGACTGTAATGAGTTTTGAGAAAACTGAGATGATCATCCAGAGCAAAAGTCTCCAGTTGGTGTCACAGAATGAATTTCAAGCTCTTCCACTCTCTTTGGCCTTGTGGGACTGCTTGTCTCCACACACCAGGTGCAGGTTGCCTGCAGAAACCTTCCCCACAGGTTTAGGGTGGTTTGGGGGCATCAGGAGCCATCTGCAGTGTGACACGCGTTTGGCTCCTTCTGCAAACAGCTTCTGGGGCACGGGGCTTCATCTGCTTGGCAGGCTGTGGCATTCCAGGGAGGCGAGGCTCACACCTGGGCTGTGCTCCTTGCAGAAACGCAGCAGAATTCTGTCTCGATTGCCCACGGCGGGGGCAGGAATGTGCTTCCAAGGATACTCAGATCCTTGGGAAAGCCACAGGTAACTCTGGCGTGATGCAACACAGCATTGGAGGTTTGCTGTTCCTCTTGGCCAAGCGGAGAAATCCTTAAGGACTCCCGAGTTCCATGGTCTGATGCGTGGGAACCTTGCCAGCCAGGATTTCAAATTCCATGTCTTCCAATGGCTCCTCTCCCTCAGTCACTGTGGCTCCAAACAGGAGCCCAAGGGCTGTTTCATGCAGTCATGGATCCAATCAGGATTCAAATAATGTCCTAAAAGTGTGTGTATAACGTGGGACAAAATTTACATGGAGAGATGGAAACCCTTCAAACCCCAAAATTTTGTGGCTGGGGCTATTGCAGTTTCTTAAAATGAGCTGTAGATTTTCTGTGGCAGCTTAATACCCAGTTTTCACTTCCTGGCATTTCAAATAATTTTAATCAAATAATTTAATTCAAATGATTTTAATTAATAAATTTAATTAATTAATTTTTCGATTTACAATTTGTTCCACAAGTAATGCGGTTTGCTGAGATTACACACATTTTCTGTAATTTTGATTTTACTGCTGTATTCATTTAGCTCAGCAAATTTATAAAACTAATTAAAACAGAAGTACTTTTTTGATTCAAATTGTGAATGAAAAACAAGGATCTAATGTAAAATGACACTTGCAGGGAGATTAAGACCAATTGCAACTCCATGGGTGTTTTACAATGTGGTTTTTTAAACTAAAAGCAATTATTTTTACAGCAGACTCTTGGCGTGGTTGTATTGTTTTCATGTTTTGAGATGCCAAGAGAATAGGATCTGATTCAGTAGTGTACTCAAACATGTCCAACGTTAGCCATGGAGTTGGTCCTCACTGAATTCCTTGGATTTCTTTGCTGAACCGAGACAGAGCTTTGGAGCCAGATCCCACTTCAGTCACTGAGGTTGTGCTGCTCCCCAGTTCTTATTAACTCTTGTCATGCAGGGGGTGAAAATAATCTGCTATTCCCACGTATTCCCAGGATTTGTCCTTGCCTTGGGAGTCATCCCACCCTGCTGACAGCTGAGCTCCGTTCCGATCCCGGGTGCCGGGAACGCGTGGGGTTGTTTGAACTCGTTTGGTGACAAGCCATCGCGGGTTCAAACACCAATTACCGCGTTTCAAGTGACAAATCTGGAGGGGAGAAAAAAGATGATCATTTAATAAATTTCTTATGAAGGCAAATGACTCATACATAAATCAAACGGCTTCGTTAAAGGAAAAAGCTGAACGCAGAGGTGACGAAGGTTAACTCCGCAGTTGTGACACCAACTCCCGTGTCACTTCTCCCGAGCTCTCGCGGTGAGTCGCTCTTGCGGCAGCGCCTGTCACCATCCCCAGCTCCTCTGGCAGCAATGGCATTTCCTCTGTCACCTTTCCCAGCAGCAAAAGCAGTCTAAATGTTAGGAGGAATTCACAATCCTGCTTTTGACGGGGGTGAATTGAAGACTTTGCTCTTCTTTCCTGTGCGCATCCCGTGCAAGCTGCAGCGTTCCCGGTGTCCCCATGGGTCCTGCTCCTGCTGTTCCACAGATCCTGGCAAGACACCTGCCTCAGCTGATGTCCTTGCAGTTCTGAGCTGTGCCTTTGTCTGGACTCCTATCCCAGGCCATCCCTGTGCTTTTTCCTGCTGCTCCAAGACTGATCCTTGCCCTCTATGCTCAGTGGCAGCCACGGCTGCTGCCAAGCCACCCAAGTGAAGGATGTTTTCAGGACCCATCTCCCACTTCTGGGCACCCACGGGCCACCCTGCACAGTCCAGGGTGTTTGTCTGACTCTGTTTTGGCTGTCTCAAAGACAGCCATTGGGATTTTGGCTGACTTCACCAACCTCTGTGTTGTGAACACACAGAGAGAGGTTGTGGGGTGCTCTCAGGGTCAGATGTGCCATCCCAGTTGTTGTCACCTTGTTTGCAAATGTCATGGCACTGTGCTCTGTGCTCTGGGAGTTTGTGACCGATGATGCCAATGACGAGGCATCTCAGCTGCTGCGAGAACAGAAAAAAGCACAGAAAGGTTTTACCCGCAACGAACACAAGATGGAATAATTTTTCGGTGCCTTTGGAGCTTTCAGAATTGATGAAGATGTGGCGACAAGGAATTTGCACATCCTCCTGACCCCATATGGTTGCTCCCTCCGCAATTCTCCGCTCACGTGTGCAGCATTCCTCTCTCCTCATTTCCTTACACCTTGAGCAGAAGCAGGGCAGGCAGAGAAAGGCAGCACGAGCACCAACCCGCCATATGTTGTTCCTAATGATTGAGAGTGGTGGGTGTGCGCGGTGCTCTCCGAACAGATTCCGCAGGCCAGGGGCCTGTGGCACTGCAGCTGTTGTGCTTTTATTTCCCCCAGTCCTCTCCCCTCGGCCGCCGGATTCCGCAGCCAGGAAGTTGAGGATGCTGTTGCTGTGATACACCTTTGGAAGACATCTCCTCTGCGAGGATGCAATTGCTGCCACTTACTCCCCCCTGAGTTACACAGCCCAGCACCGGTGCCAAGTGCCAGGGAACATGGTTGCAATTGGGGAATTTCATTTTTTTTTTCCAAACCTGCGGCGTTCAGCACTTTTGTTCTCATCCCTGTGGCGGAATCTGCTGCTTTTTCCAGATTTGGGGTTAGTCCCAGTGCATGTGGATGTCTTGCAAGTGCCTGAGAGCAATGGGAAGAGAGAGTGGAATGGTCTCATTGCACTATTAGTTTATCTTTTTATAAAACATCAGGAATGCAGAGTAGAGCTCTTTCAATGTCTCATTCAAGCAGGCAGGAACATTAAAATGTACATTATTTGAACCCCAAGAGACACACACTAGCATTTCTAGTGACAGTAGAAATCTTCCTGTATTCCAAACTCCTCAGGAGAAACATGGATAGCTTTATTCAAAATAATGACACTCAGAATTGCTGAATCATGTTCCCGGAGCATCTGTTCTGGAGGAAAATCAGCGCTGCCATCCCAGTCCTGTTCCAAGAACTAAATAACATTGGGGTTTATGTGTCTTCTGGTCTGGGAAATGCATCAGGATGGTCCCAGCTCCACCATGTCTCTCTCCTCACCCTTTTTTAGTGGAAGTTTCCTTGCCCGTGGCAGGAGGGTCAGAACTAAAAGGTCTTTAAGGTCCCCTCCGCCCAACCTATTTTGGATTCTGTGATTTTGGGGAGAGAAGTTGTCACTGAATATGTCAGAGAAATTTTAGCATGAGGTTGGCAGGGATGCTTAACAGCAAGCAATAAGGAGAGTTGGCCCATTAAATACTTTATTAATCTGACAGACAGTGTTTATTTGTTGTATTTTTTGATACAGTGGCGAATTATCTGGCAGCAGCAAAGCCCCGAGTGTAGGTGACCTCGCGGTGAATCTTGGCCGTTTTATTTTCCTGAGTGCTACAGGGAGTTTTGTTTCATTTTTATGGAAGAACCGAGGTCTCTGTATGAGCTCCACAAGACGTAGCAGGACTCTGCTCTCACACTGAATATGAGACCTGCTATGCATTAAAATAAAGTGGAAGTCTGCATTAAACTGGCACAAGGCAGAAATTAACCTCATATTCTGAAAGAGGCACTGATGCCATGCAGAAAATAGTCTATTTGGAGATCATTCTGCTGATATTTTTCTCTGCTATATCCTTTTTTTTTGGGGAGGTGGGGGAGGAAAACAAGCTCTCGGTGGCTGAGGAGTTCATTTTCTCCCGCTGCTGCTTTTTTCATTGAAGTCATCATAATCCTCCATTTGTGACATCAGAGTTACTGGCTAGCGAGATAATTATGATTTCACAAACTGAAGATTATGACCTTCAAATGGGGAAGGCACAGCGGGGAGGACAGATTCCTAAGCAACAGCCATCAGATATTTGTGAAATATTTGTGAAAATGTCCTTGCAGTTTAAAAAAAAATGAGGGAGAGAGGGCAGGAGGGAAACATCCAAAAAATATTATCAGCAGAATGAGTTGCCAGCCAGCATTTTTATTCCCTAAGTTTTCCATTTGGTGCCCATGATTCTCTAACCTGTCTCATTTAGCCTTAATGAACACGAGACATTTTTTTAGCATGCCATATGTGCTGTGGTCCTTAGGAAAAAAAAAATGCATCCAAATAACTTATTTTTTATGTTCTGACTCCACCCAATCACAATTTACATTTTGCACAGTCTGATGCCCATCTGCAACGTCTTTACTATCAGAAAAGGTAATAAGAAAGGGAGGGAAAAAAACCACAGGAACATGTTGAATGACTGACACAAGAAAACCTGGTTGGCAGAAGATAATTTTTGTCCCCGTGTCAATAATAGGGTTGGAATCGTGGCTCCAGTGGTGGGTCAGCTCCTGTATCAGCAATGGCGTGAGAAGAGGCCCAGCAGTTTTTGGGGAGTCTCTGGGAGTCTCTTGCTCTGTCATGGGTGGGGAGTGGTCCCTCTAGGCAAGGGGAGGATGAGGAGCAGCCCAAAGGAGTTATTTCATCCTGAAAATGAGCCGAGTTGTGCTCAGCTGGATCCTTATTTGTAATTGTGGGACAAGCTGTTTAATGACCATGAACTCTCCCTATCCAACCTTGCAAATATTCCATCCTGAAAAGGTGAAAAGCCTTGAAAGGACATCGATTCCTCTTCCATCCTTCCTGCCCTTAAAAACACCGAAATCATGTGTTTTATCCTGGCAGGAGGAGGAGAGGAAGGAGTCGCCAGAGGCAGGTCCCAAGCAGCTCCAGTATCCCATTTTCCCCGTGTGGCTCTGGCTCTGATGGGGTCTAAGGCAGCTCCAGGAAGGTGCAGATGGATTGTTCCTCTCTGCACCCTCACCTTCTGCTGAGCACAACGTGGAGCCTCGTGCTCAACCACTGCAGCAAATGATCGCAATCAATTACAGTTAGAAAACAATCAACACTTTCCAAACAAACCTCCAGCCGTGGCAATCCAAATTAGGCACTTTAAGCCGTCGGAGAGATGGGATATGGCCACGTTTGGCCTCTCTGCAGCCCCACCCTGTGATCCCACACAGGAGCAGGGCTCTGGCAGTATCCCAGTTCCCATTTTTCTTCCTTATGTCTTTAGGACATTTTTCCTTTAGTAGCCTGAGTGAGAAAATGTCTCATATCCCTCTCCTGGAATGGTACCGGTTCAGGAATGTTTCATTTTGATAACAGGAGCTGACGGGAGCTATTCCAGCCCAACGAGGCCTTCGGTTACTTCCTCTGGGATTGTACAAAGTCAGAATTGAAAATTGGTCGCAGTAGTCACAGCAGCCTTTGTGCTAAGCTGCCAAGGGTTCGTGACTTACAGATTCCTTAAATGCTGCAGGTGACCAAAATAAGCAGCATTTCTTATTTGTGTGACACATAGAAGAGAAATTCCCAGTGCTGGCATTAACTCCCAGGGCTGCACTGGGATGTGAGGAGCGAGGGGAGGCAGGGGATTGTGACCATGCACGTGGAATCACAGGATGGGTTGGGAGGAACTTTTAAAGGCCATCTATTCCCACCCCCTGCAGTGAGCAGGGACATTTCCAATGGGATCAGAGACATTTCCATTTCCTCAGAGCCTCCTCCAGCCCGGGAATGTTTCCAGCGATGGAGCTTCCACCTCTCTGGACAGCCTGTGTCAGCGTTGTTGGGGAGGATGAAATAGGAAAGCCTTATAAATATGATTACCTGGCAAAAGATGCTGAGAATATGGAAACTCTAAGCGAGATTGAAATGATGACAAGCTTTGAGATACCAAACCCCAGTTACTGAATAACTGGAAAACAATGGTGTGGCCACGGAAGGTAATCCTCCTTTGGATTAAACAATCCCCTCTGCTTGCAGGCAGCTCCAAGGGTCAGAGCAGACCCTGCCAACTTGGCAGAGGGTCCAAAAAGCAGTTTTTAGAGTTTAAAATATAACACCGTATGGTAATGCAGTGACTCTCATAGGCTGTATGTAAATGTTGTAGGATTTGTAGCTTGTTCTAGATTGGTTAATGGAAATTAGAATATTCAGCACAGAAGATGATTTATTGTATTGTAAACAGCAACCACGAGATTCTATTCTATTCTGTATCCTTCTTCTTTCTTCTCTCTCTCTCTCACCTCTCTGCCCTGCTCTGAGCTGTGTCTGGCAGCTCCCAGCAGCTCCCCTACACCCATGCCCTTTCACAATAAACCTCATGGTCTAAGACCAAATTCCAGAGATCTCTCGTCTCCATCCCAACTGTCCAAAACAAAACTGACCACCAAATCCTACAAGCGTCACCAAAACTTCCTCCTACAAAAATTGATCTGAGTGAGGCTCTTTGTCAGGTGTCTTGACACTGGGGATAAAAGTCAGGATTTCTCCGTGGGTCAAGACCTCCTCCACGCAGCCAACGTCTGACTGTGTAAAGTTGGGATATTTTTATGCAGTCCTGAGATTTAAGAATACTTCCAGTGCAGGTGATGTACTGGGGATATTCCAGAGCAATCGCAGCTAATGTAACTTTAACTCGGAATTCTGGAGCCTGGAATGCCCCAACTGCTGTCACGAGGGCTGCTTTGCAGAGCAGAGAAAGCGAGCTGTCTCCATGTGGCCAATTTACAGTCAGAAGCACAAATCCAATCCAAATCCTTCTGTCCCAGTTGAATCCACAGCAAACTGTTTGTGATCAAGATACAGCCTAAATAACTATTTGTATAAAATATTTAGTGACTAATTTCTCATTACAGATGCTTTGGGAAACGCTGTGAACTGCTTGCAGACAATTGAAAAATCAGAAAAAGAGGGGAAAAAAGGGAATTGTTGAATATGTTATTCAGTGCATGTGATTTGACCAGCTTTAGGAAGTGCAGTGTTGAACCATGAGACAGAGCAGCTGGAGAGGCTTTACCCATTAATAGCGAATAAAGGAGTAGAAGTACCGCACCAGGTACTACAGAAACAAGTGTGTATATATCAAAACAGAATTAATTTTAAAGTATAACCTGAAAATTCTGTGGTTTGAGTGAGAACCAGGTACAGAACTGACCCACTGACCTGCCCAGAGCCTCTCTCCTGTGGCTGGCCCTGCTCAGATCAATAGAAGGTTTTTTTTCTCCTAGTTAATAAACAAAAAACTTCATTTACTTCTTCAATTTCACTTCTGCTAAACACGAACTTGTGGCAGTGAACTGAAAAGACAACAGAATAAATAACACAGACAAATACATGGAGGAGTTCAATTATCATTTTCCCCCATTGAAACTGCCTTTTAACAACTACATCTTCTGACTGACAGCTTATTAATACTAATTACATTAGATATATGCAACATAACTAGTGCACTGGTACTTTCAATTATCTTCCCTTGTCTTCATTCCTTCCCCCTTGCTCCCATCCTCCCTTTTCATGCCCCATAACCACTACCTGGAGCCGCAGCTCAGAGCCAAAGGAGAAAAAGCTTTAAATTTCTTACGTGGGCAGGAAAGGCCACAAAATCACGTTGTGTGTGTTTGTGAGGCTGTGTGGGTGCTCACCGAGGGGAAATTCCAGCCTTGGCAGTGGCAGAAAATGCTTGGAATGTTTGGGGGAATTCCCTGTGGAAGTCCCATGGATTTCCTGTGAAGGTGCTGTGAAGTTTTAGCAGTTGGACTCAATGATTTTGGAAGTCTGGCTCAATGATCCTGAAGGTCTTTTCCAACTTTAGTGATTTGGCTGTGATTATATTCCACAATTCCAAGTTCCACTGGAGGTTCTGTGAAGTTCCTGTGGATTTCCTATGGAGGTCCCATGCTCTTTCAGGCTGATACACCCTGGTTTATACAGAATTTTCACAGCATTTTCAGAGCTTGGTGCAACCCCAGTGCTGATCCTGGGGAATTTGTGTGCTGGGTTGATCCAGGCTGGCATTGGCTCCCCACTACCAAAAC
This sequence comes from Origma solitaria, assembly GCA_013397895.1. Lineage (NCBI taxonomy): Eukaryota > Metazoa > Chordata > Aves > Passeriformes > Acanthizidae > Origma > Origma solitaria. Next base: position 1,021,929 of record VZRL01000642.1, read on the forward strand.
TTCACCAGCCAAACCCAAAACCCAGCACGATCTACCGCAGTTTTTGGGAGAGCTGAGTTTGGAGCAGCACTGACTGTCCCAGGTCCTTGCTCAGACCAAGTCCCCAGCACTGCCTCAGCTTTGTTTTAATCCCTACTTAATGAACTCCCAATTACTTATGCAAATCAAAGCAATGGAAACACTTAAAGGTTATTTATAATTCCTGGAAACATTATGAAATCAATCATTCCAGCTTTTACAGCTTTTACAGTGTCATTTAGATCTCTAACTTTTTACATTATATTGCTGTAACAGTTTATGAAAGAAGACAAATATGTTTTGATTTTATTTTTTATATGAGCTTGCTGATTGCTAAAACATCTATGACAGTTGACATGGAAATCAGGGAGGTTTTGATTAGGCTTTTCTGATATGTAAATGTGTGTAAATGAGTTTTATATATATTTTAATTTTTTTTTAAAGTTCTATTTAAAGAGCAGGCAGTAGTAAATTGAAATTAAAGAAAGAGCCTGAGAGTAATGCTCACGTCAGACTGCCTTTGAGATGCCCTGAATGGTGCTGGGAGGCAACACAGGGATAAATAGAATCACCAATACCTTGAGATTTATTTCAATAGTTTTGGGGTCCTTGTTTCCTCTCCTTTCAGTCTCAGCCGCAAGGAGCCACCCTGATGTTTCCAAATAGCAAATTTGCTCTTGTGGAGGATTTACCATCTTCTGCAAATCCCACAGCTTTGGATCAAAGCACAAACAAAAAGCCAGGATGGAGGAGTTGGATCCAAACCTCTCCTGAAATGGAGAGGTCTGGCCAGCTCCACCTGCAGCCTTGGACCTCCCATTTGTGTTGTGCCCTGCTGGAATTTCTGTTCAGCATGATGGAGCTCCGGGCTCTGTTAATTCACCTGTTTTCTTTCATCTTCCAAAGTAAATGAACAGCTATTTTAGCGGTATCGGGGTAAATCTGTAACATTTATTTTGAAAAGGAGAAAGAGCTCAGAAGATTACCAAGGTGTCCAGCTGTGATAATATTACCTGCCTTGTAAAATGCCGTAGGTGACTCTGAAGATCTAAAGCAAATTGAGGATTACATTAACTTCCTCCTGACTTGCTCGAATTATTAATTCAGTATCACCAACTATCAAATAGAGTAGGGTTATTCTTTTTTTAAGTATAAATGAATAACTATTTGTGATACATGACAGAGTACTGCCAGCAAATAATTAAAACCCGGTTTGATTGTATCTGTAGTAGAGGTTGGTATGCTTTTTGGGAGATGTTTCTGGTGTTTTCTTTATAATACAAGATTATAGCAGCCTGCATTGGCATTCAGCCTAAGCAGGCAGAGGAATGAGCACTGCATAGCAATGTGATTTTGTAATAGAATAGTTTTACCTCAGAGATTCACAAGTTCTTTTCACTCTCTTTGCCTCACTGCAGGGCAGATTTGTTCCATGTTGGTCAGTGAGCAAAGACCCTGCTCACCTCCAGAGATGGTCAGGGGCAGAACTGGAACACGGTCCTTTCCAAAACATTTCAGTCTAAAGCATCACTTGCAGTTTTGGAAATTCTCCCTTTTCCCAAAGAGACAGTTTCAGTGGTTTATCAGTTCTATATACAGAATAAATATACGTATATAACACTAATTGGAAGGTGCTCTGGTTGGCTTCCCTGCGTTCAGACATTCCTGGGAAGGGACTTGCTGATCCGATTTGCGCCATTTCAGGGGATGCCACTGCTGGGTGAGCGCTTGGGCGGTGTCAGTGATTCTGCTCCTGCCCCTTCCCAGAAGTGAGATCTCCTGGGGCTGTGGGAAGCACTGCAGGGCTGCTCGGAGAGCACAGTAATTGCAGGGATTCGGGAGAGGATGCTGACTCACGGCTCACATTAGCAAAGCTGCAGCGGGTGACACAAAACTGTATTTAAATCTTCCTCAGCTCTCGTGTTCAGGCTGAAACATTTTTCTCTGGTGGAGATGTGGCCTTATTGATTATTCATTATTCCTCAACCTTGATACACCAGAGCAGGGAGCACAAAGAAGAGGTGGGAATGGCCAGGAGCAGCACAGTGGATAGAATGATGGTTTTGGGATGGATTCTCTCCGGCAGAAAGAAAAAGTGGGAATAGCCAGGAGCAGCACAGGGCATAGAATGATGGTTTTGGGATGGATCCTCCCTGGTCAGAGAGGCTCACAACAGACACCTGAGCTCCTGCAGCAACAGCGAGGCACGAAAGGGAACGAAACATTCACCCAACAGATTGGAGAAATACAATTACCTGTTGGGGCGGAACCCTGATGTGTCTTGACCTCAGGACTGATACAGAAATCTATTTTGCAGCTCAGGCTCCCTGTTCAGTCAGGCTTGGGTGATCCCCATTTCCAGGGCAGCGCTGCAGTCCCTGCCCTGCTGGGGATGCTCCCAACACAGCGAGATCCCTCTCTAAATTCCCTTCCCTCTTCCATTAATCAGGAGCCATTTGAAATCGTAAGAGCACTGTAGCATTTCTGTTAATCAATAACTAACTGAGCTATTAATTTCCTGCTAATATATTCTTTTTTAGTGTGCAGAGAGTGGAAACTCGTCGATTACCTGTGCTGATCCTACCCAGTGCCCACAAGGGTCAGTGCAGAGGTTTCCCTGGATTTCAGGGAGGGTCTGGGGTGCTCTGAGATGCCCCATTGGGGGTGGTGAGAAATGCAGGAAAAGCAGGGACTCTAAAACCCCTCTCCTTGCTGTTTCATTATTTCAAGACCTCTGCTCAAGTCCTCACCCCATGTCCTGCAGCAGGATGTCAGCTGGAAAATTCGACACCTGCGAAATTCTGCAGTAGCAGAGCTCTGATAATGAGTTTAACAAATAATTATCTGCAGAACCTGTTTGTTTTATAGAAGTACAATAGTTGATGAACTTGCTATGCCACAATTAGGAGCTCATTAGCAAACAAAATTCAAGGGTAACAAATACCTTAAGGGGATGTTTTTAGGAGTATTTAATGAAATCATGAGATCAGAGGAAGAGCAGTGAGGAACTGTAAATTCCCAGAGATGCTACACACCTCCTGCAGCACCAGGGACAAAGCAGGGTCTGGAAGTCAGGACTGAAGCTCACTTTATTTGCCAGGGTTTGTACACGCTTAGAAATTTTAGTTCTTTCCCTGTCATGAGAAATGGTACTGTATCCCCATTTTATTTTTCCAAGCTAGCAAAAACCATATTGTTTTTCTATTCTGTTATTTAGTTTGAAGGTTTTAGAAAAAAAGGACACATTCATTTTGCTGTTGTAAGAGGTGTCTCAGAAAACAGGGTTTTCATTTGTTTTGATTTTTTTTTTACATATTTTTTTCAGTCTCATTGAGGAAATACTAATCCTAACAAAACTGGCAAAAAGTGTTCCTGGGCTGCTCACAAAGGAACAGGAGAAACATTCCTCATGGAATGTACTCCATCAAAGAGTGTTTCTAGGATTTTTTTGCTCTTGTTTCTATGCTTATTTGAGATGTCATTTTCTGTGGTTAACTCACCCTGTCTCCAAAAATCCATCCCTCATTCTCTCTGTAATGGATAAAGCAATAGGACAGAGAGCGCTGGTTTTTACCCTTGTCCTGAAAAAAAACCTTTCAGAAAATGATAATGGGCTCCTAACAAACGAGAGAGCTGGTTATCATTGGGGAGAATTAATCTTCGCCTTGATTGAGAACACCTATGCCAAATTACAAGCTACAATATCCATCTGCTTGCTGTTAGCCAGCGATATAGATTTATTGTGACATTTCGGAGAAGGAGTAAGAAAACATATGAACAACTGTTGTGGTTCATTAGCCCTTTATTGGTAAAACGTGGTGCTCGGGGATGTGAGAGGTGCAGGGAGAGACAATCCTTTGGCTGAAATCATTGCATTCATGCAGCTGTGGAGAGCATTCCCAAGGACAAGCTCGCAAATGAGCTGCTGCTTTTTGTCCCCTGACTGCGAGGTCGTTCTTTTGGTTGAAAGGGGAATGATTCAGCTCCAGGAGATGGAGAAAATGTTGGGGTACATCCCAAGCCCTCTGGGTGTCAGCTGCTCTGGCCACCAGAGTCACTTATGGCAGTGTCAGGCAGATAAAACAATCTCATCTTTCCTGCAAATCTTTTGCCACCAGAGCTGGGGAGGGCAGCCAGCGTCTCCTGCTCCTTCAGAGCCAACCTGGCAGGCCCAGGGCAGCACCACCAGGATCCTGCCTCCCCTCATAGCTCCAGATTTGTCTCTTACTCCAGTTGTCACCATCACAAGCTGTTCATTTGGGGCAGGTGTCTGTGAAGGAAAATCCATCCGTGTTGTCGCTTTCTCACAAGTGTTTATTTTTGATCTGCTCCAGGGGGCTGTTCCATGGGCACAAGCACACAGGATGTTGATTTATTTGCAGTTAAGGCTCTCAGAGTCAGGATGGCAAAGCCTTCTAAAGCCAACTCCCATTTCATATGGGAGAACCTTTAGAAATGCACTTTAGGTTTATGGCACTGGCTTGGCTTAATTTAATTTACGGTTCATTTAACCGATTATTCAAAATACCAGATGTGACAGACAGTAGATTCAGCTGAAATATTACCTCACAGGCACGTTCCACACTTGGAATCTGCTCTCCATATGGGAAGGTACGGAATGTCCCCTACCTCCATCCAAGAGCAATCAATTCGGTTTCGAAAGGAGAGTGAGGCTGGGTGGGAGACAAGGTCCCTTATTTCTCTGTAATCTTTGCAGCAGTCGATGTGAGACTCTAACCCGGGCTCTGTTGCGTGAGAAAAAATGTGAACTTCTGAAAATGCCAGAGGCAAAGGGTTTGTCATGTGTAAAACATTTGTTGCTTACTATTTGCTGATGTTAGGTTAAGTAAGTCCTAGCAACTGTTAGAAGTGCAGTGAAGGCAGACAATAAAACAGTGGCAGAAATGTGGAACATCCCAAGTTTTTAAGAGGATGTGTCTCGGAATGGCTGGGGCTGCCTTTGTGGAGCGAGGGGTCGGGCACAGCAGTGTTGGAAAAAGTGTGCGCAGGTCAGAAATCCTTGCTGACTTTATCATGTAGTCATGGAACGGTTTGGGTTGGAAGGAACCGTAAAGATTATCTCCAGTTCCACCCTCCTGGCATGGGCAGGGTCACCTCCCACTGTCCCAGGGTTTTCCAAGCCCTGTCCAGCCTGGCCTTGGACACTTCCAGGGATCCAGGGGCAGCCACAGCTTCTCTGGGCACCTGTGCCAGGGAGCAATTCCAATATCCCTCTGTCACTGTGAAGCCATTCCCTGTGTCCTGTCCCCCATCCCTTGTCCCCAGTCCCTCTCCAGCTCTCCTGGAGCCCTTCAGGCCCTGGCAGGTGTCTCCAGAGCTGTGTCCTCCCCAGGCTGCACTCGCCCAGCTCTGCCAGCCTGGCTCCACAGGGGAGGTGTCCCTTCGGTCATTGGTGCACTCAGACCTTGGGGGACAGGTCCATGTGCAGTGAGGGATGGCCCTTGTCCTTGGAGGTGGCCGTGGCCACCAGGTATGGACAGACGAGTCCCAGCAGTCTGTCCAGCCTCCCTCCTTGCCTCTCACCCCCTGCATTTATCCTTTGGACCGGGATGATGCATTTAGTCAAAACAAGAGCAATGGAGACATTTTTAATTCTGGCTCTAGTTCAGCAGGGAAGAGCTCTTTCCTCTTTTGGGGAACATCAGATGCCCATCATCACTTCTTTTGAAGTTTATGGCCTGAGGTTCCTTCATGTCAGGGCAGGGCTTATCTAGGGCACTTATCTAGACCTTAACTATTAAAGAAAGATTAAAAATTAAACTTTCAGTAATGCAGGAACCTGAACTTTGAACTCCCCCGTGTCAGTGGAATGTTAATCTGATCTCAGCAGTACCCGATAAAGTCGATCTGTCTTCCTCGCCTAGTTAATTTTTAATCATTTCTATGGATAGAAGGGCTCTGGTGGATGGTACTAGGAGGAGACTGCCTTCCCCCAGCCCTAGATCCTGGATGGAATGAGGGAGCAACTCGAACTAAAGTCCTCCCATGGTTTATATTCCGTATTCCAGCCCTGTGTTTGTTTACCCAAGCCTTGGTATGTAGGCGTGTTCTCCCGACTGACGCTCAAGGGTAATAGTACACAAAAAAATCTGCTCGTGTGCACATGTTCACAGGATCCTGTCAGGCTGTTAATGGGAACAGTATTTCCTAGGTCTGCAGCAAATGTTTGTGGCAGGTCTGACTGGGAAAGAGGATGGATACATTCAAAACTGCTTTTAGCTCCGGTTCTGGGGTGATTCGGTGGTATGTCCTGGGGTGCTTCTCTCAAACTTGATAGAAATAGTTCAAATTAACTTTTAAAGCAGTAGTTTTAAGGAAATTGAGATTTTGCTGTTGGTGAATTTTGCAGTGTTCCTGTTGTTCTGCATCAACACTACAAAGCCAGTGAGGGTGTCAAGATTAATTTCCTGTATCAGCACAGCACTGAATGCTGAATTTTATCATCAGTGTGAAGGGAGGGGATGCAGAGATTTTAAAGCTCATCTCCACAGCATGGACAGTCCCAAATTCTAGTGCTGGGACAACAGCAAGCCCAGGCTCTTGGTGACCCAGGGCCACCTTAGCCAAAGCCCTCCTTGCTGTGTCACCCTCTCACTGCTGGAAGGGAACAGGGTGACCCTGTCAGTGCCACTGATGGTTTTTTGTGGGTCCAGGCAGCTCCCATGAAGAAATCAGCCAAGGCCCCTAAAGAGTGAAGTGATGGCCAGAGGATCTCAGCAGAGGAAAGTCAGAATTAGAGAGTCCCCAGGTGGCTGCAGAAGGAGAACTATTCTCTTTAAAATGAACTTTCCAGAGTCCAAGCTGTCAGGCAGCTAAAGGGCTTTCAGAACCTAACCCCAATTAATTATCTGAGTGTAGAAAAAAGCTGGATCAGCAAGAAAATGTAGAAAAGATGAGGCAAGATGCTGCAGATGCAATACAGGGAACAGATGTGTGCACTTCTATCCCTAAATTATCCCAACATGTGCATAAATGCATTTGGGCAACCATAAGGTGGAAAAACATTGAATTCCCATGTTTTTTTTCCCAAGGTAGGGTGTTTAGAACAATTCTGTGTGCCTGATCTCAGATCCGACCCCACCATGCCTGCCTGTCCAGTGCGCTTTGGGGGAGCTGATTCTGTCTGGCAGCTTTGGAAGAGACAGCTCTGTGGAAATAATTAGCAGAAATGCAAATCAACATAAGTAGATTTTTTAATACGTCACGCCTGGAGCTGTGCTAAACTTAGCAGTGATGAATAAACAGCACCAGCATTCCCCTCCTGGAAAGGACAAAGAGCCTCCTGGTATTTGGGATGTCTCTGGTACTTTTGCTCTCTCGGTGTAGCCAACCCTGAACGTTTAATAACGTGAGCAGGCCCTCAAAAATTAGTGAGATTAATAAATGTTGAATGTTTTCATTCCTGAGCCTTGGAGGTGTACTTAGCTAACGTCTCTCTCTGCAACTGAAAGGCTGGGAAATTACTCCTGGTTAATGACGGTGAGATACTCATGTAATCACCTTATTTCAGGAGAAAGACTTTTAAATAAACTCCAAGAGACTCATGATAAAATAGCAGGAACTGGCAATGTTGAAATATGAGCCTCTATCATTAAACCATTCGCTCTTAATTAGTTTTTATTTGCAATATTGACAGCTAATCTCCTCTCTTTATTATACCTGCACGACTTCCAATGATTGGCACAGTGCAGTGTAGAAGTAACTGAAGACATAATTTGGTCCCTTCCACATAAGATTTCCAAACCACACAGGATTTTAAAGGAAGATTAAGGTGTATAAGACGTGTGGCCAAAAAAGTCAGTAATTCCAGACCTGACCTTGATTTCCCCTGGTTTAGAGATAATCAGAGACTTGTGGAATGCAGTCCAGTGGCCTGGCTAAAAAAAAGGGGTGGGATACAATTGTATCTGTCTTTCAACACCACCCAATTTTTGTGAAAATAAATAAATAAATAGGCAAATGAATAAATAAATAACTTTTCGTTTCAACAAGGTGACATTTGCTGATGTTCACTAATTTAGGAGAGACTGATTTATGCATGTTTAATCTTCGCTAATGATGACTCCAGGGCAAGAAATGAAAATAAGTGCAGTTAATAATACGTGTATATATTATTAACACCTCTACTGATGGAGAGGGGCCTTTTCCTGGTAGACAAATGTAGACACGATTTGTGGGAGATCTGAATGACTCAGGGCTGTCAGAACCTCTGTCTGTAACTTAAAATGTGGAGAGAAGGGATATGCAGACAGTAAAAATTCTCAGCTGATCAACTGTTAAAACTCGGATGAAAACTGTAAGAAAATACAATAAGCAGCCCAGTTCCTTATGTTTTGGGGTGCTCTGTAACAATGGAATTATGTGTGTTGGAGTATTGTTACACTGTGATTGTGGCTGGCTTCTCCTCCTGCCACACCAATATTGACAGGGATGCAACCCCTGAATTCGGTCCTGAATGCTGACAGACAAAACTTATTGTGAATATTAATGTGCCTGGTCTAATCATCCTGCTATTTTTTTTTTGTGTAATTCACTCGATCAGGGAGTTGGAATTCCCTCCTAGCTGTTACAGATTCAAGCATTTATGCAAAATCCTCCAGTCTGGAGATTTACAGTGGATTATCTACAAATATTTGAATACATTAGTGCAGTCCTTTAAATGCATTCCCTTTATTTACATACAGAACAAATAACAAGCAACTTGAATGACAGCACTGTAATTCCATCAAGGAGCTCGTGTCCTGAGAAACCACAGGAATAAATGGTTAAGAGGCCCATGGGTTTGGTGGAGCTCTGCCTGGAATTACGGCTCCATTACCTGGATTTCATTCTCTTTCCACATTATTTAAAAAAAAAAAAAACTAAAAAAAAAAACCAAAAAAAAAACCAAACCCAAACCAAAACAAAAAACCTCCCCAAAAAAACCCAAACTAACTAAACCCACAATTTTATCAATCATGAAGCCGATGTTGTGCTTGGAAGAGGGAAGAGCCAGAGAAGGGTGGGAGTGGCACAATTTCCTCCCACCTCCTTCTGCCACAGCCCAGGAGGACGAGGTATTTTCCATATCCATCAGCGTAGCAGCTGATCAGAGGGAAAACACTGGATTTGGGTTGTTCATCGAGCAAGGGAAGGTTTGCTGAGATTGGTGGGAGAGTCTGAAGAGGCCCTTTCCGTCAGAGCCACCTGGACTGAGGTCAGGTTTTTCTGTATCCATGGGGTTTTTTGGAAATTTCTGTCATTTGTGTTGCCTGATGGGGCTGAGCACTCGCTCTCAATCCCAGATCATCGCGATACATCAGCGGGGATTGATTGGGAAGAGCAGCCTGGGCTTGGTTTCTGTTGCAAATCTTCCTCCCGGAAAAGAGGGAGAATAAAATCCACCCCAAAGGCTTGCTGGGTTTCCTGTGTAGCAGGAGAGATGGGTTCCTGCCGATCCCAGAGGTAAAGCCCTAACAGTTTCCGTGGAATAGTCAATTATCTGTTTCATTGCACAAGCCAATATCCTTTCTCAAAAAGATGTATTAGGGTGTTTAGCCATTCAAGTGATCCATCTGGCTGAGCATTCAGAGATGCTCTTTACCTTGATTTATCAGGCCCAGAAGTGGTGTCCTTGAAGCTTCTGGGCCTGTGTGGGACTGTCCCTGTACCCCTTTGTAGGGACAGGGCTGGTGACCTTCAGCTTCTGGCAGGAGTGGGGCTGGTGCCATCACATCTCTCTGCCAGGAAAGCCTGACTGCACATTCCGTGGGATTTAAAAACTGATGTTGCAGGCGAGGGCTGAGGGGCCACCAGGTGCTTCAAGGAGAGTGCAAGGAAGCCCCCAGGCAGCAGATCCCTGATAAGACACCGAATCTGCACCTAAATCCTAATGGAGTCTGGCTAAACCCCTGCAGCGTGAGATTGTGCACTGCCCTTCAATCTCCTCTGCTTATAAAACACACATTACAGCTCCAAGATCCACATTATCCTCATTTCCATCAGGGATGTACCCCTCCGGCACAGCTGGGATGTGGCACAGCTCACTCCTGGGAAAGGCACTTTTCTCACCTTCTCCTCCAGGTTTTGCATCAATCTGGCTGCACCGTGCCCCTGGAGAGGGTGGCCAGTCTCTCCCATAAAACAGGGAATTGGGATTGCAGCATATTCGGGTCAGGCATCGTCACCTATTGCTGCTGGGCATGTGGTGAGATGCAACCCCAAAGCCTTGGACTGCAAAAGGGGAGGGAAATCCCCTGGGAAAAGCCAGAAGGATGCTTAGGGATGAGGCAGGACCCATCTGAGTGCCAGTTCCAGGCACTGGGAATGTCTGTGACACAGGAGCAGCTGGAAGGACTCTGTATGTCATGTTTACATCCTCAAAGTGCATGTCAAGGCAAGAGCATTTCCTGCAACACAAGTAAATTAAATCAACGGTGTAATATTTTAATTGCTAAAAAACTTCAGGCGAAATTCTATGTATTTGTTTTCTGGGCTATCATCCAGCTTTACAGGATAAATTCTTTAAAGGTGAATTATTAAATTAAATTAAGCTTTGGTTCCCACTTGCTGCCTTTTGAAACTGAAAATTACCACTTGGCAATGATTTGTTCTTCTTCTCCCCCCCTTTTTTAAAGTCAGGACCACAAGAAAGTTTAAGTATGAATGCATTTCTTTGCAAGTGGAGTTATATATTTAATATAATCCCAAACAGATTGTCTACTCAAACACTGTTCATTAAATGAACTGTCTGCAAGTGTGATTTACAGTGCAACGTGGTCATGGGAATGTCTGTGTGTATTTAATAACTGCACAGTAATAGCTTATTGGCAGGAGTGGTAATTCGATTTTGGAGTTTTATCTTATTTTTGAGTTTCTGGACCATGAAATCCTGCTGTCTGACACACTTTTCCATTGCTTAATCTCCTGAGATTTGTGTAAAGAACAACAACTTTCCTCCTTACTGAAGACACGGTGCCCTGCTGTATATTTTTTATTGCCACCCTCCAGCACAGCCACTCACAGGCCCCCTGTCACATTTATGGGCTCCGCACTGCCATATAAAATGCAGTAATAGACCAAAATATTGACATTTAATGAGCTAAGAGGTCCAGTCATAGAGAAGATAAAATCTTGCAGTATTGCATAAGTGCAAAAATTTTCAAGGATCATTTTCTGCATAATCTGTTGTGTTCTGTATTTAACTTTCTGAGCTGTCCTATTGATTCCCAGTCAAAACTCTCTTATTTAATGTACTTAAGGAACTAAACCAGCAATTCTTATTCCACACAGAGACTTGTAAGTGTGCTCTCCTCCTTGTGGCTTGCGAGTTTGGCAGGTCTGCACCTGAATCAACCCAAATTACGCCGTGTTTGTGTTTTCTGAACCTCTGAGAAATGGTTTTAGAACCAAATGCTGACAATTTTTCCTCTGGAGCAGTGTGATTTCAGCTGCACTTCCCAGAGGGGTTGCTGGTCTGGGGGTCTCTCCTGTGCCTGTGGAGAGCTGGGGGGCTCAAGGAGGACACACTTTAATTCACTTGTCATTATTTCAGTGTCTTTCTGCCCAGTGGAACTCTACTGTCCCCATAAATGCACGTCTGAACAAGCTAATTATTCATCCAGGACTAGAACTGAAATCCTTGCTTTAAGACCAGCTTTACCACTGAAATAACGCTGTTCAAGTTTTTAATTATTTAAAATCATATATAAATTGTTACACATACAAGCTGCATCCTGTGCACACTACTCTTTTGATAACTGGAAAATCAGGCAAGAAAGGGAAGAAAACATCAAACTGCTGAGATGAGAGGAAACCCAAGCTTGTGTGTATGACTGCAAGAAGTGAGGGAGGCACTGGTGGCTTGGGTGGAATTTGGTGACCTTGCTGTAACTGTTCAAGATTTTGAAAGATTTCCTCTAATTTTAGGTGTTTCTTTTTTAGTTAAAAGAGTTGGTAACGAGAGCCTAAGAGGTTTGTGAGCCTTAAGCTGCTCTTTGTGCTTGTGGAGTTTTATCAGTCTTAGCTTCTTCCCTTTACAGGGGTGTCTGCTGTGTCTTATCTATATACAATAACAGTATCTAGCAGGCTAGATAACTATTTGATGCCTATAAATGTGTTATCTGTATGCTCAGAAGTTTTCCATCAGGTAAGTGAATGGAAACTGCAGGAGCTTTGTAAAATTGATGCCGGGTTGGGGGAAGAAGGAGCTTGGCTGCATTTCTACCGCCGACGCCGTTACCACATAGTGACTCATCTTTGAAGAGCTCTTGTCCTGTGAACTCTGATTTTTACTCTTCTAACTGATCCACCAAAGGGTTCAAAAGCATCGAGGCTCTGTGGCAGCGCTCCAGGCAGGAGTGAGAATCCCCCAGAGCCACCAGACCTGCAGAGTGGGCGATGTACAAGCACAGAGTCGTGCCCGTACCTTCTGCCAGCAATTCAAAATGCTGCTGTTTACCAGCTCCTGGAGTGTTTCAGAGTTGAAAATTATTAGTAAGAGTGAAAATTCAGAAATCTAGTTCCCCAAGTGCCAGGAGAATTGCTGACTTGCTTTGCCTCTTTAGCTGTGGCTAGTGCAGGCAGGACATAGCAGAGGATTTCGATGTGCCGGAGCTTCAAACACACGGAGCAAACATTGTCACAGGAAACCACCAGCCAGGTGCCACTCCTTCTTTTCCCTTCCCTCCGTGTGCTCTTCTTTCCCCCTCCTCTTCCCCTCTTTTCAAAGCCGTGTGCATCAGAACACACCTGGCAAAAGCAGCAGGAGCTGCTCTCTGGTTTTGGAGAGGACCAGCTGCCCACGGAGAAAGGTGTGCTGTGGAGGGGACTGGGTGACACTGAGGACTCCACTTTCCAAAATGAATTTTGGCACCCAGGGAGGAGGGGAAAGGTCATCTGCATGAGGTTTAATTGTACCAGTGTGTGCTCAGCTGAGCTGGCTCTTTCATCCTGCCTTTGCACTCTTATCTTCCCAATGTGTCATCCTGTCCTCCAGAAATTGCTGAAATTATTCCTTTGGTCCTCATCTCTGGGCTTTTCCTGACTCTGTTGACTCTGCTGCCAAGCCTGGGTCTGTCTCTGTGTGCATGGAGCACACTGGGCACCCAGTGCCAGAAATATTCAATATTTGTTGGAGAGCCTCTGACTCCCTCCTGCAGCCATCCGTGCTGCTGTTGTTCCTATTGATCATCCTCTTCTTCTGGGATCCACATGCAGACCTGGTTTGCTTTTTAACTGATCACAAAACAAAAGAAACAGATAAAAAATCAGCAGAAAAAGCAAAGCAGAGCAAAACAAACACAAACCTGCCACTTTCTGCTCATGTGCTGTTGATAAATGTGCTCTCTCCTCATCCCTAAAAGGCTGCAGTACCTAGGCTGTTGTGCCATGCCATAACAGCCCCCAAATCATTCCTCCCCACTTCTCCATATCTCATCTGCCTCTAGGTCTCTCAGATGTTCTTATCTTAATGGAATTTTTCCTTACAACCCAGGATTGGGTACCAGGGGGCTCTTGCTCATCCCAGGCAATGCTTCAGCATGCATATTCCAGCCCTGCATTGTCATATGTTGCCATAAATAGCTCTCACAAAGAGTCCATATTTCTGCGGAGATTCGCCTGTCAGCTCCTAACAATGGGAGTCGTGCACAATGGGAAAATAGAATACCAGCTCCATCAACCTTTGACAGACTAATAGGGGTTATTTGACTTTCAATTTTTCATTATCAGGTTTGGCAGCCGCAATCGTCGTGTTGAAAAATACAAACTGATCCGCGCTCCCAACGAGGAGGAGCCGCTCCCGTCGGGAGCGCGATGCCTGCGAGGCTCTGCCATGTGCCCACTGACAGCACAGGGCAGGGAACCAGCTGCTCGTGTGCCAGGAGCTCAGAGATCTCGATGCTGCCCTTTCCTGCCCTGCTTTGATAGTTGGAGAAGAGTGGAGTGGTTTTCCTTCAGGCTGAGAAAGTTGGAGGAATTTCCTTCTCAGGCTCGAGGAGAGAAGGTTGTGTGGAGACCTCACAGCACTGTCCAGGATCTGAGAGGGCTACAGGGGTGTCAGAGAGGGACTTTGCATCAGGAACTGGAGTGACAGGACAAGGAGTTAGGGGAACAAACTAAAAGAGAGGAAATTTAGGTTAAATATGGGGAAGATACATGATAGATGTATGAGGGTGGGGAGGCCCTGGCACAGGTGCCCAGAGAAGCTATGGATGTTCCATCCCTGGAAGTGTCCCAAGGCCAGGCTGGATGGGGTTTGGAGCAATCTGGGATAGTGGAAGGTGTCCCTGCCCATGGCAGAGGGTGGAACAAGGTGAGCTTTAAGGTCTCTTTCAACTCAAACCATTCTGTGATTGTATTGCTGAAAAATCCCTCACCTGAGTTTCCTCTAAGGATGCTCCCTCTGCCTTGAGGGCTCTAAGTCTCCTGTTCAGAACCTTAGCTTGAGCTGAGGCTCATCACTGTCCTGCTGGCTCCTCAGGGTGTCCCTGTCCTCACTTTGTCACTGTGTTGTGCCTTTGTAGAAACAGCTTTTTTTTGGGAAGTGATATTGTCACAAGGCAGCTGCTCTGGGCTGTGCAAAAGGTGAATCACTCAATAAACATTCCAAAATTAGCTCAGATTTGCCACTGGCAAAAAAATTCCACATGAGGGTTGGAAATGCAGAAGCTGTTACTTTGCCTGTGGTGTGAAAAGGCTTCTATTTACACCAGGATAACTGTCCTGGAATAAAACCTGGCAGCAATAAAGGACAGTGAGCTACTTGAGGTCACTGCTTTTACCACAGAGTAATTAGTCAAGAGCAGCTTTATGGGCCCTCTGCAGGACCCAGGCTGGCTATTTAGAAGGGGAAATGGAACATTAACCTTTTTCCCGGAGAAGGTGTAGATAGTGTCACACATTTTAGTGAGGTTCCCGGTGTGCACAGGTCAGTGCTGGAGGTGTCCAGCCCCAAAAAACAGTTGGTTGTCCAAGCTGGGTCGGAGTTTGGACATGGAAATATCCCATAAATAGGAGGTATCTTGTGGGTTTCAATCTGGCAGATGACAGGGGTTAATCTGGAATCAAACAACACAGTTGTCCCTGCAGAAGACAAGACGTGAAACTGGAAATTTTCCTGCAAAGGCTCTCCAGGCCCTGCTGAGTATCCACTGCCACAAAAGACAGCACCTCAGGGAAAAAGATCTAAAAATGGATTTTCAGTGTTCCTCTAATTACTTCAGAATCAGTACCAGCAGAGGGGAGGTCTTCTAACGTGGACCTCTGTAATTCAGCAAGAATGGGCTGGCCCAGGACCTTGCTCCATTATCCAAGCCTAAATCCTGGTGGCTCTGTATCTAAGGGATGTCCAGGACATTTCAATATAAATAACTGCATGACTCTGTTAGTTCAGAACAGAGTCTAGCACTGGCTTACCTTTATAGTTACAAAATCTTACCTTAAAAAATCACAAATTACAGGAAAACCTCCTTCAATGGGAACCACAGTTTAAGGTACTCGAGGACCATCCTCCTCTACAGACAGCAGCTTAGTCCCACAGCTTAGAAATGGAAAATTTCTTTGTTTCCTTCTGACTCTGGCACAGCAGCTGCAGGGATTAATTGAACTCATGAAATCTATTGATTTTCTGTAGCTGTTATTAAAAAAAAAAAAAGGCACTTTTTGCACCCTGTGAAAGGTATGACTATCACTAAATTGTGTGCAATAAACCAACAAGGATCCGGTCTGTTGAGAAACCCGGAGTCCCATTAGTCTCCTAATTTTTATTTCAGAGCACAGAGACTTTTATTGTGTTACTGAAACTTCTGAGACAGTCCTGCTGTGCCATCAGCCTCATCTCAAGGGAGAAACCCACATGATCCCAACATCTCTTCTGTGGATCAGCAGGAGAGATGCTGGAGAAGAAGATATTCTCACTTCCGCAGCTAAAACCTGCTCAGCATAAAGGCCTGTGTTCTGTATCTCCATGTAAATTCCCATGTGGGCATCAGGAAAATGGAATTAATTTTGGAAGATTTGAAGTATTCCACTTGAGATAAGACATTAAGGTTTTTATTGCTGACCTCCCCGCTGATAGTTCAATAAAAGCAAAGCTGCCTTCACCAAAGTCCTCCCCACTCAGAGAGCTTCCAAGAGCTGCATTTGTTTACAACATTGAATAAATTGCCTCCACTAATAACAGGAATGAACCCAAATCCCAGGGTGTGTTTGGGGCTCATTCTTAGATCCACAGCACTGCAAATAGATTGGTACACAACCACCAGATTTTATTTTTAAGCACAGTTACATTTAGATAAAAACCAAGTTATATTTTAAGACCAGACCAAAATTCAAAGACAGGAATGTAATGTTTTTAATCTGAGGTTATCTATCTTAAAATAGTTTGCTTATGTATATTGTGGCACACAGTGGTGGTGGCAGCAATCCATATATTGCTTTAAGGCTTTCTTACTTAATTCAGCGATGGGGCTATGGATTGTGTCATCTCTGCTAAGCAATGGAGTTAAATAAATCCCATCCCCCCTAAAAATTTCCCAAGTTCATTATTAGTAATGTGCATAATGATATATCATAAGCAAATTCTTTTCCACCTTCCGCACTAACTAGAAGGGATTTTAGAGCACACCTGTTAAATTTATGTCCCCCATTGCCATATGCACATCACTTTCTGTTTCCTATGTTTTGAGGGAGTTTTTTTGTTGAGTAGATGCAAGATTACTTAGCAGGGAAAGTGCTTTGCAGATTAAAAGGTACAAAATACCTGGTTGGTGGTCACTACGTGATTAACGCTTAAAAATCAAATTCTGCAATGCACATCCAAGGCAGCAGGAGGGAAGGAGTCCACAGCCAATCTGTGTGTTGTGTGAGAAAAAAACAGGTCTTCGGTTTGAAGTTTTCCAGTTATATTTCCACTGGTTTAGGTCAAAGAGTGCTATTTTGTTTCCTCTAATTTAATGTAAAGCTTAGGAAAGGCATTTATATTTATTAAGACTTCAGGCATTTCCCAGTCTGGTTCTCAAAGACCTGAGCACAGCTTTAACTCACACTATACACAGTGAGAAGGGCGTGAGTAGGCAGAGAGGAGCAAATAGACTTTGCTTGTGTTCCAGCACTCCTGACGGAGTTTTGTGTGTGCGGCTCCTTCAGAGGAAGCACCAGCCTTTCAGGGTTGGAGCCTGTTGTTAAACATTCCCTCCCCAAAATGCATTTTTCCATTCCTCACTGCACTGCTGTTTGCTCTCTCAGAATCTGTCCCCTTTTCGAGCCTGCAAGTCGTGTCATGGTTGGCAAACATGGCACTGGCTCACAGTTGTCCTGATTAGATGATACCAGAGAGTCAGAGGCTTAATGAGGTGCTCTGGAGCATAATCACCATCACTGATGGGCACTTGGAGTGAGTTATTCAGCAGGATATGTTGCGTCCTGCGCTCTCTGGCTGGAAATAATATTTGCAAAGTTGCACAGTTTCTTGACCAACTGATTGAGCTTTCAGTAGAAAACCTTTCAAAGTCGACTTTATTTTGAATAAGAGTCTGTGTCTTTCCATGCAGTGAGCACTGCTCCCAGGAACTGCATGGGCTGAATGTTGGGAATGTTTTATTTTGCCTGCGGTGCTTAACTGAGCCTGTGTGAGGCTTGGGCTGAGGGACAGGAGGAGGAGCAGTGGGAAAAAGGTTTTCAGGAAAGGGAATGTTGTCCAAATAGTGTCACTGCTGGAAAAATGGATGTGGAGAAGGGCAATTCCTGCATTACCACAGGACCCAGGCTGAGGGAAGCTTATCTCAGTGGCAGAATTGTCTTTTGATGTCAGGACTCTGTGCTGGCTTCCTGTATCTTTGCTCCTTAGCTGACACCCTGTTCCTGTGGTCCTGCGTGCTAAAAAAGCTTTCTAATGACACAATTCTTTAATTAAATTCCAGGCTGTGACTGATCTGTGGGGAAGACTCAGCTGTCCTCCTGTCCCTGTCCCCTCCTGGCCGCCTGCTCCGATGGTGGCTCCAGAAGATTCTGTCCAACTCTCCCCCTGCAGCAGCGAGTTGGTTACAGAAAACACTGGGGCCGGCTCGGGTTTAATTACCATTAAATTAAGGCAGCAGTTAGAGCTTTAAATTGCACATTCCAAATGAAGGGAGAGTGGATGTTAAACTTAATGACCTGAAGGAAGCACTCAAGGTGCCGCAATGGGGATTGATCTGGAGACCTGTGGTTTGTAATGCCAGGAGGGACCTGAGCAATCACCTCCTCTGACCTTCTGAAGGCCACCCTGAATTAATCCAGCTGAGCTGGGCGTAGCTCAGGAAACATCCACTTGTGAAATGCACGTTTACAATGTTGAGGAGTGCACTTTAACTCTCAATTAATCATCTCCAGTTGTTATTTACTCTTGCTATTAAAATGCAGCATCTCATTTCGAGTCAAAGCTTGCCTAGCTCAATTCCCAGCTCCTGGGTCGTATCATAGCTCCGTTTATTTCCTGGAGAGGTGCAATTATGGAACTTCAGTGTCCTGTGTAGGTATTAATGAGCTGTGATCAACTTCTGCCCTCTCCTTTCTTCTGATTATCTGAACAGACTGAGTCCCTTACTTTTTGCACTGACCATGTATTTACTGTCCCTTTAATCATTCTTGTGGCTGTTTGATGTAAAACCTGACATGGGGACAGCACTGCTGTTTGCTGTTGTGGTTGTACCAACTCACATGAACAACGTGATATAATCTTTCTATTCCCATGTGGCTTTATTCTGCTGACACTGTCAGGGAATGCATTAGAGCCTTCACTACAATGGCAATGCCTGGTCTTGATTTCCAAGGTTTTTTCCTGTATTTTAGCCGCTTTCTTCCCCAAACAGACCCTTCCAACCTGTAAAAGGGCTGTACGTGCTTTGTTCCTAGGGTTCAGTTTATCCTATTTCCTAATTAGGATTTAGGACTCATTCAGTAGCTGTACTGTGGAGCACATAATGTTGATCTTATCAGGTTGCTTTGAATCAATACCTTCTCCACTTCATTATTTACCATTCTCCTAATCTTTGTCAGTCATTTGACATGTTTATCAAATAATGTTTTCGTATTTTCTTCCAGCTTGTTGATAAAAATGTTGTATAGCTGAGGGTCAATTACTCAGGGTCCTTGCAGGATCTCATTAGAAACACCCACCACTCTGTGATTCCTCTGTGGAGTGACTGAAACACAGTAAAATCAAATGGATTGATTAGTGAAGTGGTATAGGAAACAGTGACAATTAGGGAACTGCCACATTAAACAGTGCTGTGCTGGTAGAATTCAATGTTAAACCACGGAGTACATGTTTTATTAAGAGAATTTTTACAAACCCAATGGTGAATTTTTACAAACCCAATTGGTAAAATACAGTTGTTCTGGGCTGTGACTTTTTAAGGCAGAGTTTTTCTATTGGAAGAAGCATCAGTGTTGACACAGCTGTGATTTTTGCAAGGCTGTGGCTCATTTCAGTTTCTTTTCTTTTTGGCCTTGAGGGAATAAATGTTCCCCCTCATGGTAACTGTACCAGCAACAGGAGGGTTCCCCAAACAGCTGGGGCATCCTGATGTGATGCCCTCCGTCTCTGCAGGAATTTGTGTTGTCATTTGAGTGCAGCGGCTGAGGATGGGGAGATGCCTTGCCAGAAATGCAGGTTTCTGAGCTCTTCCTTCAAGTGTTAATGTGGAAACAAGAGATTTCATAAATCATAAACAAGCACAGCTTATGGGCAGGGTCTTGTGAACCTCATTGCATTTACATCAGAAACTTTGCCTATTTTAGTCGTGTAGATTATGGGATGTGATTTTTCACGCTCTGTAATATCAAGCCAAACCCTACCAAGAAAGCTTTGTTGCCTCAAGACTAATGAGGTTGTAAAACTCTATCCATAAAATCAGAATAATAGTATTCCCTTGCATCACAAGATTGCTGTAAGTACATATGTATATTCTGCACTCACGTGGCCTAATAATGTGAGAACAAAACTTCATTTATTCATGTGAAGGACAAGTATCTGCAGTGCACAAGGTTACAGGTAAAATCCCTGGGTTTTCCACCTTGCTATGTAAATGGAGAGGGACACCAGTACAGTTTATTTTATACAGTGAATAATTTAACATCAGTTATTCCTGAAATCTTTATTTGTCTTTACATGTGGTTATCTGCTGTGCTTTCTTTTGTATGTTCTCATTTGTTTAATTAAATTACATTTGGTCTTTCCAGAGTCCTTTCTGTCCCTCCTTGTTGTGGACATTTATTAATAGTGTCACTTGGTTGATAGTCTGTTAATTTTAATCTCGTCTGAATTTGATTATCTTTATCTATTTACACTTCAGAGACTTTCCCCTGAATTCAGGAGGACTTGCCCTCTCTCCCCACTGTTATGCAAGGCAAAGTTCTCATGTGTTCTCTGCGTAGGTGCTTTAATGGCGCTAATTAATCAAGAAGCAGCACAATAAAGGAAGGGAAAACATTACAAATGAGTGCAGCCAATTAATCTGCAGAGCACCACGAGTGTCCCAGGCTGGAAGTTCCTCTGGCATCACCCAGCGAGCAGAGCCAGAGCAGAGCAAAGCAGATCCCTGACAAACGATTAGCAGCTCTTCCTTGGCACCCATCCCTTTGGCTTTGGGTCAGGTTAGGGTTTAAAGCACTAATCTCTAGTGCTTTAGGTTTCTGAAACCCTGTGATAGCGCGGTGTAAGTACTTAAAAAACCCCAGTCACTTCTGGACGTGTTCAGGGCAACAGCATCGTGTCAATGTTTAAATGAGTTTTGTCAGCTCTCAGGTGTCTGGTCTTTTTCTCAGGGCACCAGGTCTTGCTCTCTCACCTTGTTCTGCTTTTAAGTTTCTAGTGCTTAGAGTTGTTGGAGAAAAACTTTCAAAATGTGGGCTAGAAATGCTCCAAGCCCTCTCTGCAAAACAGAAATATAGACACTCAAATGCATTTATTTTTAATTCCGTGATTGTTGCTCGTTCTGAGAGGGGCTGAGAAAAGGTTGGAGGGAGCCAGGGAGAAGCCTCTTGTGAGGGACCTGACTTGTTTGGAAACTGCTGGGTGCCTCCAGGAGTAACCAGAGCCTTGTCAGGGTGGGGAAATGGAGCAGGGGATGTTTGTGTTCAGTTTATCTGGAATTTGTGGCAGTCAGGATCTCTTGCACAAGATGGGGAAGGTCCCCGAGGTAGAATTTGGGTTTCTGACACCATAAGTACTTTGGCTACCGAGCAACACAGAGAGAGCAGAGGACACTTTTTTCAGCTGGTTTTGAAGAAATACAGTCAGCTCCCCTTGTTTATCCATTTTTAATAGGAAAGGAGTGGGCACATCACATGGGGGCTGAGCCTCTTGTCAGGAGAGAGTTCAGACAAGAGGCACACATGTCTCCTTGCTAGTTGTGTTGAGGGGTTTTCCTTCCTCAGTAATTTCAGTTTTTTTAAAATTCACTGTTGGTTCACCTTGATCTGTGTCGAGAAGTGAAATTCCTCCTTCTTAGCTCTTGATTTGTCTGTGGGGTTTAGGAGTTTAAGTACCTCACAGCCCAAAGGATTGTTGTCCAATTAATCAAAGCGTTTCTTTACATTGCACCAGTGAAGGGAGTGAGAAGAAAACAGCTCTCTATACTCCTGTCTATTCAGAGATAATGTGTAATTATTAAGAAATGCTGTTGCCAGTTGCCTCCTCTCTCTCCCAGTGGAGGCAAGGGGCAAAGATCACACACAATCACCTTTCCTCATTTTATCTAACAGGGGTGAAATTCTACTGTCAGGCATATTTTCCAGTTTAAGTCGTGATGTACATCAGATTGTTATGCATGATTATAAAACCTAATAAATTTCTCACCATCTCATTTTCCCTGGCTGGTGGAAGTCAGGGATTAAATGCCATTCCGATGGGTGGTCAGGTGAGGTGGAGAGCTGCACTCACAGCCCACAGCACAGGGTTGCATCTCCCCCTTAAACTCTGGATCAGGAATATGTCATTTGTGTCAGCTAGCCTGCTGGAGATTTCCCAATTTCCCAATTTCCCTCCCATTTTGGGAGCTCACGAGCTCTGGGTGTAAGGATCAATATACTGAGCCACAGAGCCTGGGACTTGCTGGTGCCACAGGAGTGGGAAATTGGGAGCCCATGTAATGGCCATTCAAGGGAATTTGGTTTGCTAAATGCAAGATGAGGTTCCGTGGTCACTTTTCTCTGTGATTCATTGCGATTCACATCAGCAGCTGATAATCTGTGAGCAATACAATGTCTGTCTGGGTTATCTGGAGTACGTGGCAGTGCCTGAGGCAGGGCTGTGTTACTCTTCTAAAATTAATAGGAGATGAATTCTGAGAGCAAAACGGGTGAATTCAGGTTTGTGAGGGCTCTGTCAGCTGCTCCTTGAGTGCTGTAATCCACACTGATGTTGGCTTTCATCACAGGGAACGAAAGCTTTTGTGGTTTCCAGGTTTGTTACATCAACAGTTCTGTCTGCATTCAGGGCTCCACATGCCCTGTGAGTACTTATTTTGCAGGGTGTGGTAGGAAATATTTAATGTAGGGATGATCAGAGTGAGAGCCTGGAAATATTAGTGAGACTGCTACCCAATGAGATTAGAAAATGAAAACAGTGAGGAAAAAATTGCTGTTATCTTTCTGTAGTGTTAACCATTTCAAAGGTACTGGAGAGCTTTTGTCTCCTTTTCTTGGAGTTGGAAAAATGTCAATTGAGTATCTCAGAAGGTGACCAATAAGTTTCTGGGCTAATACACGTTGCTAAATTGCTTTTCCTTGCTAAACACAGAGATCCATAATGCTAACAAGGGACAGGCTACAGCTGATATTTTGCTCTACCAAGTTCTCAGCATGGACGAGGAGCTTTCGTGGTTTCTTTGAGAAGCCCTGCCTGGCCCAGCTCAGCACTGTCTGATTGTTTGTCTCAAGGGAACTGCTGGTGAGACAGGCATTTTCCATTATTGCTTTCCTAGAGTTAAATTTGATTTGTTCTCTTACCTACTTCTTGCTGCAGAAACTGATTATGCCCTGATTTACTCCCCTTTCTTTTTGGTTACACAACCATTTGGAAAGAACACCCTGAATGATCTATTCAGCTTCAGACTGGCACAACTCTGCTAAAAGGTTGGAGTCCTTTAAGCTGCTCTTTTATCTTTTTTTTCTCTCTCTTTCTCTTCACGTTACTTAAAACATCAGCCAGAAAAATACTGCTGCGCCAGTAATCACTGGAAGTAAAAGTTCTGTTTAAAATTATGTATCATACTAAGCATTTTCAATATGTGAAGCAAATCCACTGTAGATGGAGAAGTGAGGGGGCAAAGTGGGGCAGTGGCAGAACTGAGGTACAACAGGTGCAGAAACTGAGTTCTTTGGGTCAACAACTGAACTGGAAATGTACTTGGAGGGAAAACTGTGGGAATGAAACGGGAGCTGTGTGGTAACAAAATGTTCTACTCAGTACATCAGGAAAAAAAGCATCCCACTAACGAGTCAAACCACCCATATTTATGGCTAATCCTGACAAGCAGAGGTTGCTATGAGAATAATTTGAATGACCTCTGTGGAACAAGGGCACTCTCCCCATGACTTCCATGATTCTTTGTAATTGTATGCTACATGTGATTTTCTAAAATACAGCTCCCTACCACAACATGCATAGGTCTTAGAATTATCCTCCCTTACCATTTTATGTCTTCGTTAGCTCAAACCATTTTCTGATCACTTTGATTTTTTTCTGTACTAGCACAGTAGTTTTTTGCTGAGATGTGTTTCCACCTGAACTGCAGATTTTTGAAGGACCCTGCCTATGTTAGATTCCACGTAGTTAAACTCGTGAATGCTGCTGAAATTGCTAAAATAGTAATTCACAAATATGGATTTCCTGCATGTGTTTTGCACAGCCTTTAGCATGGGTCATATTTCTTCTGAAGAGCACAGGACAGAGCAGAGTGAGGTTTAAGGCAAATCACAAAATGGTAACATCATTCACAAAGGAAGCCTTAACTTCCTTGTTAACTGATAGGTTTGAGAGGGAGTAGCTATTTTGGTTCACTTATCCCTATAGATTTATTGGCATATGCAATCTAATCATTGCTTGCAGTGCAGTTCCAAAAGGGGGGAAAAAAAAAATCAGAGCTCAACTTTATTTTAATAGGTTAGACTGGTGCAAACCTGTGTGATGGTGTTTCAGATGAAAGGACTGAGATCTAACAAGTCTCCATTCTGTCAAACTAGAAAGGACATGAACTATTATTTTTGACACGGAGGGGAAGTAATCAAATATTTAGGTCTTTTGTTTTCATTAACCAGAACAGGAGGATAAAAAATAGATACCAGAATATTCCTTTTGATTTGCTTCAAGAGTAAGTGAGGCATAGCTATTCATTCTTCTTCATTTTCTCTCAGAGATGGAAATCAAGAGCAGCGCTGTCCTCCCGGCGCGTGCTCCAGTTTGTTGTGGAAGGAGCATTTTCTCTGTCAGCTTAAAGTGTCCGTACAGAGCACTTTGTCTCTCTCTGTCTCTCTTTTATTTATATGAATGGTTTTTCAGCAGAAATAAGTGCTTAAGTGCTAACTTTTTTTTTGCCTCTTGAAGAGAAGATGAACTGCGTGTCAGTGTGTGCAGACAATGGATGAAAAACAAACAGAATTTGTTTCAGAGGTGTTTTCATTTACGCGTTCTCAGGGCTCGATGTGAAAGTGCCTTTAAAAAAACACCACAGACACACCAGCTTTTGTGCTTTAAATGAAGACCGAAATTCTCTGCTTTCCAAGAGAGCCATTCCAAAGGGTGAAACATAACAATTCCATTGATCCCTGCACCAGAGGATTTTTTATAAGGATACCCCAATCCCCATCTCAGAGGTGGAGAAACAGAGAGAGACAGGCAGAGATTTTTGCAGGGCGACACACCAGAGGGCAACAGCAAATGCAGGAGCATAAGCCAGGTCTCCTGAGCCACAAATGAGATGTGGTTGTTAAAGTCTGCACGCAGCAGAGTCTGGGCCATAATGTAAGGATTTATGCAGGGGCTGCTGGGATGCACATTGCAATATGATAATCGTTAGGATGGACAATTGTCCCACTGGCTGTCATTGAGCAATCCTCTGGTATGGTTTGTCTGCTCAGCTAAGGAACTGTAAATGAACTCTTTTGTTTTTATTCCTTTTGTTTTGAAGACGTCTTTAACTGCAGAAATCATCCTTATGATGTCAGCGGGGAAAGATTAACTCAGTACGTTTTTTCTGAAGGTGAAAAAACATGGAAAATTGCCTCAAGAAAATTACAGACTGTGTCCTGTTAAAAAGCCATTAATGCCTAAGGTGTTGGGGAAAAAAGGCATTGAAATTTCAAATATATTGGATGATTTTTCCCTGGAATTTAAAGGACTGAGAGTATATGCTGATTATGTTCTCACTCAGATTGGCTTTTGTAGGTTTGGTCCAATATTTCTTCATTAGGTGAGAATTAAGCATTACAGAAACGTACACTGTTTTCTTGCTGCAAGATATCCTAGACAATTTCTCATGAACAGAGAATATAGTGGCTTAAAAGTCATGTAATTAGGGGATTAAAATCTAAGTGTAAAAGTAATTCTGGGACTCAGGTAACAGCTGGAATGAGCAGGTTTTCTTTGCAATGTCTGTAGGAGATTGTCAGAAATAGGATCCACCTTATTAAAAGTGTAAATCCCGGGGCTAAGGATTTTTCTTTCTGCATGCTAGTGGAGAAGACCTGTTTGATTTAAGTCATGGTTATGTGGATGTTGCAGGGGAAGAAAGTTTCT
The DNA here is from genome assembly GCA_013397895.1 of Origma solitaria. Classification (NCBI taxonomy): domain Eukaryota; kingdom Metazoa; phylum Chordata; class Aves; order Passeriformes; family Acanthizidae; genus Origma; species Origma solitaria. Next base: position 1,047,727 of record VZRL01000642.1, read on the forward strand.
AGTAGATCCAAAGTGCTTTTCATACGTGGCTTTGTGATTTGTATCAACACCCTGACTTGCACTCAAAAGCAAATGGGGTTCACTGTAATAAAAGATGGATTTATTAAAACCCTGACCAGAATAGCCCATTATTGGTTTGGACTATCTAGCAGTGGTTTAAATGTGCTATCCTTGGGAAAGCAGGGGAGAAACCTTGGAATAAAGGTATTTTAAGTGTCTGCCACCGGTGTTATTTTCTGATAAGCTGCCCTTCACGCTCAGAAATGATGGAAGGTTGGCAGTCCTTTGCTTTCTCTTGGACTGAAACAAATACCACCAAGATAAAAGTTGCTGCATTTGAAATGTGTTTGAAAACTAAGTTGATGAAGAAGTGATGACAATTTTTTCTTTTAGTTCTGTACCCTGGCACCATGAAAAACATGTTTCCCTGTTTGAGGAGAAACAGCTGCTTGATAACCAGTGGCATGTGAGGACACAATCAAATCTCCTGGCCTTTGGGCTGGATTTACCAAGTGGCGTCTTCGCTGACCTTGTTGGTTCTGGAGCAAGAGGACACAGCCAGCTGCCAGAAGTTCACTCCTGTGGCTCTCACAGCTCCTGTCCCCAGCAAAGCCAAGGGCAGCAGCCCAGCTCACCCTGCCACGGGGCTGAAGTCCGGCTCTGCGCTGGACGGGGATGGAAGTGCCACTGCCTTCCTCCGGAGGAGGCAGAGGCTGCTCTAGCTGCAGCTTGTGCCTTCAGGCAGCCTCTGTCTAGACCCATAATTGTTATGTTCTAGTCTTCAAACCCTTCTCTGCATGATCTGCAGTAAAAGAAGATGTGCGAGTGTAATGATCTACATGTGTACACAGCCAAATTCTGCCTTTAATTGTGTTAGTACAACCCATCTATTGAGTGCACTAAATGCAGGGTGAGCTCTGCCCTGGCACATTTGGATTTGGACTGCTGATTAGCCTGCAATACATATTTCGCTTTACCACCGAAAGGACCTTAACCTCACTTAAAAAGAATAATGACAAAACAGCCCAATTATCTGTTCCCAGAGTCCATTACCGAGGGGGAACCAAAATTACCCTTTCTGTTAAAACAGCCCAGTTCTCTATTACATTTGCATTAAAAAAGGGTCTGAGATTAGGTTGCCTTTGTGTTAGGCACTGTATGAACAAGTAACAAGAAATAGGTCCTGGCCCAAAGAGGTTACAGTGTAAATTAGACACAAGTGGAGAGAAAGGCAGTGGCTTTCATTTATTTCCTAAGGGGAAATGAGGCACAGAGTGCATTACATTGCAGAAGTGCACAGAGTTAGCTGAGAATGAGCTACCCCAGTCCAGATACCTGTCTTACACTGCCAAAAGGTGATGGTTAGAAACCAGTGATGTGGTTATTTTCCTTCTGGAATTGGGACTCTGGGATTCTCCAGTGATGCGCAGGTGCAAGCCCCCATTTGGAAGCTGCTTGGGTTTCTACGTGGAGGCAGCATTTTAAAACCATTTAAACAGATTAAAACAGACCTGCACTGTTCTTCTGTCTCCCTTACTGGGAAGCACAGAGTCCCAGAACTTCAGGGCTGTGGTCATGAGTTAGGTTCCCCCAGCACTGCTGTCCCTGGCACAGAGAGAATTCAGTGTCACTTGGAGCTGCCCACGGCAGGGGACAGTGGCAATCCTGATTCCCAAGCTGATGAGCTATTGGGAAACAGAGCATTGGAGGCTGAAACATCTCAGTGTCAATGGATCAATACTTCTCCCTGAAAATCTGTTCAGTCAGAAATTAGCTGATGAGCATTGCTCAAAGCCAAGCTCTGACTGTTATCAAGGGCAGTTCCCAAGAGGTAGGAAGTAAAGGAAGAAGGCAAGGATGGCTTCAGCCTCCTCCCTATGTCCTGTCCCTCTTGCCAGGGCTCTGTCTGGGCCCTCTGGTGTCAGTCAGAGCTGCCTTCAGCTCCTGGTGCTGCCCTCTGCACCCTGCTCTGCCTTCCACTGACAGGATGTGATGGAATTTGTGATGGAATAACAGCACCGATTCTTTCTGGTTTTTTTTTTCTTTCCCACCCACACTCAAACCCTTTTCTTTCCTCGTTTCTCCCCTTTCTGTGTCCTGGCTGCATTTCCATGTCTTACATCAGCTTTTGTATTGCTGGGGGGATAATACAGCCCTGAAGTAATCACTCATTTCAACACCTCCCTATCTGTGTTTCTAGTTTGAGGTCATTTCCCGACCTACAAGAATGAATTCTGAATCTTTGGTGAATCTCACTCCTTGCTTAAAATACAGTGGTTGCTTGTGTCTTTCCTTTTTGACTATCTTTGCCTCAGAAAATCCATGGGTAGAATCCTGACTCCTGTGAATTTATTGGCAAACAGGCCAAGGGCTCACCTCACGTGTTTGGTAAAAGACCTTTCCATAACTGCTACAGGAAGAACTGCCCTTAAACAAGAGCTCTGAAGAGCCTGGAGCGCAGCCAAATGGAGAAACAAGGTTGTTATTGGCATGATTTTAATCATGATAGACAATTAGCAAAGCTTAATTATATTGAGAAAGAAAATCAGAGCAAGAGGCAGTAATGAATTTTCCTAGTAAATCTCTTGTGCTTCAGAATAAAACCAGCTGACCTATAAATACAATGAAATTAGAGGAGGTGTTTGCCCACATGGCTTAGCTCTGCGCTGCCTGGGCTGTGAGCGTGGCTCCTTCTCTGAGTCCCTTTTTAACACCTTTTTCTCCTGCAGCATTAATTCTGGGAACACTATTGCATTTTAGCCATTCAGATGACACCCAGTGTCAATAGGCAGCAAGAGGAAGCCTTTTTTTTTTTTTCCCTGCAGCTCAACTTGGTAGTATTAGAAGTTAATAGGCTTAGAGAGCCAAGGATTTTTAAAATACTGCCGTTAGCTAAAATAAATATTATTTAGAACTCACTAAGTGGGTTATTTTTTAATATTGTGAAAGTCGGAATGTTTCCAGAGGATTTTCTGGCTACAATAAAAATACTGAATTGAGTACTATCAGCCTTGGAAGATTCCAAAGAAGATTTCTCATGTGTGTGTTAGTAACCTATAGACCTGATACTCGGAGAGTGAAAGCATCTGGCTGAACTCAAGAGCACTATTTAAATCATTAAACCTTTTAATAGCACCATAATAATGGAGCTTATAAAACAAAGAAGCTTCTGGTGAAAGCAGAGAAACCCCCGTGGGTAATTTTATGTTGGACATCTTGAAATGCAAGCTGTGCTTGATGGAGGTGTGAGCAGCTCTGTCTTTTCTCTGTTGTAAAGCCTGGGAGATCAAAATGCACCAAAATGCACCTCAGTGGCCAGAGATGGCCAGGTGGGTGCCACTCCTGTGGGGCTGAAGTGACCCTGACAAAGCCCAAAGTGGAGATTTTCAGGGTGGCAGATGAGTGAGGGCAGGAGGTATCTCTTCTGAGGGTGCTGAGGTCCGAAAGCTGAATATTTCATTGAGTCTGGGTGGCCTGAGTGCAGCTCCAGCTGTTCTGGGGGTGGCAGTGCTGGGCTGAATTGGAGGTTTCCAATGTGCTGTGCTGAATTGGAGGTTTCTCAGCTCTCTCCACTGCACAGACAAGGGTTGTGGTTTTCTGAGCGTTCCGTGAGCTCAGAGCCGTGATTCCAGCGGGATGAGCGGAATGGAGGAGGTTCCTGGGTGCCCTCGCCGCAGCTTCGCCCCAAGCTCTCTGTGCTGCTCTCTCTCTGCTTGGGAGATCACAATTCCCTGTCTTTTAGGAATTCTCTTCCAGTTGGTGTCCCCAGGGAAGGTACCAAGTGCTCAATTTGTCTGAAACCAGAGAAGAAGCAGGAAAGGCATGTTTATATTTTTCTCTGGCGTTCACGAGGACGTGCTGGGTCACTCCCTGCTTCAAACTGACCCTTCTGTTAAACTCAGATTTGAGTCTCCATGGCAAGTTACCCACAGTGAGGCCTGCAGGAATTTAGATTGAACTCAGATATTCAGATCCGAGAAATTTCACATCTGGGGCTTCACTGTGAACCGCTTTTCAATTTGGCTTTTTTACTCTTGTCTCCAGACTAAGCAGAAGGGAGTGAAGGTCTGCTCATGCCGCCCTTACTAACAGAGATCCTAATTTTGACTGGCAAGTCAGATTTCCCCAAACAGAAGAGAAAACCAGAGAGAGCATCTCTTTCCAAACCATTTCTGAAACCCAATTAACTCACTGGAATAATCTCTAACTCTTCTTGTTAGACACTCCAGTGCCTTAGCAAGGAAACAGAGGAGGATTCTTGTTTTTGTGGGAAGGCTGTGCATAGTGACAAACAAGTTCTTGCCTGTGGAAAAATCTTTTACAACTGAAAGAAAAATGTTTTAGCATTTCAAATAGCTAATGCTCTGAGATCAAGTGAAGCTCTTTGCTTTAGGAAGTGAAATGAATCTATTTGACGGGATATTTTATTAATCGGTTTTAAGTTTTAGCAGTTTAGTTTTACATTTCCATTAATATTGTAGAATCATAGGAATTTGTGATAATGTTATTGGGATTATTACACGCAAGTCACTAATAGCAGAGAAGACGTAAAAATTCATTACCATCATTGAATTTAGAGCAAAGTTAAGTCAACCTAGTTATGTGTGATTTGTGTGTAGCACTGTCTAAGCTGAAATAGCTCAAAGCCTTTCATCTGCACTTTGTTGTGTTGTGGAGACAGCAGGATTTCAGTTGTGGAATCACTTCTGCTCTGTCTCACACCACAGCAAATCCTGTGGAGCCACCCAGGATCCACAGTGGACTGGGAGCTAATTTATTATATGCAGTGTGTTACAGATATTTTCCGTCTGTGCTTAAGAACACAGAGAGAATGTGCAAAGTCTCATTTTTAGTGTTTGCTTAAGGCAAAATCAGGCAATTAGTAGAGGGACAGGTTGATAAGCAAAAAGGGACTGCTCGTTGCTATCTTTCTTTGCAGTCCCTTGTTCAAGGGCCCAAGTTCTGAAACCTGAATTAATGATGAAATTAGGAGAGCAAGCAAGAAAGAGGAAAATATGTATACAGCTCCCTCCATCATCCTTAGCTGAACTGTTACAGCGTCACTGACTCCTGTGAAGCTACACCACTATTTCTCAGGCTGAAAAATTACATATTGGGGTGTGCTAAAAGCCCACAAATATCTGAGGTAACACCTGATGAAGTCATCATTTGTCCCTCTGAATTAAGGTATTGCATGGGCACTGATTCTCTTTCTTTCTATTAAGTTTCCTTACTGATATAAAGCTGGATTAAATAATTGCAAAGAAAATATTTACTCACTGGGATGTGAGTGCCCTGGTCCTGCCATTGTGCAAAAGGTTGATTTTTCCTCTGTATCTCCAATGATGCGAGCAACTGAAAGCAAAATCTTTATATACCTTGTCTTTTACCTGCTAGAGGGATCTATCTGTGGTGAGTGGCTGCCTCCAGCTGACTTTGGGGAGTGGGAAAAATTTTCCTGCAACGCAGTTTGGCTTTTGAAAATGAGGTGAAGCGTGGAAAATTGTTGTTTGTTTGTTTTTGTAGTAAGAAGTCCCCTAAAATATTTATGACCTTTTCTTTGTAGACTCCAGCCCGTTGTGCTTTGAATTACACACTTAAGAGCTAGGCACTGATTTTGAATGCCTAAATCAACCTTTTTATTGGCTTCTTGTCTACAAAATGGAATAATGTGTTCCCTTCTGCGGAGGTTAATAAAGCCTTGTGGAAAGCTTGTATTCCATAATGCCGAGTGCCTGGAACAGGCTGTAAGGGAATGAGCAATCTCTTCCTGCAGAGACAGTTTTGGATGGGATTGCAGGCTGGGATTGCAGGCTGGGATTGCAGGGGAAATGCTCTGGCACAGCTCTGTGGTCAGGAACAGCCCTCGAGGCCTCTCTGTGTATAACCAACCTGCAAAAAAAATAGGAATCTGTGTCAGGTGGGCTGAATGGAAATGGTGTGGGAAGGATGTTCCCAAAGGTCTGCCCTGGACCTTTTTCCTTTCTGTCTTCTGGCTCCTCTGTGGACAAGAGACTATTTCAGGTTTTTGTGTGAGGTTTTGGTTCCCTTTCCTTTGCTGTGTGGAAGAGCAAAGCACAAGGGGATGAGTGCAGGGTTATTTACTAACCTGAATTTATGGAAATGCATGGAGGAGGGAAAAAACCCCTCAACTACTACTTACACATGTTTCAATCAACCCAAATTCCTCTAGTAGAACCAACTTGAATAATTGAATGATCACTGGGCCAACAGATCAGCACGGATAGCACCTCTGGTGATGGGGAGGGGATTGATGTGGATGCAGCAACGTAGCTCAGCTTTTCTCAGAATCAGGCAAAAATGGCAGAAATGTTTCTGAAAGTTTGTATTAGTGGATTTTGTGCAAAGCATTGCTCCAGTCTGCTGGAGTTGAGAGGTCTTATTTTCAGTAAAGCTTCCATTTGGGGGCAGAAGGCAGAATTCTGCTTGTGTCTTCAGCAGTTAAGGAAATTAATGCAAAAGTATTCGTGCATTTAAGGGAAGATCAGTGGTGGGCGAAAGCAATGGAACATTTATTCTTCTGTTTTGGTCAATGGCTGGGATCTCTCACTCAGCTAGAGGAATTTACTGTGCAGTACTGCACCTGGAAGTGGCAGGCTCCTGTCACATTGTGGTTGGCACCCCACGTTTTCCATTCTGAGGAAAGAAAAGAACCACAGCAAACCTAAGAACAGTAGCAAATCCATATTGTCCTACTATGCTTTAATGTGTAACAAGGGCTGGGGAAGAGGGGTCCATGGGTTAATTATACATTGCACAAAAAAGGAATTTCCTTTTAACAGGGTTTTTTCCCCCTAATTCCACAGAACTTATTAAATAAACAGATAAATGCTGCATTGTACCATTCATTTTCTGCCCTCTTGTTTTCTTTTTAAACTAAAGAGGCTCAATAATATAAATTTTGCATTTTGAGAGAGCTTTTTGTGTCACTAAGCACATAAAACATTGTGTGCTGTCCTGGCAGTCACAGGGCAGAGAGGCCACTGTAGTCGCCTCCTTGGGAGCTGTTTTGGGTCAGAGCTCACCTGTGGATGATTTCTGTTGGCTGGTGCCAGTGCCTGACCCTCTGCATGGCATATCCATGGTGTACCCATGGTGTATCCATGGCATATCCCTGGCGTATCCATGGCGTATCCATGGGGCATCCATGGCTTATCCATGGCATATCCGTGGCGTACCCATGGCGTATCCATGGTGTATCCATGGTGTATCCTTGGTGTATCCATGGCGTATCCATGGGGCATTCATGGCTTATCCATGGCATATCCATGGCATATCCCTGGCGTATCCATGGCGTATCCATGGGGTATCCATGGGGTATCCCTGGCGAATCCCTGGCACATCCATGGCGTATCCATGGTGTATCCATGGTGTATCCATGGCGTATCCATGGCGTATCTGTGGCGTTATCTGTGGCGTATCCATGGCTTATCCATGGCGTATCCAAGGTGTATCCCTGGCATATCCATGGCGTATCCATGGTGTATCCGTGACATATCCGTGATGTATCCATGGCATATCCATGGTGTATCTGTGGTGTATCCGTGGCGTATCCATGGCGTATCCATGGTGTATCCATGGGGTATCCATGGCGTATCCATGGCGTATCCATGGTGTATCCATGGTGTATCCATGGCGCNGGTGTATCCATGGGGTATCCATGGCGTATCCATGGCGTATCCATGGTGTATCCATGGTGTATCCATGGCGCATCCCTGCCATATCTCTGCCGTATCCCTGCCGTATCCCTGCCGTATCCATGGAGTATCCATGGCGTATCCATGGCATATCCATTGCATATCCGTGGTGTAACCTTGGCGTATCCTTGGCGTATCCATAGCGTATCCATGGCGTATCCATGGCATATCATGCCTTTCCGTCTTCTCTATGGATACATTTCCCCATGGTGCTCCTCCTGTCCGGCCAAATAAACCGGAGTTAATCCCAGCTGCAGCAGGGGTGGTGTGGGCAGGACTCGCCAGGGTCACAGCTCCTGGCACGCCGCTCCTGCCAGCTGTAAAACCAGGCAACATTATTTTTAGCATATTCCCAGCCTGACTTATCAGTGAAGCACTTTGAGGTAACGACTTCAGCGCATTTGATGTTTGTTCATTTTGAAAGATGTCATTTTAAGAATTTCTGCAAGTATCAAAACTGCCCTGTGGGAGATCTGTTCCATGCCAAAATGTCATTTCAGATTCTAAACTACATACTCCCTCATACTTTCACTTTATAAATGTTTCACAGTACCTGCATTTTTTATCATTGCACTTTTGTGTGACCTGTGAGTTCCTTGTAACTAACCTACGAGGCCTGTCTGAGGGAAATAATAGAATTATTTTAAATGAGCTTTTTTCCTCTGTCAGAAGGTAAAGTCACCATCCAATTATTTCTTCCTTGTGCGTAGATATTTGTATTAATATTTTAACAAATGCTGTGTTTGTAGTGTCGCTCATAGGTCTGTGTTAAAATTAAATCAAATGTGTCCTGGAAAGTGAATGCTTAGTTTCATTTTTAATAGTTGTTAGAACAAGGCCTTATTTCTTCAGTAGCAGATCAATCTCCTGATATTTTCTGCAAGTCATCAAACTTCATTCCCGGGCTGTAATTACGTGTGAAATCCTGCCTGATGGCTTTCCTGGTAACACTACCACTCAGAGCAAACAGAAAAATCACCTGAGGTAATATTTACATTGGTGTCCTGTGTACAGTGAGCACCTCTGGAACATCCCCCTCGATGGGAAACACCCTCAGGGGAAAGGAGAGGGAATATTTGAAATGTTCCTACCAAGGCTGGTAGCATGGGGAGGTGATGATCAAGGGCAGACATGTATCTCTAAAAGTGCAATTTTTTTTTTATTTTTTTTTTTAAATAAAAACCAAAACAGCACAAAAATTGATTACTAGCAGGTGTTATGACCAAGAATCAGAAGCTGTCTCCCATTCCCAGCTCTCCAAAAGCCTGTGAGGTGCCATGGGGAGCAGCACCCCTGGGGGGGCACAGACCTGGGAGAGGGGTTTGACCTGTCCTGCAGCACCTGCGGAAGGGCACTGAGCCACGAGGCTGCAGGTTTGTTCTGTTGCTTTTGATCTCTCCTGTTTAAAGCCCTTCCACTTTGTAACAATAAATATTCATTGAGCTGAAGGGCAGGGGAATGAGAGATGGAGCACTTCAATCAGTGAGGGCACGAGTTTAAACCTTGGGGTTCTCTTATCTCAGTCTTTTTCATATATTTTGATCAGAAAATTTTCGTCCCAGATCTATGAAATCTTTGCAGAAAGTGTTTTAGGCAAACTGATTTCTCCACAGCCTCCACCAAACGCAGTGTTTTTCATGAACCATGTTGTTCAGGTTAACATGCACAGCTAAAAACTTGTAGGGAGGGTAAGCCTGAGGGAAATTCGTCACTGTGTCAGTCACACAAGGATCATAAGGATGTAAACTCTTCCATTTTCACTGGGGGTGTCTGTACTGTGCAGATGGAAAGTTAAACCTGCTCTTCCCACCTTATTTGGGTTTTGCTTTTCTCCCTCCACAAACACCTTTCCTAGGATTTCTTGGTCCACATAGCGCAGTATTGGATTTTCCCTTTCTACCGAGCTGTGCATGAGGTGGTATAATAAGATCTGATAGTCATATCTTTTTTTTTACAGCTACAAAGTCATGAACTCCAGGGCAGTATTTCCACCTCACAGCAGGCTTCAATAGAGCAGTGTAATACCTCTGGCAGCCTTGGGCTGCTCTGCTAGGAGGAACACTGGGTGCCCCCGACAGTGCTGATTTAAGCTTCACAGTTAACATTATTTTTAAGGACTCAGGACACAGAAAACCTCTGATAAAAACTGGTCGCTTCTGTGCTCTCCCCACAGAGCTGACACCAAGTATCAGATGTTGGAGAAAACCTTTCCAGGCAGTGCTGCCTGGAATTGTTCAGAGCTGTCCTAAACAGGGAACAATGAATGGCTTAAAATAAAAGATAAGGAAGAGAAATTTCTCCATAATTTAACTGTCAGGAGAAAGGGACTCTGGTCTTAGAGGTAAATAGGTCCTGTGGAAAATGTGTTACGTTTGTGCTGAGTATGTTTTTTTTGTGATGCTATTGGAAATGAAAATCCTGTGATACCCACCCTTCCTTTCGTTTGGTTTCTTGATGATGAAGATGCTGACCCTTCCCACCACTCCCTGCACCTCCATTTCCCTGGCTTTGCTCTCATAAAGATGTTTGCGCTGCCAATAGATTCCCAGCAGTGGGGAAGGTTAATGAGCAATAGGCACTGATTGCCCTTTTGCAGTCCCGTGGGGGTCAGGGACACCTCCCTGGGCGCAGGGAGGTCACTGATCAGGATCCCTGTGTTTGCAAGCAGTGCTCCCTCCCTGCTCCACATTTTTTTTCTGGCAATTGCTGCAGGTTGAGAACGAATTGATGCCAAAGCCAGTCACCCACAGCTCTTCGTTAGGAAACAAATTTTTGTAGTTAAAGCTTTTTAACGAAGGGGAGTCAGTAATGTGTTTGTCAGTACCTGGATGACAAGACACTGATCCCAGGGGGACAGTGAAGCAGGGGGACACCAGAAAGGTAAAATGTTCTTTCCAACTGCTTGCAAGGCTTTCTGTGAGGTTGTAGCAAGAGCAGGGACTGGAAAATGATAAAACTGTCTTGATGATGTCCTTCCACCACCCACAGACCTGGAATAACACAAGACAACAAGACTTGTTCTGAAGGCAGTGACCAATTTTATTTAAAAATGGCTTTTTAAACAGTGAACAAATTCTGCATGAGACAAAGCACTGAGGAAAATGACAAGTTACTGTTTCTGTTGAAAGATTAATTTAATTTGCATTCAGCTTGAAATTAAAACATTGAGTTAATATACATTTAAAATGTACTGTTACCAGGAACCAGAGGCAGTGTTTTACTGTTTCTGCAGAAAGTGTTTGTAATCTAATTAAGAAATAATAAAAATGAACACAACACAAGAAAGCCAGAGGGAAATGGTCAATGAGAATAGATGAAATTTCAGAGTGTGTTTGCAGTGAACTTATGACAATAAGGGGAAGCTTGGGAAACCTTGGAGGAATTACTTTTCCTGCAAACCCATTTATGGCCAAATCCTTCCAATTTCCTGTGGTGATTTTTTTTTTTTTTCTTGTGCTCTTCAAAATCAAGTCTGCATAATGCTAACAAACCATAGAACTTAGAGACCCTTAACAGTATAAATCAGGACCATGGTCAGAATCAAAAGCTGGATTTGATATGCTCTTTTTTAAAAGCAATGATGGATTTACTGTTTATAGACCTGCCTGTGCAAAGCTGCACTGCTGAGGTTGGTGTTTGCCCACCCACAGGAGCCTTGTGGGGACCTCTCCGTGCTCCTCCCTGCCACCCTTCCCTTGCTCATCTCCTTTTTTTCTCATCTCATCACCTCATAATGCTCTTTTTATTCACTCAGAAGTCACAAATTAGGAAAACACACTTGTTGCTGTCAAAATATGAGTTCCAGACTATCAACTGTTTGGATGATAATTCCTCAGGACACAGGTCTTCTGACCTATTTTATTCAGTATTTAATGGGACAAACTCAGAGTTTATGGATCTCAAAGCCACAACTTTTGTAGTTTTTCATAGTATGTGGGTTACATGTCCAAAATTCCTCAATGCAGACACGTTTAGGTGAAGAAACCAGAACCTCTGCATTTGAGTTTATAGCCATTATTTGAGAATGCAAGCAACATGAAGATGTTCTTTCCAAATACTTACACCTTTAAAGGGATGCAGAACATCTCAAGTGAAGATTAATATGTACAAAATTACATAACTCCAGAATATGGCTAAGATTTGACAGTGTCTGCATTCATTGAGAAAATAACTATTGTAAAAAGTCCTATAAAGAAATATTTTTTTCCTTTTATCTTCAAATGGAGACGTAAGTTAATATCCCTGTTAAAAGGTAAATGTATGTAGGAATATTATTCAGAAGTCTTGATAGTTTTTAACTTCATGACTTTGAAAGTCATTTAAATACATTCTACTCTTCATCAATCATAGCTTCTCTTGTTCTGAGGAGAAACCTAAAAAGACAGTGGTGAATGAATGCTCTGTAAAGATTGCAAGGGAAGGGCTGAGAAAAGAACAGCATGATTGTACTGCCGTGCCACTGCAGCAAATAATGCACATTGTACTTTCAGAAGGGGAGAAAACAGAAGTTTTGGCAGGCTCCACTAGAATAAGTAATTTAAAAGCTATCACAGGGCTATCTGACCAAAACCACCAATTATGCTTATGGGAAAAAGGAATAAAAACAAGAAAACAGTTTGGACAGATTGGGTGGATCCTTCCACAGCTGATTCTGTTGTGAGCTGGCCCAACAGGAACTCATTTTCCTGCAGTGTAAGTTATGTTTATTGTTCATTATCCCCATGCTGGATCATGTAGCTCATATATTTTGCTTTATGGGACAAATCAGATAACAGTTTAAGGCTGAGGGGTAACTGACTGTATATATCCCCAGCTAGTTAAACTGCTGGTTGTCACTGGGCATCTTTCATGGGAAAGGCAATTTCAAGAGGATGAGATTCCATCTAACAGAAGTACCTCAAAGTACATTTTTACACTTGCTCACATGCAGTATTTATTTCATAGCTATCTATACAGAAGATAAATGTGAAAGATACAATTACTGAAAATCCCTCAGCTCGCTTTGAGCCCTGTGATTCCTTTCAGCTCTAAGGTTTCAAATTATCATCCCTTACAGAAAAATGATAAAAATTAGCTTGTTTTTTTATAAAAGCAGTTTTGTCTATCCTGCAATTTCATGTTGCTGGAGAGGATTTCATAGTAAATGTGAAAACGTTTATATTTGATACCCCACAAGCAGCGTGACAATTACCAATTTTTGCTAAATCAATGCCAGCAAAGAGGTGATAGCAGATACTTTATGGCTGCTAAATTTAAAATAATTCATTGAAATTAAAAAATATAAATTGGATATCTTTATGGCTTTTCTGTACATGTTTAGTTGGATGTTGAGAAACCAAGAAATGTATTTACAGGATAAAAAGGTTGTGCTGTGAAGAGAAAATTGGCTGAAAGAAATAATCTTTAATGCATGTCAGTGGTGACATAGAAAATATGAGGTTGTGATGTTACGAGAGTTGTGTCATTGACTCTGTTATATTGATATAAAGTTTATTGATTGTATTAAATTCTGTGTTTAAAATGTTCTCCCTCCTGGCTTTTGATATATGTAGCATCCTTCCTTTTCTAATTTTCACTCCTTTATATAAAGGGATGAAAGCAGGGCAGTTCCAGTCTGTTCCAGTTCAGCTGGTCTGGAGACACCACTGTGTGGATTTCGTGTGCCTTTCAGAACAACAGTTACAAACATTCTGCCAAATCTGTACAGGCAGAATACTTTATAATTGTTAGCCTCACATTCCTTTCAAGGGATTCGAGTGTGCTTTAGAATCACCACAAAATCCCAGACTGGTCTAGGCTGGGAGGATCTTAAAGATCATCCATTTCCAACCCCTGCCATGGGCAGGGACACCTCCCACTGTCCCAGGTTGCTCCAAGCCCTGTCCAGCCTGGCCTTGGACACTTCCAGGGATCCAGGGGCAGCCACAGCTTCTCTGAGAAATTCCCATACCCAGCAGAATAACAGAGACAAAAGACAGTACAAGAGAGAGATAGAAAGGTTTTTAGGTGCTTAATGCATTACTGAATTGGACAACTTTCACTTCCGTACATGGTCGCAACAAGGATGCTCTGGCCTGCAATGCAGTCAAAACCAAGGCTGTTCCAAAGCTGCCTAAATATTTTTTAAAAAGAGGCAATGAATTGAAAACCTGACATTCTCTATTTCACCAGAAAAATATCTTAAAGTACAGTAACATCAACAATGTATTTTTTCTCCTGTTTTAAGATGATAGCTGTGCTGGTCCATGGGCAGGATTTTGCCCTGTGTCTATCCAGCACTGCAGATATGTTTTCCTCCTAAGCTGGTTCCATAACCTCGTGCTACTCTGTGCTCTGTAATTGTACTGATCCATAGCATACTGGTTTTTTTTCCCCATTTGACCTTTGCTTTTCACTGACATTTGCAAAATGTGACTAAGTGAAACCAGACTAAATAGATGTTAACAGCAAAATCTTTTTGCTGCTCTTTCTATTAAAAAAAATAAATCTATTTCCTAGAACTGCAGAATGTGAGGACAAATGCAAAAGTTCTGATATTTGCTATTACTGCAGCACATCCAAATGCAATTAAAGGCATTGACCACTTGCTTATTTTTATGCGCTGATTTACACAAATCTATTCAAAGTAATGAGAAGCCCAGCTGGTACAAATCGTTACCAAATGCCTTTCGTAGCCACCTTTAGCCAGGGAACATTTGTTCTATGTTAACTGAGAACAAACTGTTTCAAATCATGCTGCAGTCCCTCAGAAGTATTAGACACACATTTATCAACTGTTTTGAAAGGCAAAATTAATTTACATGCTTCTCTACCACCAGATGTGTGTTCTGACACATCGTGGTACAACCGAGCCCAGCGTCTCAGTGCAGTTCCACAGCTTTTGGGTGGAGGGGACATTTCCTTGCTGGGTAAAGCAACCTTGGCAGCAAAAGCTGCTCAACAACCTATTTATTAGTATCTGCACTCCTCCCCTGCTGTTATATTAATATAATGAATTGTTCACAGGTGTTCCAAATGAGGTTTAGATGATCGCTGGGAGCTTTGTTACTCAGACAAGCCAAATCGAAAGGAGCAGATGCAACAGTCCCCCAGCAGAAGTACAAAGTATGACTTAATGAAGGTCATTCTGCACATTTTGGCCTTGGCGACCCTATGAACAATCAGACTGCCATTATTTTACTGTTTCTAGACAGAAGAGTGATTGCTTCTTGCCCACTTGCCTTGATATTTTTTTAAGTTGTCTTTATTACATCATTGGGAGCTCTTAATTGCATTTAGTCCTAGTCCCTTTTAGCTAAAATGAGATAGTTCCCGTATGATTGTTGTTAATCCGTGCTCTAAGTCATGTTTGAGCTTTGATGCTCTTTTTTCGTGGCAAAGTTTAAATCACAATGTGTACTCAAACACTAGGCCAGGTGAACAGACAGTGAAATGGACATTCCCAGCTAGATATGCAAAACGGGGAGAAAAGAGGAGTTGGAAATGGTGCCAGATGCATGGCCTGAGCATTTCCTGCAGGTAATATTGGCACTGTCCAAAGCCTGTGGTGTTCTTCTCTGTCCTCATTCTGTGGCAAATACAAACTAACACAATGCCATTATCCCCAGAAGGCCTGTGTATGCAATTAGCTTTGTAAATGTTGATTTACTGCTTTAAAAGCCTCCTCGAAGGCCGTGTAGGATGTGACAGAGCTGCAGAACCTGGGAGATGAGGTGTGTGTTGTTGGGAAGTGGAGGTGTCAGCCCAGCAGAGACCTGGATCCTTCCCCCTGGCTCTGTCACAGATTTCACTGGGATTTTGGAGAAAAGCTCATTTATGCCTATTCCTTATGATGGAAGCAGGGGTGAGGATTCTTTTCTTAGCAGCCTTTTTAGCTGTGTTTAGTTTATGCATTTCTGAGATAAGGCTTTTCCCTTGCTTTATGTCTTACACCGCTTATCATAAAGGGATTGCGCTCTCGGCTGGAGCCTCTCGGTGCTGTAATAATTGCAATAAATGTGAGGGCTACTGCACCCAAAGTGCTACTTAATGTCCTTCTGTCCCCAAATGGGAAAGAGAAGAGGCTCTCTTCTTTTTTTTTTCAGTTTAAAGGGAATGCACTAAGGTCACAACGTGCATCAAAGGTCTGTCTTAGCATCACTCAGCCCTGCGCTTGGCAGGCTCTCTAACATGCACACTTTGATAGTTCACTGACAGATATCACCAAGGAGAAAGGACAGCATTTTAACCTTGAGTACACACTGCAGGAGAAAATTACACAGGGACAGAAAAGCGATGTACAACTCCTGTGCAATGAGCCGAAGAAAAGGATCTTCATTGGACTTTTCATCTAGAGAGGGTTTGGCGAGGAGCTGCCAAATGCTGTTGTTCTGTAAGAAGGGGTTTGCAGTGTGTTCACGGGGGCTGCAAGTGGTCAGTGGTGGAATTCCCAAGAGGGTACCATTCCTGACAGCAAATATTACTGAGTAGAGTGAGACTGTAGTGCAGACGTGAGCACAATATTCTTTGCTTTCTCTGGAAGAGACATCAGATTTGTCCTTTCTCCAGCAGTGTCCATCCTTCTTTGCTCTAACAGGACACAGTGCATTCAAGATTAGGTATAACCTAACTCTTGGGTGGGTTTTAGTGTGAAAGATGTGGATCTGGATGCTTTTCTGGCTTGGGCCTTGCTAGACTTTGTTTATATAAGTTTACACTGGACTCCTGGGGGCAGGTGTCTCATTTTTATTGGGCTTTATGGCAGAGGCCACAGTGTGGAGTGCAGATGTAATTGTTGAATTCAACCATGAAAACTGCCATTACTTGGTTTCTCTGTGACATCTGTTATATCCTGTTGTGCATGTGATGAGAGGCAGATTTTGTTTCATTTCAGAATCTGTTGGTGAGCATGAATAGTATCTACAATAGTTGATGGCTCATCAAAACACATATAAAAGCTCTGCTTCCCAAGCTCAGCTTCGGGAGGTGTAGCAAATCAGTGCTCTGTAGTGAGAGGAATTCAGTTCCCAGACCATGGCAGAGGCAAAGCAGGGAGTAGGTGTGGCAGGCAGGCTGCAAAAGCCCCTGGGGACCAGGCAAGGAAGATGTTCACAGAGCACAAAAGTGAGAGGGTGGATTTATGGCTACTTGGCTACAAATGTTTGCAACTCCTATTTAAATTCAGCAGGTTTTCCCAGGAACTGCACTGTCTCCCGTCCCAGTTGGATTCAGGGGGATTGTGTCCCGAGCACAAATATGGACAGCGCCAGGCAGGGCTGGAGCATACGTTCCCACAGATTTGGGGTTAGCACGAGGGCACGAGGCTGGGGGAGCTGCTGAACATTCCCATTTTCCCATCCTGGCATATGTGCTCCTGGTCACATTCCGGAGCCGTGCGTTTTACAGCTCTCCTCCTTCCTCATCAACAGGCCAGATGGATCTAGTCTTGCCTACCACCCACTCCTGAGCTGTGTTATTTATTGACATTTGTCTCTCCCAAGGACTTGCATTTCAGCAGAAGGTAAGCATTCATTTGGCTGCTCTAGGTCTTTTGTAATTCATTAGCTATTTAATCAAATTTGGATTTTTTCTCCTTGCTAAAGACCATGTCAATGATATATTTAAGTTCTGAGTAAAAATATTTAATATCAAAAGCTTTGTTTTTTAAATTATAAGGGTTTTCCCTGCTCTGAAAGCTGACAAACATCTTGGTGTTCCTGTTCAAATTTATTTTTATGTTGAGGAAACAAGCTGATTGTAAAGGAGATACGCTTAGGCAGATGTTGATGAGAAATGAAGGAATCAGAAAGAAATGAGTTATTTGGCTTAACAATACCTCACATTTCTCTTTATTCTGTGTGTAACCTTGATTCCAGGTAACTTCTCTGGATCCTGATGCTGATGGTTTGGGCAGTTTTGCTAGAGGTTGGCATAGAGATTCAGACTTTAATGCACAATACACATGAAAGTCAGCCTTCCAAAAGTTGCAATGATGTGTGTTTAGCATCTAAACCTGGAACTTGGCCCACATATTTGGGTGCCACTGTATTTCCCAATTTGTTGAGTATTATCCTGGAGAAATACCACCTTAGCTACAGGAAACGCATATCTGAAAAACTATAATCTTTTCTGTGTATGTGCTGTGTAGTCTCAAGCTGGATCTTGAGGATATCACAACTGCCAGTTTTTTTAATATCCCATTTGTTAACAGTCTTTGAAATTATCCTGGTTTTGTGGCAGTGGATGAGGATTCCATAACTGGGTTGTATAGATTCTGTCTTGGTTCTGTCATAATTTCTTCTTAAATGTGAATAAGAAAGCCAGGAATGAAAAAAGACATAGACATTTAGGAACCTAAACTCCAGTGAGTTCCAGTGAGTAGTTTTCTAATATAAATAAATCGTATGTATTTGAGATTTTTTTTTAAACCTCAGTGTTTTGTCTCAGGCTAACATTATAAATTCTTTCAAGTGAAGGATTGTCTTTTTAGATAAACAGCAAAACCCCTTTAGAAAGGAAGCCCTGATCTAGTTGACACCTATAAATTTATTACAAAATAAAAATACTTCAAACATCCTTCATTTAAATTGTTATTTGAAGATTTATATTATTGCATTGAGTTGCTATGGTGGCACTTGCAATTTCCATTTCTGCCTGGAAAGCTTAAAGAGAAAAAAAACCCCATGAATAGCAAACGTCAGAAAGTAATGATTTGTCATGTTTTGAAATGTATTACAGAAATATCAACTTAGGCAAATATGTTTGGCTGAACTCTGGCATGCTGCCTGGAGCTGAGGCTTCCAGACTTGTGCAGAGCCTCACTGTGTGCAGGGATTGGGAGCTCCACGGTCTGGTGTCCGAGCTGGACAAGCAGAACATTGACATCCCGGGAGTGGTGGTACCTGGACATTAATTTCGTGGTGCTTTTCAGGGCTCCCAGAAGCGCTGAGATCTCCTATTTGAACTGCCACTTGTTACTATTGAGCCACGGGTGTGGAAGTCCTGGATCATCAGCAAGTGGATCAGCCCCACGGAATTCCTCAGTCTTTGGCCCAAATGTGTCCCACAGCCTGAAGGGTGGCGTGTTTCTGTCAGTGTCAGTTCCACCGTGTCACAGAACCATGGAATGTTTGAGTTGGAAGGAACAGTAAAGATTATTTCCAGTTCCACCCCTGCCACGGGCAGGGACACCTTCCGCTATCCCAGGCTTCTCCAAGCCCTGTCCAGCCTGGCCTTGGACACTTCCAGGGATCCAGGGACAGCCACAGTTTCTCTGGGTACCTGTGCCAGGGCCTCCCCACCCTCACAGGGAAGGATTTTTTCCTAATATCCCATCTAACCCTGCCCTCTGTCAGTTTGAAGCCATTCCCCCTTGTCCTGGCACCATATGCTCGTGTAAAGTCATCAAAAAGCAGTGGCTAAAGAGTCAATAATCAGCAGCTGTTAAAGAGGGATTATATCCAAGCTTGGAAATGCTGATGTTGGTTCTGAAATGGCAAAAGGAAACATATGCTATGGTATCCAGAGAATGGTGTGGGTTGGAAAGGACCTTAAAAATCACCTCATTCTAACTGCCATTCCGTGGGCAGGGATGTCCATGAGCTGCACTCAGAGACGTAATGAGAGGGTAAAGGAAAAGGTCAGGAATGTAGGCATCAAAGGCAAGTACAAGTTACTGTTAAAACAAGAGATTTAAAAAATGTGTTATTATTAAAAGGAAAACAATGAAAAATTGATTTCATGCTTTCAGATACAGCTTTATGTAGCAGTGGGCTCAACCAACTTGAAAATGGGCTAAGCAACTTTCTGAGGAAGGTGTCAGGAATCCTTCCTAGTGCCTAACAGAAATAGCACATTAAATCTTACTTGAAAATGCCTTTTTCAGGTAGTGCTCATATTACCATGCTGAGGGCATATTTCAGGATGAGTCTGAGGTTAAAAAAACACCTACTGAGTAACCAGTGGCACTTGCTTCAGCACTTGAGTTTTCCTCAGAGGTCTTCCATCCAATTACTGGCCAGATCCAGTGATATTTAACTTATCAGATCTGACAAGAGCTGAACCCAAGGTAGAATGACTGCCTAAACATTTATTTGTGTCAATGACACGTTTAAAACTCTCTGCTCTGTCTAAATATTTAAAAGGAAATATAAAGAGGAAAATGCAATGTGACATAAGAGGAAATGAAAAACAGCCTTACTTGTTGAGGACATTCACTACACACAATTGCTTTCTCCTGAATACCTGTTATTTTGGCAGAAATTGAGGGGAATGCAGCTCTAAATATCATGTTCATCTCTCTCTTTTTAACAAAAAAAAAGATTTTTACAATGGCAAGTGGATCTTTTGCTGTCAAAATCATGGAATATATCAACAGCCAAGATCTCTAGGAACCTCTGAGTCTGAAGTATTCAATTGTAAAGCTACAGCTAAAAATGAATAAATTATGGAGATAAATATGTACTTAGTAAAAAGGAGTTGCAGTATTGTCCAAATCAGAGAGCTTAAATATGTGTTGGCTGCTTGTTAAAGTACACAAAATCTTAAGAACAAGCTGCAATAAGCTTTCTTATTGGAGAAGTGGAGAGTTTAAAGTTTTCAAGCCCCCTTTTACTCTCTAATCCAGAGTAAAGCCAAATTTTGGAATTCTTCATAAAGCAGATATTCAGTATTTTCATAGTAGAAATCCATTTTCCGTGGTGGGCACCCTTTGCTCTCCGTTTCTGTGTGTTTAAGCTGGTGTGAGCACTTTGCAAGGTAATGCAGAACATGTGGGCTTTCTGGATATAAGGGATGCTGCAAATTTCCTTCACCTCTGAAGTTCTCCTAGAAAGGAGTTTATTAAATTCCGAGGTGTCTCTGTGTGGATCATCGGTGGTGTCTGGGGGGAATGAGAGAACAACAGAACTCAGAATGGGTGCATATATCATGCTCTTAGCAACATGTTCTCTGTTGGAACCTGACAATTATGTTTGCAAAAGCAAACCCTCTCTAAATTAGTTTGCAGTTAATTGGCTGTGAAAGGAAACACACCTTGCCAAAAAGGATTTGAAATACGAAGCAGTTTGGATTTGTGAAGAAGTCAATTGCTGTACTTGGAGAATCACAGATTCTTTCATGGACATCTGGGAAATAATGTGGATCATAATCTCCAGTGCTTTCACAAATTCCATTATTTGGCAGGACAGGCATCTACTTGCTGCCATCTACTAGAAGATAAATTGATTTTGGAGGGGCGGTCTTGGACTGTTTGTTGGAGCTGCTCACTTGCAGCTGAGGAAAGTGTTTGAATTAGGGCTGGCTCGGTAATATTTTAAATATGTGATGGAGAAAAACCGGGGCTACCAGATAGAATGATAAGATGTTGTTTCTATTTTTCCTCCTAGAGCTCAAAATGGAAAGAATGGCCGCAGATGTAACAGTAATTAGTGTTTATGTTTGTCCTAGCTTGTCTCTGGTGTCTTTCCAAGTATTCCTGGAGAAATTCTCATAGGAGGCCTCTCACATAGGTGTGGGAGAGATGGACTATATATATATAAATATATATATATAAATATATATATATATATATA
>VZRL01000642.1:1074154-1129481 GCA_013397895.1 Origma solitaria
GGCAGCGGGGCGAGCTCGCCCTCACCAGCCGGGGACCCTCGGCGGGGATCCGCTCTGCTCCCCGGCCGGCTCCCCCGGTGCGCGGTCCGGGGAGCGGGTGCGGAGTGACCGCTTGCTTTAGAGATGCTGCGGGTTCATGCGCCGCTCCTTTACAGCCCTTCCTTTGGGGAAAAACCCGACAATCCCCCCGTGATGTGAGTGTTGTGGAGTGCTTTCTTTGCGGGGTTGTGCACGGCCAGCGAGTCACCAGGAGCAGGCAGCCGGGAATTAAAGTTGAGAGCGCTGCCGGCGCTGGGAGGAGGCTGGGTGCGGGAGATGCTGCCAGGCTGGATCAGGACAGTGTGACAGAGCCCACGAGGGCCGGCAGGACAAGCACGGCACTGAACTCCCTAGAGACCCTTCTTCTTTTGGTGCTTTCACACCCTGCGAGCTCAGGTTCATGACCGGCACGTTTGAAACGCCTCTTTGAATGGCGAAGTGGTGAGGTGGGAAACTGGGACCAGTAATCATAGAAGAGAACAGTAGCGAAGCTGGTTTCTGGGCTTGAGAGTCGTGGAGCTGGCGGACGAATGGGAAGTTTTTAATTTCCCGACAAACTTCTGCTTTATTGTACATTTCAAAGCGGTTTAGTTAATTTCCAGGTCTTTCCCCGAAGTAGTTCTAAAAGCGAAGTCCTTGGAACTCTTTGCCATTTGTCTAAATTCTGAATGCATGTCTGAAGCATTTAATCATGTTTATTGTTTTCAGCCACTCAAACGGAATAAAAATTACTTATCGTTGACGAAGCTTATCTCGCAAGCTGTTTCACAGTATGTTTCCATTGCAAGACACAGCGCTGTGTTAAACTACTGATGACTGTATTGTTTATTGTTCTTTCATTCCCCACGCTCACCCCCGGTAACACCAGTATCAATCTGTTTCTTACTGCTATACTCAAAAATAATGGAGGAGCAAGTTTTCACCAGTTTGGTGTTTTCACTTGTAGCTGAGATTTATGTCTTTTATATTTGCTCTTAAGCTGTTTTTCATTCAGTGTGCTAAAGGCAGCTGATGTATTAAAAGAGGAATCAAGGCATAAAGCTAAAAGGGACTTTCAAACTCCTGAACTGAAGCTGTGGGTGGAATTAGTTCAGGATTCACAGCATTATTTATTTCTTTATCCACGTACATAAACACCTTCCTGAAGCGTAAGATTCCTTGCCCCTTTGTCATTACCACTTTATTTCATTACACAGCTTAAATGCACTATTCACACTGGTCTAGAAATACAGATTTATTGTTTGGAGTGTTTTGATCTTGGACTGTACCTCATAGGTGATTTTGCTGCACTCTAACACTATCTCAACACAGTGATGGAGGACACTATCATGTTTTCTTGTAGGATTACCTTTGGGACCTTAGTGACTGCACACATCAGTGGTTTCATCTTAGGAGGATTGAAATTGATTTTCTTCTTTTTCTTCTTTTCTTTTTTTTTTTTTCTTTTAACTCAGCTAGTGAAAGACCCAGTGTATGTCCTTTGACCCATGGCCTCACATGATGAAGTGAAACCAATAGTGGAGAATGTAGACTTGAAGTAGCTGCTCCTAAAAAGTAGAGGTAATAGAATGAACCCCTTGTCCTGGTGATAAGCCTGCATCGCTCTTTGGGCAAGACACTGTTTTTAAAATTTGCAAAATTGCTCCATGTATGTACCAAAATAAATTTAAAACATGAATCTTGTCATACTTTTTTTTAGTACTTTTGACTGGTTGTTGCTCATGCAAAGGAAGATTGACCATTCCCTCTCATCTGTAGCAGGCCCATTGTCTTTTATGTATTTTATATTTTAAATTTTTGCAAGGTTTTTGTGTTGAATATAGCAACAGCCAAGCCGACCAACTAAAAATCAGTGAGGTGGGAGAACCTCTATTTTTACAACCCTGTTTGCACTTTAAAGTGATAGCAAATACTAGCAAAGAGGAACACGATTTTCTAGATGTTATAGTTCAAATTAACTTTCCCAGTCAATATTTAGTCAAGGTCTTGACGGTTAAAGTTAACTGTCCAAGTCAATGTTTAGTCAAGGTAATGACTTGGTTTTTATAAACACTACCCAAGCATTCTTGCAGAATTAATCAGAGTTGCTGGATCACAATACGTTTGCTCAGCCAATTACTTAGGAATAAAACTACATTATTACTTGGTCTCTCATATGTCCTGTTCTAGTTGGTATTATTTCAGCAGTGCTTGCTTTCAGCCCTTCTGTTGCTTCATTCTTATAGCACCAGCTCTTGTCTTTAAGGCATTTCTCTGCCTGGTGGATTTGGGAGACAAAGTAAGTCCTGTACTAAGCTGTTTTTATGGGCAGGAAGAGGAGGTGTGGAGATGCCCAGTGGTGGCTCCCAAAAGGAAGGGCAGCAGCAACGATTGTGTAGCTCCAAGGAAGTCTTCCAGGAGCCTGTGTTGGGCACCCAACTCCTTGTGCAGTGCTCAGGAAGAGATGAGCGCTTGGAATTAAGCGATCATTTGAAAATGTGTGAAAACCATTTCTGGGAGAAAAGTGATGAAACTGAGAATTGTTGGCATTGTTGCTTACAGTGCAAGATGGAAGCACGTTGTGATCTGAGAAAGAACTGGAAATCTTTATTGTGATTCTTCCTTTCTTGGCATCTCTTTAAATGGGATCTTCGTTCTTCCAGGATGGCACTTCAGTCTCTTATACTGACACTAAATTCTCAGTCTGGACTTTCATTGTACCAGTGGTTTCTTTCTTTTTTTTTTTTTAATTGTACCACTTGCAAATGCATTCCCTGCAATTACATGGGTATTAGAGTAGATATTCATTAGGATTTTACTAATCTGAACCTCAAGTGCTGTTCTGCAAATTTGCCAGCCTTTGTAAGGCAGTGCTTGACTTCATCAGCTGCACTGTTTTATTGTGAGTATTTTGATACAGTAGAATGAAAAGCATATATTCTAAACCAAGTAATTAATCAGATTGAAACATTTTCATTTTCATACTTTGACTTGTCACAAAGAGGGCCTGCAGCTCTGTATTTTGCCCTTAACACTAGTTTTTCCCAGTCTAACTGCAGCAAAATTACATTTCATGCTGGTGGTTTAAGAATTTCATCCATGAATCAATCTTCCATTTCTGTTTCAAGGCAGCAGAATTGTCACAACTTAGAGAAGGTGAGTAAACCCAATAGTGTGAGCTCCAGGAAAGGTACCTGTATCTGTGTATTTAATCTTACACTACCATCAGACACATTTTCAAGTGTTGCAGGTGTAAGCAGTGTTTTAAGTCCTTAACTTTGTTTATTTGAGTGGTTCAGCCATGTGCACAAATGCTCTGTCAGAACCCACCAGTGTGGGCCTTGCTGGTGCGAGTGGGGTCTGCACAGCCTCTTTGCAGTGGTGGATTTCTCAAGGTGGTGCCATATTGAAGAACCAGATCAGAGCAAGACCTGTCAGCTTTTGTCTCTTAATCAATGTATTGCTTTTTGTGGAGTGAGAGTGAAGCTCATTCCCTGGGATGACCCCAGTGTGTCGGGGCAGGTGCAGAGGCTGTTGTGTCCCCAGCTGTGGGGGAAGCAGCTGTCCGAGCCCCAGCCCTTCAGACGGCTGCGTGTCCTGACCACATCCATCCCCAGTGGAGCAGCAGCATTGCTGAAGGGCTCCTTGTCACATCTTGCTCTGCCTCAGTCCTCTCCTTAGATATGTAAAGCAGTTGACATGAACTTACCGCCCTTGAAGGCGTGAAGATTTCCTTCAGTTACTTACGGAATCAGGGAGGATGATGGCTGTGGGTGAGCTTTTGTAAATGCAGTGTTCCTGAGCAGAAGGCTGCTGGGGGAGCAGGCGCCAGGCACTTTCCAGCCCCTGATCCTTTGCACTTTCCACAGAGAGTCATTCTATTACTCTTACTCTAATGAAGATGCATACGTTACTTTTCTTAAGGGGATTTTATCTTACCTTTTCTATTTATTTTGTGTCTTATGTTTTATATTCTTATCTTAAGGATAAGAGTATTTCCTTAGGTTAGATATACAGAAGAAATTCCTCCCTGTGAGGATGGGGAGGCCTTGGCAGAGGCTGCCCAGAGCAGCTGTGGCTGTCCCATCCCTGGAAGTGTTCAAGGCCAGGTTGGACAGGGTTTGGAGCAACCTGGGATGGTGGAAAGTGTCCCTGTCCATGGTAGGGAGCTGGAACTCAGTGAGCTTTAAGGTCTCTTTCAACCCAGACCTTTCTATGATTTTATGATATGTACAATATGAAAAAATAGGGCACTTGCTAATTTTTTTCTATATTGAATTTTGTATGTGTCTGTGTATGGATATAGATATATATGCAAAGATTCATTAGTTGGCCTTTTTACTGCAGAAGGATTTCTCAGGTCTCCAGGTATTGTCAAACTGAGAGGTTGCCCACCCCTCCCACCTCCAGGGAGTGATTACTCGTGTAGAGGAACATCAGTTTCTTGAGAGTCTTTGCCATTCCCCAAGCCTGAAGGCAAATGAATAGAAATTTAGTGGACTACCTAGTTCTTGACTCAGAATTCTCCAAAGAGGAGTCTGACCTAATTTATATTGTGTTGGATCAAATAATCCTATCATGCATGTGTGCTTGCTGTTTGGTTTTCTTTTAGCAGGCATGTTGCTGTCTTGCAGAAACTTCAGATTTAGATGTTAGGCAATGTCCCTGTGGGTTTAGGAGGTGCTTTTCCTCACTGAGTACTTACTGGAAAATTACATTTAGAGGACACTTGTGAAGATGAAGACAATTGAGACAGAATACTATGGCTGGAATTATTCATACCTGGACATGAATGTGCTGTTGTTTGGTACTGAGGGTAATCAAGAGTCCTCTAATACAAAGTCTGCCCATTATTATTAAAGATAGAGCTGGAATCTCCCCAAAATGCTTTTGTAGCAAAATGCAGTGTAAATATCTCAGTCATCACTGTGATTGGGATTCTGGTGGGGTTTGATGTAGGTGACTGTAGGGTTGCTGAGGGGATTTGTTAGGGCCAGCATGTTCTGAAGCTCAAAGCCGGTCAGCATCCAGGCATGGCAGTTGTATCCTGTTAAATCAATTGCAAAACCTTTCCTGTGTGCAAGGTATGCAAAACCTTTTCTTGTGTTACTTTGTAGACAGGAGCACTCCTCAGTCTGTCTGTCCCAAGATACCCTCCAGAGCTGACCAGTCCGTCTGTGTTTATGTTTTGGAAGAGAACTTTCTAAACCTGCAGAGATTTGTTCTTGGGAGGCTTAGTAAAGTTTTGAGTCAGCAGAAATTTGCAATCATAACAACAGTTACCTGAAAACAGTTCTTTGCTCTTGAATTTCTTGAAGAACTTGAATGACTGGGAATCCAGTTGATGCAATACACATCTCATAGTTTTCTTTTACATAACTTTCTACCCCACTGACAAATCAGTTACTTAGAGAACAGCAGGCATCATATTGGTTGTTTCTCAACCTAAAGGCTTTTACTTTTTTTTTTCAGTATTCGAAGTAACTGAGGGGAAAATTGTGAGTGATCTTCTTTAACACCATAAAAAAAAAGCTTAATTTCTGGTCCTTGGTTACTTGAGATGCAGCTCAATAAACTTTGCTAAAACAGCAAAGAAAAAGAGCAGTTCAACTTGTTTAACCTTCGCTGGATTTATTCAGGTGCCTCGAGTATTTCCTCAGATGAAGATGAAGAGATGTGAGCGGGCAGGGCTCGGTGCTCGTGCAGGAGCAGGCAGTGTTAATAATGTGACAGCCTTTGCAGGACCTGTCAGTCTCTGCCTGCACGCTGGCCAGAACAGTTCCATTGGCATGTGCTTTTTGCCAGATTAACATGGATTAGGTCACTGCAGTTCTCCCCTCACTGAGTTCATACCTTTCCTTAATTCTCTCTCACAGTAATTGGTCAGGATTTATGGGAGGGGAAAAAAAGCTTTTACTGTATTTAGCATATTTTAAACGAATAGTTAGCATGAAGAATTTGTTTTACCTTATTTTTTATTTCCTTGTGTAACCTTTACAAACCAAATCCTTCTTAACCTCTCATATTTTGCTTGTGGCTGTTCTGGGGTTGGAGACTCTGCTTCCTTGATCTTGAGGTTAGTGATGATGGGCCCCACTGATAACTTGGTGCTGTAGAGGCTTCAAGGCTTAAGAATTTCCATAATAATTAAGCCACGCATAAAGGTAATTAGGAAAAAAAGCAGAATGCTTTTACACTTTAATGCAGCAAAGTGATATTCAGGAAAATGTACTGCTCTTCAGTTCATCAATAGTCAATGCAGCAAATATTATATTAATATTTCAATTTCCCTTTCATTCTTTTGTGTAAAAAAATACACAGCTAATTTAGTTTTATTGTTACTGCTTCATATGTCAGTTTTCTTCAAGCTCTGAGGCTGATTAGCAAATTCAGACCTTTTAATGGCAAGATTAGATGACCTGTTAGGTGTTCATGTCTTAACTTTAGCAGCTGTTCCACTCAATGTCAAGGGTGGATTTCCCCCCACCCCTCCTTTTTAAGCATAATGAGGGTTTTCCCATGCAAGAATTTTTATTTCTGTGAATATGCATACCTTTGGAAATGTGTTTGTGGTGCCACAGTAACAGTGACAGTGTCACTTGAAAATGTGGCCCATTTGTGGTTCTAAAACACCTGGTAGTTGTTTGCAATAAAGACTCCCCTTTTTAATTGCGCTATAATTAATACAAAACAAATCAACAGGAAGTGCTACTTCACACAGCATGTTGGCAGTTAGCTCAAGTTTAAAAACAGTAAAAAAAAAACCATCAGTGAGTTTAATAAAGGTTATTTTATGAATGGGGTTTTTCTTTGCGGCTGCTGAAGTAATCAAATTTCACATTATGGCTTCAGGACAGTTTTCCACCCACCATCGCTGTGTGATAGTTTTCATATATTCTGACCCATTTTTCTTCTTTCTGAAAACAAGAGAAATAAAATGTTTGAGAAGTCCTAAAGAGGATAACAAATTGAATTGACCACTTACTGTTCCTGGCACTCAAATTTTATGGTCCTTACCTCCCTAGTGATGGAGTGAGCTATTCACCAGCACTGCGTGAGAGTTGCAGCTGATGAAATTTGGTCAAGTTCTTTCAAGTCAGAACCACTACGCTGATTTACATCACATGGAGGCTTGTCCCCTGTTGCTATGTTACATTTGTAGCAAATGCTAATTGAATTTGGTGCATACAGATCCTCAGAGAAAAGTGAGAAGTGTTACTGAGTCAATCCCGCTGTGCCTGGCTTCAGTTGCTGGATTTCAGTGCAGGATGCTCCCGGAGAGAACATGGAATCTTCTTTGTGCTGTCAAACAGCAGCAGAAAAATAACTCTGCCACAGCCTCAAAACAGGTCTGGGACTTCAGCACTGCTGAGTGTGGACTTGAAAAAGAACAGCAAGTGATTCTTGTAAAGGAGCTCTGGTTACAGCTCTTTGTTTTCTTCGTGGCAGGACTGTTGGTCCAACAAACTACCTGTATCTTTTGGATGTAGAGTTTCTCACGTTTCATTCTTGCATAATTTGTTCTGTTGGATTCTTGGATGAGGTGAAGAGATGGCAGAGGGAGGACTCTCCCTGGGGTGGTTCTGTGCCTCTCCAGTCCTTGTAGAAGCAGCTGAGTTTGTTAACTTAGACACAATGCCCCATCCTGACAGCTGAAATTTAGGTGAGAGGAATCCTGTTCTCAGTCACTGAACCCGAGCTGCCTTTTTTCCAGAGAGCAGAAATCCAGGGGAGCAGATCATGCGCATCAAGCTTCGAAATATTGCTCAGGCTGTGTAGAGAACTGACTCTGTTCTTTATTGCAAAGATCATCTCTAGTTCAAAGAACAGACTGCAGGTGACCCGTACACATTGTGGGTGGCTGATTCTGCTAATCAGTGTTTTTAGATGGAGCTTTTTGGTGGAGATGAGAAGAAGGACAGTACAGAGAAAGGAAATAGTACAGGTGGAGTCACTTGCTTTGTGGATCAGGGACCACAAGAATACATTTTCCTGATGAATAATGCTGATTTTCTTCTTTATGGCTGAAAGTGTGTACATAATTTGATATGTAGCCAATGAGTAAAGCAGGTATAATACCAATTTTAATGTCTGTGTTGCATTATCTCTAAGCCCTTCCTCATTTTGGTGGGCTGAGATTATTTATTTATTAATTTATTAAAGAGAAGTACCCTTAGGTTGAATGATAGTGAATGTATCTCACTTTCATATGTGCACATATATTTTCGTGAGAAAGACTGACATTGGATTTTTCCAAGACAATCTAAAGTTTGATTTGTTATAAGAAGCAGGTATCAAGAAACCACCTGAAATTGTGCTGATTTAGTGTATGTCTGGTTTTTCTCAAAAAAACCATTCCAGGGATCAGTGTAGGTTCGCTGTTGTGTATTCAAAGAGTACTGGAAAAAACCGAAGGGACTGAAGCAAGGATCTCTGAAGGATTCCTTCCTATTTCGGGCATGAATGTTTGCAGGTGTTAGGTGAAAAGAGCAACTTATGATGAAGTTATAATCAACAGGAATAGAAGTAGCTCGTGATAGCTCTGTAGTTTTCATTTTAATAAAGTATGAAAAAGTTCAGGCTGGAGTTACAGGAGATGGCTACAGAGGTTTGGTCACTGCTGGCACACTTCTGTTGGGCTGCATCTTTATCATTCCAGTACCACTGCATGAGATAAATGCAGACATGACAACATCGTGTGTATTAATCTTGCTGAGTCCTTGTGAGAGTCCTAATTGTTCCAGCAATTGCTTCCTGTAAGGAGTTGGCTACACTGGGCACATTAAAGAGAGCACAGTGCTAAATAGAATGAATTGTGTATTCAGATGTACTTTAGCTTGTACTTTACTTGCAAAAAGTGGAGAAAATCCTGTCTGCCTGTTTTGAAAGTAAAGGGGATAATGTCTGGAGGAACAGTTCCAATGCTTGACAATTAATAATAGCACTTTGAAGAGAAGCTTTTAGCAGAAGGCAAGCACATAGGTTGCAGAGTAATACAGAGAACAATGTAATTTTTGTGCTAATATGTTGAGATCAAATAACTCATTAATAGGAGAATAATTTATAAGGATGATGCAAGTAGAAGAGTAAAGTTCTTCTAAATATTAATCTACTGCATATATTATTTATTGTTGTAATAAAAGGTTGAGGACCAGACAAGGGAGACTGAAATGCCTTGCAACTTCTAGTAGAGTTCACAAAGTGCTTTTTTAGAGGAAATTTCCTTTAAATGAAATATGCTGGCGTGACATTTTGGTGAGATGGTGGCAATAACTTGTAAAGTTTCTTAATGCATCTCTGTGCAGTAAAGTGAGAGGGGAACTTGTGAACCAAGGTTCTCTTCCCCAGGCTGAACAATCCCAACTCCCCAGCCTTTCCTCACAGCGGAGCTGCTCCATCCCTCTGATCACCCTGGTGTCTCGTCTGCATGCACCTCAACAGCTCCTTGTCCTTCCTGTGCTGTGTGTCACACTTGGGAAGAGAAATCTTGAGTTTTGGCACCTATAAAAGAGTCTTAGGACCCTCCCACCTCAAATCTCACAAGGTCACCTTTTTAAAGTTAAAGAAGCCTGTTACATTTTGTGGTTATAGCCTTAGGAGCTGTGCTGCAATAATATTTCAAAAATACAATGGGAAAAACAGCTCGGGGAAGAGTCAGGCCACAGAAAAGAAACAGCTGCTATTACAGGTACTATGTGTTATTACCCACAAGCCTCCCTTTTATCCCCTGAATAATTGTATATTTAACAGCAACTTGTGAAACAGTCTAATGATCTGGTAATAAACAGAGCGGGATACATTTTAGTTGTTGGTTATTTCAAAGGTGTTATCTGCTGGCCTACTTCAGGAGTGTGAGTAGATGATTAGGTTATGTATTCTATTTCTGAACACTCTTTTTGTAGTACAAAGCCTCGCATGCTTCTGTCATTCAAAAACCTGACATGACTCTGAATCCCCTCCTGTGATAATTCTGGTTGATCACTGAGGCTTTTAAGGCACTAATGCCACCTGTAGAAGAATTCTTAGCATGTGACAGAAATGTGTCTTGCTTATTTTGAAGAAGTGGAATTCACACGTGTTCACAAAGATTTGTAAAACACTTCCTTGTAAAATTTTGCAGTGATTTTAAGTCAGACACTGTGTTGTAATGAAGAATTCTACTTTCTTTATATTTTTATGAAAATATAAAATGAAAGCTTATGAAAAGCTTTTTCATATGTTTCTTCTTGTTCTTGTATATGATTTTCTGACACCTGTTGATGTTTGAAAGATTATTGCTACATTTCAGTGCATAGTTTTGGGTAGAAAATGTCTTTACTGATGTTTTTCCTGGAGTTAGTCAGAGAGGCTGTTCCTGCCATTAGGTAATCTTCATATATTGTTGTTGATATGTGTGTAGGAATGTGTTGTGCTTAACATAAATACCATGTTGCTTGCCCTTGTTTTTAGCTGTAGTAAACCAGATGTTTTTGAGCTCTGCTTTAGTGCTTTGCACTGCTGTTGTGTAGCTGTAAATCTCACAGGGATTCTGTCCTCCAGGGATCCACTTTTCCTCATGCCCAAGTGAGCAGTAAAAAAGCTTTTGCCCTGCACAGAAACCTCTAAGTTCTGCACGTGCTTCCAACTCCAGTGCCTTCATCTATGTTGGATGTAGGTAGGAAATTTCTACTTTCTGAAATGGCCATCAGAGCTTCCTAATGAGACACTTGGATTTTTTTCCTCCTGTGACAGAATTAAATGTTACGTATTAGCCATAATGCTTAAATTGATGAAGTGTAAAACTAGTGAAATGGGTTACAGGGAAAGGAAGTGAAAACATTATGAGCCATATGCCCTAATTTATATCTTCTTAGAAAATTCATCTAATGAAATTAAGTATTTGGAATAATTCAGCTTATGATATTCAACAAGAAGTACAGCAATAATGGTAGGATGATCTTGCTTTTAATATAGCAAGGAAAACACAACTTTCTTTGGGGAGGAACGTAAAATCACATTGTGTTAGATCCACGTGCATCCTCAAGACCGGTTTGTTTTTTCCTGTGGACAGGCCTACACCATTTGGATTAACTGAGTAGCTGTGACAGCAGCTCCTGCTATGTTATTTGGGACACTGAATAGTGACAAATGAGATGCAAGCTCTTCGTGTGAGTTCTCAGTCCCAATTTCCTGACTCTCCTTTCCTCATGGCTCCTTATCTGGATGCAGTTCCTCTCCTACAGATGATTGTCTCCATCCACTCTTGAGCTCCCCCTCCCCTGAAGCTGTTTTTACATCTTCACTCCCAGACCGATCCTCCCAAGTCCTCCATCATTAAACAGCACTCACAAATTCTTCTCTTCTTCTTCTTGTGCTGCAAGACTTCACATCAGAGTCAATTCCTTTTTTCTCTGCTCTGACTCGTGTATTTTATGCATTCAAACTCAGCAGCTTGCTGGGTGCCTTGATGGAAAGATGAACCTCTTGCTCTCACTTCCACTGTTTTGTGCAATTTCAGTTCAAAGCAGTGATTAAAGAAATAGTCCATTTTCCAGGAAAATGTTTATAGAAATGCAAATGCACATTTTAGTTCCTTCTGGAGGCTGCAGGAGGGGTGATATTGTAGTGGGATTTTGGTGTAAAGGAGTCGTCCTGGACAAATGTAAAATCTCATTTTTTATTTTAAGTAGTTTTGGTCTTGGGGATTTTGATTTGCGCCTTTTTTAGGGGTTTTTTTGGGGAGTGGGATGGGGTTTGTTGTTGGGGTTTTTTAATATAAGCAAGAAAAAACAGATCTGTGATATGAAGACCAAATCTTACTCCCACTTTCAAAGCTCAGAATGCTTTTCAGATACAAGTTTGTGATGATTATTTAACATGGTCAAAACAGAGTATTTCCCTACAATCTAAATTTTTTAAGTGAGTCAACCTATTCATCCCTCCTGTCCTGAAAATTGCCGCAAAGCAGATACACTTGATATTCCTTGCCTGGCTTTGAGTAGATAAAATTTAAATAGGTAACTTATTTAAAGGGAATTATTTAGCAATGTTATTGTTCCTAGCAGCATCATAAATAAACTGCCCCATTTTTTTGGTGAAGTTTTAGACCTTGAGATCAAAGGTGTAAGAGGTAATTGGAAGGGTGGATTTTGTGCAGATTATGTACTCATTTAAGTACTCTGGGACTGGTGGGTTTACTCAATAGAAAGTGTGTTATATCTGATTATTCTTGAGACAGAGCACGAGGGCCATTGATACCAAAAGTCCTCCTGACTCCTGTTGATGGAGAAGAATTTGAATTACACTGGTGTTTCAGGATTACTCTTTTGATTCAAGAATTACTCTTTTTCAGGATAATCATGGTGGTTTTAATAGTTTTACATCCTGAAGCATTTTGCTTAGGTAAATGAGTTTGGAATGTGGTTTTGGAATTTAGGGAGAGGGAGATACGTAAATAAAATGAATATTACTCTTCTTGGGCTCTTACTAGAGAGTTCAAGACATGCAAATGCTGAGTCAGGGAGTGGAAATGTCATCCTTCAAAGACACATGAAATACAAGGACTGTGATGGAAGTGTTGTGCACTTTAAGATATCTGAGTTACAAAGAAAGCTTGTAGTTCGGGGAATTATATCTATGAGTCTTTTAATATACCCACGTTGTTCTTTACTTCCTACGGAGCGCTGCAGAATTTGTTTCCCTGGAGGTGACTGAAGTAAGGCTGGAAAAATCCTACCTGATCTTTAATAATCCTTCACACGCATGGTAATACTCCAGGATTGTACTATCATTGGATAATTTACACTTAAATCCTTTCACCTCTGTGCTCCCACCTTTAAAAAAAAATCCTTTAGTCTTATAGGGAGCCAGGGATTGCACACTTGGAATACCTTGGCCTTGCTGCCAGTTTGGTCTCACCTGCTTAGACTGATTTATTGTGGGTTTTGTTTTTTCTTTCAGTGGGCAAGACTGAAAAATACATTTCTCCCATTATCGTTAATAGATTCAGGAAGTAATTTGCAGATCAGGAAACAATGGATCTCATATAATAAAAGCACTGCCTAGGTAATTCATAAGGAAGATAAACTTGTATTGTTAGGCTTGCACATTTTACTCCTATTCGTAGGCCATATATTGCTCTCCTGTGCTTTCCACCATTAAGCAGTAATGTCATTGCATTAGTAAAAAAGCCCTGCTGCTTTGACTGGCTTTCAGAACCACACACAAAATCAGATAATGCGTTTTACTGAATTATGAAGAACTGTGTTATTTGTTTATAACCGCTCACTTAGTTATTGCTCTCAGGGCTCCGCGGTACAATTTAATCACTTCCCCGAATCTCCAGAGTTCTCGCAGGCTGGCGTGAGGCAGCGAAGGGACAAAGCAGGATGACTGGCAGCTAAGTGTTTCAATCAGTCAGGATGCTGATTTATTTCTTTGAGGAGGAGCGTAAAGGAAATGAGAATGGCTGTTTTTTGTAAGTGATGCGCTGAATAGTCATCAGTTAAACTGTGGAGGTCACACGCACACACTGAAATCTTGAGAAAGGAAGAAAAAAGCCACGGGAGTGTGTCTTGTCACCCCCACTGCACACAGGCTTTGGGGAGCTTGTGATGCTCAGCATGTCCTGAAAAGAGCACCAAGGATGAGTCTGGAATCCTTTCACTTACAGGGTTTTCCTCACAAAAGAAGGGATATGAAGTGTTAAAAGGCAGGGTGTTAGAAATTCTTTGTTGTCTGTCTGGTTACTGTACACACCTGTGAAGTTTTTAACTCTGTTCAGCATTCTGGCATTGCAGAATGTTTAAACTGGACCTAATGAATTGGAATAGGGCAGGTGATGTAAATATCTCTGCAAATGGATCCCTTTTGGAGTTAAAAATATCATTTAACTAAGGCAAAAATAGGAGTAAAAACATTGGTGGAATATTATATCTGTGCTTTAACAATACTGATAGGTATGCCTGAGATAGGAACAAATACATTAAAATTTTCATTGCCTACTTTGAGGCAATAGAAATCATGAAATTTTACATCCCTCTTGGAGTGCTCTTTTTAATCTGAAGAAAATAATCCTTTTTAGATAGTCAAAACAATAAATATTCTATAGCAAACCTGACAGCGTTAGATGATGTTTATAGGAGACAGAATATTCAACTAAAGTTTTTTGCTAATGGTGTATCATCCCTTCTGTATTCCATCTGAACTCATACAGATATAAAATCCAGAGGAAGGCAGCAGATAGTTTTGAATGAAATTAGGTCTTTCTGAGATTTTAAACCTCTAGAGTCCACTGAAAATCTGTGCTCAACAATCACTGCTTTTATAGCAAGGAAGATACCGTAGCTGTCAAGAGACTGCTTTAGTGGGGTATTCCCTCGAAAGCCCCCTGTAGCCTAGCCTACATTTCATCTTCTTTTTCTAACCTAGATCCTGAGGTGTTCAAACACTTTCATAAAATGCAGGCACTAAAATTTGATGAAAATGTGGCTACATAGAGAAAGAACTACTTTAGGAGAAGCTTTTAGTGCTGACAATAGAGAAACTTTTTACTGTCTCATGAAAAAACTGAAATTCTGACTGCAGGGAGAGAGAAGGGGACTTGCCTCTTGGTCAGAGGAGAAATCTCTGGATTTGCTGCTAAATGCACTTAGGGGAAGTGAAGGTATCTGCAGTATAAAATAATGAAATATAAAAGCAGACCTCACTACCACAGGGACTGGATTGCAAAGAAGCCCCACTTTTTGATTACACTGATTTCTGGATGTTTTATGCGTCCAGATGAATTGAAATTTCTTTTGATGGCACCCATTAAGACACAGATTTTCAGGCCTGTTTTGTCTCTTTCACAGGGAAAGCGTGTGTGTGATATGTTGATAGATGTATGATCATGATAGTTTTGGAAGATGAGGGAGAAGAGAAAATGTGCTGTGGGCAGGAAACAGCTACTTCAGCATTTCTTTTCCCTCCTGTCTTCTTTTCCCTGAGCTAACAGTCCATTCAGCCTGAATACAGATCTGTTCTTAATGTGTTCAACTGCATTATTTAGCCCACCACTGCAAGCCAAATTGTTATCCCTGGAGATGGAATTGCTAACTCGATTTAATGGAGCTTTGTTAATCTGGAATTTCATTTATATCTTCTCTTGGATCTATCCATTGTCGCCTCTTTGTGTTCAGGAAGTGTAATTTTGGCCAAAAGGCACAAATATCCACCAAGAGCATCTCTTCAGCTCCTCGATACCTCCAAGAAGGCTCTGAAGGAGACTCTTGTCTTGTGAGAAGCACTGAAAACTTGCTTTAAATTCCTGTAGTGCCTTTGTTTGCAGCACACCGATCCTGTGGAAGTGAGGCCCTGAAGGAGCAGATCTCTGCTGTGCTCCGTGGCTGTAATTACTGAGAAACACAGCAAAGAATACCTGAGTGGTTTATTCATTCCTGACTCCTGCATGGTTTGAATGCCAGAACCACCAGTTGAAAACACAACCAACTGCTGGCTGGGAAGATCTGCAGTGGTTAAAAACACTGAGAGAGAGATATCCAATAGTCCCCTGCAAGGATATGGATAAGGATTACATAAAAGAGAGAATTTGCAAGCCTGGAATGTGTTTTTCCCTACAGTATCTATTTCCATTTTCTGTGAAATGGCTTTCAATATTTAGGTTATTTCACATTTTGTTATAATCTCTTGGATGGAGATCAGATATGAGATTTACAGTTTGAAAACAGGTTGAAATGGTTCTTGATGGTGTCAGGAATATTTGCAAGGTTTTAGCAGCTGATATGGTGCAGATGAGTGCATAATACAAGTAATAACATTTATTATCTGTATTGCTCTCCCATTGCCCAGAACTGTGGAGGTGGATTGGAGGCTTCCTTGCCTTCATTTTCCCCCCATGGTCCTAGGCACTGTATCAAACAGGAAAAAAAACCCAGATTATGTTTGAGAGTGCTTGATAGTAGATAAAATTGCAGTTTTCTGATGAGGAAATAGCAGAATGATGTGACTTTGGTTGTGGTGCCACTAGTCAAATATTAACATCTTCTACCCCCTTTTTTCTCATTCATTAAATCACACAGTAAATGACATATTCAAGGTGAAATTTTAACAACACATAATTGGCTTTGGAGAACTTTGTGGCTCTTCTTTAGGAGGGCACTTGGACCTGCACTTAAAGATGCTTTTTTGGTAGCAGTGTGAGGTATACAGATAGAAAGGGTCAGAAATGGGATGAGTACAAATTATTCATGGTTTAAGAATATTATGATAAAAATGATAACCTCTCAGCTGTCCCATCGTCCTCCAGCAGTGCATCCAGTAGTTCTTTCTGGAATGTTTTATGTAAGGCCTGATCTGATGCAAGCGCAAACAAACTTTGGCTACTGAGCAAAGTAACCATCTCACCTGGCTTGGGTGGGACTTAGGTGGGCACTAAGACATTCTGTAACGCTTTTTTTGCAGCATCAGGCTTCTATTTGCAGGACTTGTTAGTGCATTTCTTACTGGAAAAAGAAAACATTCACTGTTACCTGTGAGGTGTTGAGTGTTTTAAGCTTTCTGCTTGCTGACAGCTTTCTAGTGTTTGTTCCTCCATAAAGTCCATTTTTCCCTAAATTATTCTATCTCCTCAGAGCAGTGTTCAGCTAAAAGTTGAGGATGGATCTGCACCATGAGCAGCTCAGTGTCTTGAAGCTGAGATCTGTGTTAGGGAAAATACAATGTGATGCAAGGACAAAGGGTGGTCTTGCCCAGATTCCCATGTTTGCCCATAATTAATGTATTTCTTTCCTGTTAGTTTCAAAGGATTTCTTTCTAGTCAGGAGCTAAATGGACCCATTCAGTGTTTATATTTATGCAAATGATCGTTGTGTCACTCGGGTTGCAACATTAAAGAAAAAAAGCCAGATATTTTACATGCCTTTGAGTATTGAAGTGATTACAATTACCTACATTAAAGGAGTTGCTTTATTAATTAATTAACTTGGAGAAAAATGTCTAGTGACCCTCTGAAGGAATATCAATAACTGAAACATTAATTATGTAAATAAGATCTGTCTTTACTGTTCATTATTCATGGTTTAACATGAAAATTGCCTTTTAAAATAATGCTTCATTCATATATTTCAATAAATGTCTAATCTGCCTAGCTTGTCATTTGGATCTGGATTTTGAGTCAAAGACTGTAGTGACATCAATACAGACCTTGTGGCACCTCCTTTGAGCCACCAGCACCCAGTTCTTGATTTCTGGGCTGGCAGTTTTTGGGAACAGGCTCTCTGAGGCAGCAAATTCCCTTTGGGAATGACTTCTTGCAAAATTTGTATCCAAAGAGACAGAGTTATTACATTTCATGGGTGAGGAAGGAGGGGAAAGAAGCAGCGAAATACTTCCAGAGCTTTTTTGTTCTGCAGCAGATCTGCAGAACCAGCCCAGCTCCAAGTCCTGTTGATTTGTGGAATTGACTTTTTCTGAGTCAGAGGCAGCAGTGCCGAGGCTAACAAATACCATAAGGAAAACAAGGTTGACCACGTGTTTGGTTACTGTGATCTTGTACATTCAGTTAACTTGCTGGTCCTTTTCACATGTGGAAGCTGTGCCTGAATGCCTCCTGGCAAGTGCTGCAGGTGATTTCATACAGGTTACGAGAATCCTTTCCTTGTAAAGAGCTCTGCCTTTTTATTTTCTAAAGTTTCGCTGAGTGTGCTAGCAAATTCTGATG
Organism: Origma solitaria; assembly: GCA_013397895.1. Taxonomy (NCBI): domain Eukaryota; kingdom Metazoa; phylum Chordata; class Aves; order Passeriformes; family Acanthizidae; genus Origma; species Origma solitaria. The sequence continues at coordinate 1,091,871 of VZRL01000642.1, forward strand.
AAGGGTTCCTGGAGGGTTTTATTCCTTTTCATATCCTTAAAGACAACAGACAAAGGTTTCCAGGGCTTCTTCTTGCAGAAGCTCAGTAGTGTGCGCTTGTAAGAGGAGAGAGAGAGAGGAAGAGCTGTGTTTCTTTCTCAAAATCTCAAAGGCTGTGCTGCACATCATCTTGAGTGTGCAGGCAAAAAATTGGTAGCTGTGCAGTCCCAGAAAATTTTTTACTCTCCACTCCCTGAAGAGCACCTGCTTATAAGCATAAAACGTTCAGATTTCCTTTTTTTAATGCCTCAGAACTGGCTTTGCCCAGACCAGGAAGGGCTGATGAAGAAATATGTGTGTCCCCCCCTTTCCCTTGTAGCGTGATGAATTGAGGAAGCCCTGATTGAAAATTCTAATCACAGCCCCGCAGTCCTTCAGATCACAACCCCTGACAGTTGATTCACTCCTTTTCATGCCTGCTGCCTCTGACTGCTCCTGGTGCCTCGTCTGCATGAGTCTATCATTAGCACACAAAGCATGATGGATCGGCTGGGGTACCTCTGTCCTCAGAACCTGGGAAATGCTTCTCTTTCAGAATCAAAGAACCTGTGTGTGACATCGTCATGAATGAGAGAAGAAAGTAATACAGTGTTGGAGGTGCCTGTTTGCTGCCACTGTTTAGAGGGAAAATGATGCATTATGGGGACTGTAAGTACCTGGCCTGTTTGTTTGGGGTTTGGCTCTGCGCTGGAATGTGATGCAGAAAATCACAGATGTGGAGCAGTGCATGAGCTGAGTCTGGCAAGGGCACAGCAGTTGTAATACCTTCTGGAAATCAGAGCTTTAAACACTTCCAAAATTCTACTTACAGATCGACTTCTTAATGAAATCATCTAACTTTCAGTGAGATCTGCTGGCCAAAATGATTACAAACGATGGCTTTTGGTACTGACTGTGGGCTCAGTTCACTTTGCAGGATTCTCTTCTATAGACCTTTTCAACAGGAAACTTTCGCAAATGTTTGCACCTTGCAAATGCTTTTATTCATCTGTGTGACTTGGCATTTAATGTTTCAGTGAACAAGACAGTTAAGTTTTGGCTCCAGTGAAAGATTGATAGGAACAATTTTCGAATGTGGTATCACAACAAAGTGAAAATATGTCATGTTCAAATACTGAGCTCTGATGCGTCATGTGGTCTTGTAATAAATGAAATGGCTCTACCAGCCTGACAGATGTGCAAGAAAATGGTTTTAAATTTATGATGATTAATTTTCAAGATGAACTGCAATGAAAAAAATTGTTAGTAGATACTTAAAGAAGGTAAGGGGAACCAGCTTTCTAAAATGAGAACAGGCAGGTAATGATAAAGCTGCCTTCACTCTTACATTCTGCTTTCTAAAATTTTTGCATTGGGAAAATTGATATTTGGTTGCTGCAGCTGGCGTTTACAGCTGCTCATGCAAGTGTAACATCTAATGGAAAGTCCACTTTTTGGATTTGTACTGCTCCTTTGTGCTGGTTGTCTCAGAAGTAGGAGTGATTCAAAGCAGAGCTGAAGGTTTTCTACCTGGTGATTCTCTCTGAGACATCAAAATAGCACTGAACTTAGTGAGAAAGCAGAAAGAAGCTCAGTAGTGCCTTGAAAGAAAACCAAACTACTGGAACTCAGCATGTTCATTCATTTTGAGGATTTGCCACTTGAACATTGACTTTGTTTTGCACTAGGACAGTTAAATGTAAAGGATATTGTATGGTAAAATATAAATTGATTTAGTTAAGCATTGTTAGTTAATCTTGAGCTAAAATCAGGCCTTGATAGCCTTTAGTGAAGCCAACTCCTGCCAAATGCAAGAATGTAAAATAGTGCCCCTCCCTAGCAATAAACTCCATTATTTTAAGAAACTATGCCTTAGTGAGGCCAAAACTGAGCTTTCCAGTTGGAAAAGTTCCAGCCTCAAAAAAGATGTGGGCTGTACTTCTTTTAGAATGGGACTTCAATAGGAAAAAAACCCAAACGTAAGTGTCAGTGTCACGTTATTTTGAAACAAACAAAATGCATTTAAAAGGAGATGTTTGTAAACTTCTACGTGGGAATGTTTTAGGTAGACAAGAAGTTCCATGGGAAACCCCAGCAATTGTCTGCCAGCTGTTCATTTCAGGCACCGTGGGAACAGCAGGGCCTGGAGCATCTCCTCATATCTGACCTTTCTCATCTTCAGCAGCGCTCCCTCTTCTCTGTCAAACACACTTGGTGCTTCTAGAATTTTCCCTGCCGTTCTTGGGTCAGTGGGTCAACTCAAGGGCAGTATTTTATCTGTGGATTGCAGTTCAAGTTCACGTGGTAGTTAATAGAAAATAAAACTTCTAGAAGCCATTTTGGCTGTCTGAAGATAGACAGGAATTCACGTAACCATTTTTTTTTTTTTCTTCTGCAGAGATGCTTGTCAAAACAACATCTCTGCTGGTCCCTATCAGGTCCCTGTCTTGCTGTGCACAGAGGAAAGAAAAAAACAAACTGTCTGAAGAGCTTAAGAATCCAAATATAAAATTAGTATAATAGGTACAAAAATGTCAAAACAGATGAGATGTATCTACAAATGTACAGTACATTGTGCTTGCTGCCTTTATTGCACTTCATAATGGCTTTCATACAAGTTGCTTTGGCCCTTAATCTTTACTATCAGGAATTGTTTTTATCCACAAAGATCCTCAAAGAATAGCCAAGATCGTGGTGAAACTTAATGTCTTTATGTCCAACCAATGCCAATATCTGTGCTGGAGGGGAAAAAAGAAATCTGCATTTTGCAGATGCTTGTCAGAATCCTGGTATCTAAAATATGTCAGATGATGTTTTGTACATCACTTAACAGATGGGTACCCTATACATTTACTGCTTCTTATTTGCAAAGCGTTACACAGTCATCCTACATGGGCTTGTCTCTACTGGAGCCATTTTCCTTTCCCACTGAATGCTTTGTCCCTGCTCTGGAATTCTCAGTAATCCATTGACAATTCACTTTTACCAAAATGTGAGTTTTTCCCAATCTTAGTTAATTTTAGAAATCAAAATACTCTGGAAGACTTTAGTGATCAGGACTGATCAGTTGTACTGTGGCATTTGCAATTGGATAAAATTCAAACTTTTTAATGCATTAATATTCACAATTCTCATAAATATTCACATTCTCACGTGAATGTGTTGTTCAGTGATTCTGAGCTCTGTTAGCACCTGACGTGAAGTGACCTGAGGAGTGTATTCATTGCCTTCCTTGACAATTGGATTGTCTCTCTTTTGCAGTTTCTGACAAGTTTAGCTCTCAAATAACCTGTAGTTGGTCGCCATCTGAGCTGATTAAGCTTCGTAAGTTTTGGAGGTTAATTCAGGGTACATTTGAGTTGTCCTTGCCATAAAAGAAATTCTGTGTATCATGGGCTGTGTTTTATTTAAGGGTGTAAAAAACTTCATTATTACTTAAGGATTTATATTGTCTGTAGTTACAAGATCTAATGGCCTAAAGGCATGAGCAAAGTAATTTTATTTTTAAAACTAATGTATTTTCTCAGTTCTGTATTTTGTCGGTGTTAACTTAGATTTTCTGATATATTTAATTCTGTGAATTTCATCTTTCATTTCATTACATCAGAAAAGTTATCCTGAAGTGACTCTGAAGGCACACCCAAATTGTTCTCTATTACCCTGGAGAGCTGCAGTTCTGGCCCTTGTAGCTGTACCCAAATGCACTTTAATCCAGGCAGCAGCAGTGGTGCTCATGTGCCAACTGTGCCAGCTCTGCTTCCAGGGACACTGTCCAAGCCTGCCCAGCACTGTCAGGGCTCATTTTTCACAGCTTGCTCTTGCCTTGTTTGGGCTCTGGCTTAGTTTTATTCACACAATAGAATTCCTGTTTCCTAGGTTTAGGTGTAAATTTCCCTAAATAGATAAAGTGGATTGTTTTTTTAAAATTTTTACATCTCCTCATGTCCTTTGCTTGTGAAAAAAGGCTTATTTACAAAATATTTGCAATCACTATAATGCAAGTATGTAACTTCTTCAAGCAAACTAGAAGATACTTTAAAAGCTATGTTGATATTTGAGATTAGGACTCTGAATCCTGGCAAGAAGTACCTAAATTTTATTCACCTGGATGACTAACATTTTTACATTTACCAATGGGCCTTAGAGTCTGCAGTTTGTCGGGTGTGACCTGTGTATCCTAGGCTGTAAAAATCTGGGATCTGGAGTAGGAAGCTGGAATCTATCTGTGCATGCAAGTTTGGTTTTTTTTATTTCACTACTGAAATTTTGTATACCTTAAGATAGTTCCCCATCTGAGATGTGAGTAGTTACCACTGTTGATACAGTTATTGGATTATATTGGAATTAGTAGTTATTAGAGAATTAGAACTGATTTGAGTTAAGGAGTATTTAGGATTTTTGGACCTCATGTAAAATATTCTGGTATGTTCTTCAGCAGTGAAGATTTTAGTTTGCCTCTGCAGCTGGAGAAATATTTTTCTCCTAAATACTAAGTGTAGAGTCTTTAATAAGACTTTGCCTGTGATGAATTTTTCAGTTTGTTGATGGAGCTGCTCAAACACACCCAATAACAAAATAAAGAGTGCCAAGAAAGCTAAATTTCTATCCTGCTCTGTGACTGTTTGCAGGGAGTGACCAAATCACTTTTGCAATAGGTAATTCAATATTCTGGTTTTCTTTCTAACTTGTATCTGGCAAATGAAGGCAGACTGATCAAAAGGCACATTGTCAGATTACATGTGAAGTCAAGATTTGTACTTTCCCAAGAAAATATGGGTTTCTGTATAGCCCATTTTAAGTCCAGTGCCATACTTTATTAGGTATTAAAAATGTGATTGGTAGTAGAATTGAGGAGAATGTATTGATATGTTCATGTTTTAAGCAGTAATGGCTGTGGCTTGTCTGAAATGGTCTAGACTTCATTTTAACATCCAGTGACAAAGTGGAAGGGCTGTACAAACGTATGGTACTTTAATTAATGGGGGCAATATTAAAGCTTTGAAAGTTCTCTGGAGCTTTTGTCTCTGTTGGAACATTGTGCTGTGAATCTTCCCTAATAGTTAAAGCAAATGAAGTAAAATAGCCTTTGGGCTATTTTGTTATACTGTGTTGTTGGGGGAAAAAAAATTAATCCTGTGCCATTTTGCATTTGCTGTCTGTGAATCAAACAGTGAAAGCTAATTTAAAAACTTTCACACTTGGCTTGAATGAGGACTGTCAGTGCTTGGAGAATGTCAAATTGAATGCAATTAGCTGGAGTTGGGCTAGCCTAGATATACCCATCAGCCTCAAAGTGCTCAGGCTTAATGACTGCTCTGATAAACTAACACAGAGGTTACAGGAAAGAATTTAAAGGCATTAAAGTCCTGCTGAAACCTTGCCCTGTATAGCAGAGAAACCAAAATCGTTTGTACACCAAGGGGCAGGGAGGTGGGAGACCCTGGGGAAAGTCGAATACAGCACAGAGGTGCATCCATGAAAGGGAAACAAAACCACTGATGAACCTGCTCAGAAATTTTTAAGACATCAATTATTTAAGTATTTGCTAATTATTAAGCAGTAAGTTACCATTTATGGTCTCTGAAGCAGTTGGGTGTCAAAGGCGCTTGTAGAAAAGGCAGCTGGTACAGCTGTGGTGGAGTGAAATCTTGGAATGTTTTAGGGAATGGTGGCACTACTGCTGTTCTAGTTTGGGGAAATAATGGGGTTTTGAAATTGGTCTCTTAATTGTATCTGTTAATCAAATGCTGCATCGACCTACAATGGGGACATGAGGTCCAAACCAAATTGATAAAGTGAAGTGCCATGCTTGGTTCTGTGTGTTCAGAGTAACTTTCAGGCTGGATGTGAGCAGATCTTTCCAGGTTGCTCAAGAGACAGAGATTTTAGGAAAAGACTGAAGAAGAAATAGGAGATGGATAGCTGAAGTTGTGAGAAGAGTTATCTACAGTATCAGCTGCTATTCCAAAGTATAATGCATCTTCCTTTGGAAGGTGGGACGTTTGTCAGTCAGTGGACTGTGGCTTTTGGGATATTATTTTTCCATGAGAACATGTCAGAAAATGTGTTTGGAGCTCATTCAGAATCTTTCCTTTTTTTTTTTTTTTTAAATCTCCTCTCTTTCTTGGAAAAGACTCCCTGCAGAGTTTTATCTTCAGGTGCTGAGTGAGGTCTCAGCCCAAGTTATTCCCTGAGAATTGTAGTGAGCGACCCCTGATTTTCCTCATGGAGAGAGAACCCTGATGGTAAATTGAAAAGAACCGAGTCTGTAAATTAGCATTTTACATGTCATCCCTTCTCACATGAGCAACACGAATTGTGCAGACAACAGCAGCATTTTTAGTTAATGAACCCAGCCATAAGCACTATTCACGTTTAACATATTTACAGGGGGTAGCATCCAGTCAAAAAATTCCATTAATTCTTTTTGCATGAATATTGTGTGCTTGAGTGCATACATTTATGTGTGGATTTGTATGTATGTGTACACTATTAGTGTATGCAGTGTTAAAGCATATAGAGTAATTCAAGAAGAATCACTGTGGAGGTTTCATTAGGCATGTAAATGTATTCAGCAGAAGATTTGAAATAACTCTTTAATGGAAAAAAAAGGGAAAAACGGTGCCATTTGACATGAGAAATCTATTTTGAACTATAGTATATGCACAGTCTGTTTTCTGCTTTCCCTTTCTTGAAATTGTTGCTTGAAATATTATGGTGGTGTGCAAAGGCTTGAAGTTTAATTTTAAATTTAATTTGCCTGAATGCTGCCAGGGTATTTTTACATAGACAGTAAAATTGCAACTTGGTAATACTTAGCACTCAGTGTCTATAGAAATGGCATTCAGGATACAACTTTGCGCTCATAACTAAAATAAGATGAAGTCACACATGTTAATTATGATTTTAAAATATTTTCAAGATCATGTAAATGTAATTTCTGCCTTGATTTTGTTAGTTTTATGGGCAGCAGGAGAAAGAGTTTGTAATAGTAATGTATAAATATATATATATTTAAAGCTGTGAATGAATTTTTTTCAATCTGTTAATCCAAATGTTCTTTAATGGCTAAAAATAGAATCAAATTACTTCATATGAAAAAAATCTGGGATTTATTTACTGAGCTTCAGACAGAATTCTTCCAATAATATTTTCAATATTCTTGAATAGAGACCCAGAGGGTTACTTGGCTGCTGAAGGCTGGGCTTCCTCACCAGTTTTTGTTGATATCTGGTGACATCAGTTGTCCTTCCTGACTTCAGTCCTGATAGGAATGCCTGTTTGGTGAAAAAAAATAAATTTCTTGATGGCTATTATAATATGAAATATTTGCTTTGAGGTGTTCAGCATTTGTTATCAGTGTAACTTTCTCTTCAACCCCTCTGTCATCATCTTGGGCAGCACAAGACTGAGCTGGGCCTCCTTATGGGGAATGAAACTGTCCTACAATCCTGCCTGCCTTCTTCAGGTGCCAGGATTTTACTCTCTGGGACGCTGAATGTGTACAGCCCCAGGATTTTACTCTCACAGGATCAGTTTGGTCACTTCAGCCCTGCTGTGCTGCTTTCAGGGGCTGTACCTGAAACCGTCTGGCTCAGGGCTGACCGTGGTACTTGGTGGTGTTTCAGAGGTGGTGTCAGATCTTTAGTGGTGTATGATTCATGGGGAGGACCAGAGGAGATGAGAGAGAGGCTTTTCTTTCTTGGTGAATGTCACATTTCCCAAAGGAAGTCTTTGGTTCAAAGGTGGACCACAATGTCTCTGTGTAGTTGCTTGATTTGTTGTATTTACTAAAGCAGTGCTAAATAACGTAGTATTTAATAAAACAGTGAATGCTCAGAGCATTCACAGCTCAAGACTGTGTTTTGTCTTTCCAGTCGCTCTCTGACACTGCTTTGACACAGAGGCCTGAAAGTCACAGCTAGAACTGAACATCCTGCTTTTCTTTCCTCTCCTGCCCTGCCCGAGTCATGCTTGAGAGACAGTCCCTGCTGCCAGACCCAAATCACAAATTGCTGCTGTAACTTTTGCAGGAGGAGGTGCTGAAGGAATGCAGCCTGTGAGCTGATTCTGGAAGATGCTGCAGGATGGTTGTACACCTGCACTGCTGATTTTTCCTGCATGTTATCACACATACACAAACAAAAATGTAAATTACTGTTACGGAGCCAAGCACATCTTGAAATGCTTGAAATAAAGAAATGCTGAATTCATCATTATCCAGGTGGAATGAAAAGTTGTGTGTGCAGTCACAGAGTAACTTCTCTTTTCACGTGACATCTTGGGGACGAACAGTGTGTGCTGGAGGATCAAAGTCGGGGTTGTGTGATAAAGACAGTCACTGTCTGTGCCCGGTGAGCAGGGCAGGAGGAGGAGGAGGAGGATGGGATGATCTCATGCCTTGGGGCAGCAGGACAAGGTCCTGGAGGTTGAACTCTGTGTACCATTGCTTCTGTGTGTGTCACGCAAGACTTCAGTTTGGTAAAGATGCAGGGAGATAAAAAGAGAGCTCATGAAGGGAAATATCGCACAACTTCAATGCATGATGTTATCAAATACCACTATAATCAAACCAAAATACATCACGAGTAACCAAATATGTTTAAAAATGTCCAGAAAGACTAACAAATTTCTTATAAGTAACATTAGTTTTGACTCCGATTTTATTGACGTGTTTTGGGCTACTGTAATGTGTATTTATTTGGATGGATTACTTGAGTTAATGCATTAATTACCATTAATTTCAGCTAGTGTGTAGGTGCCAGTAGCTTCTGTGTAACTATGAATTGCAAGTATGAAGTGTTTACTGTGACTGATTTGAAATAAATCAGAAAACTCTTACAAGCATTGTTTACAAAAGAAGCAATGTTTTTAGGCAGTGAAGTGAACTTTTCTTTGCTAATGTGATACCATGTCAGTAGTCTTTTTTTGGTTGGTTTGTTTGTGTTTTAAAAAAATTTCTAATTGACTTTATTGCTAGGCACTGTTCTGTAGTGTTACTATTCCCAGTGTAACAATAATCAGCAATCTGCCCTCTTTGTTGTGTTTTTGATAAAAATATAGTTGAAGATGGAACCTATTATGCATCTTTTTTTTTTTTTTTTGAGTAACATCTCTGTGCTCTTACTAAAATTAAAGAATATAATGTATGTTAGGCTTCTTAAAATCTAAGTAGGATGAAGAATTCACTGCAGATGATCCTGTGGAAAGGCTTTGCAAGAGGAGGGCAATCAAGTAGGGATAATTAGAGTTACTATTTAAATATGCAGAAAGCAAAAAGCTTATCTGGAAGAGCAGAGTGAAGTGTAAGTACAGCGTAAGACTCACGTAAGGATGATTTGCAAGCAATAAAATCACATCTCCCTGACTTTGTAAGTACAAAATAATAAGCAGTATTTAATAATGGAGACTGTAATAGTCTGGGATATAAACCCCGTGGTATGTGATTTTGCCATTAGATCTTACCTGAAGGGGTTGGATTGGTTTAGCACTGACAGAGTGAGGATTACAGGTATTTGGAATGTGTGTGCAGCAAGGGATGAGAGTAATTGCTCGAGATAATCTCTGAGCAGTTAACTCAGAATAATGATAGGAAGTTGGTGGGATTTCTGTTCCTGGGCTTTGCTTCTTCCTCTGTCTCATCCTGAATGTGTGAGCACCTCTGATGGGACTCTTGGTGCTGATGTGGTTTGAAGAGGTTTGCTGAAGGACAGAATTAATGTGCTGCTAAGAACAAATCCCCCTTGGCAGAGAAATGGGTCGGATGGTCTTCAAGTTCTTAATCATCCCTCATTTTGTAACTCTGTCATTAGTTTCATTAATTAACTTGAGTGGGTAACACAAACATCACTCTTCTTCCAAAATTAATATTATTGCTGCCTGCTATTCAGTCTGTTGAACTGAAAATAACCCAAAACAAACCAAAACGTTAAAGCGACGCATAGGCAATAACTTCATTGAACGTGTATTTACCCCAATGGCTTTAATTGGGCATCATCTGCAGTCTCACCATGTACTGAGAGCCTGTCTGGATTCACAAGGCCAGGCCTGCCTGGTGCTGGGCTTTGGGAGGCAGGAGCTGCTGGAAAGGCTGGGATTCAGGAGCTGCAGGACACGTGGCTGCCAGGGGTGCCCCTCAAAGGAGAAAGGAGCCAGGGGCCTGACCACTGGAATTCTTTTGAGTTCCCATGGCCCTTTCACAAGGCCATGGGTGCTTAACCCAGTGGTCATGGCTACCTTCCAAGTGGAGTAATTAAATTCCGCATTCCTGAATTCCCGCTCGTTTTAATTGGATTTGGTATTCTTCACCTTTTGGCTTTCAACTCGCCTGGCGAAACAACTGTTTCTCATTATAGCAGGGATTTCATTTCAGATCAGGGTATATTATCCTTGAATGTGAGGTACATTGCTTTAAGTGTGCCAGGTGTTTCAGGAGAGCAGTGTACAAGGGAGAGCAATATTTACTTCTATTTTTAATTGATTTTCTTTGCTGTACTGAAGTACACTCATTCGATGGTTATTCCTGTTTGCTCTCTCAATTTACAGGCCTTGTTGAGACTGTAGAATCAAAGGCAATTCATGAAAATATTTTCGATCGTTGTTGCATCCAGGAAACCTTCTGTTTGCCTCTGTGTGCAGCTTTCATCTCTTTTGTGTAGTCAGTGAAATCTAGGGCATCGCTGGAAGTTCAGCTTTCAGTGTGTATCCAAATGTTCACCTGATCACGGAGACTGCTCAGCACTTCACAGCAACCAGCTGGTAAACAAGGGAATCTGTGCTACAACTCCCCGAAAATATGGCTCGGTTTCTTCTGTGCCAGTGACTTCTGTTCATGTAGTGGAGCCGAAATAATTGATTTTTCAGTGTGTGCCACAGCACAGCATTTTAAAATCCATGCTGCCTTGTCGATGAGTGCTGCGATTCTGCAGAAATTTTAATTAATGGATGGGGATGTCCAAAAGGTGTAGGTAGTAATGAGAGTGAATACATGGTTTAAATCTGAGGAGGTAATTTCTGGACAGTGCAAACCCTTGATATGGATAAAATTTAGATTAGTTCACTTAACGGTTCACCTGGCTCTAATGATACCCAAATTTAGAACTTGTGAGCACCGCTGGCCTGCAATCAGAATATGTTTTTCCCTGCATAAAATGGAATTATATTAGTCAATTCGCATTAGCCAAGTCTGGAGTCTCTGTCTGGTTGGATTTGTTTGCACTGGGCTGATGACAGAGCTCCGTTTGGCTTTTTGTTTGACCTGGATATTTGTATCTTTCTTAGTGCTGTCAGTCTTCTCTTATGCCGCTCAGTGAATACCCCTGTTACTGAAAATCCAAGATCCGTGGCCCTTTATTAAATTATAAACTACATTACTTGTACCTTTAGTATTTCCCTTTGGGCATTAGAACTCTTTTTCCTAGAAAATAATCTGGTACAGGATGCTGTAAGAGTTTCTGAAACCTCTCTGAAAGGAAAAAAAATCCAAGAATATCTGGGAATGCCTTCATTAAAAAAAGTAGTAGTAATGAACACATCTGCCTTTTTTTTTTTTTTTTAAATTAAGGAGTATATTTCATGTAAATGATTGCACAAAAGTCTTTTAAAGTAGGAAGAATCCCACCTGTGTTATGGACTATAAATTCGCTTTGTCTAGCATTCTGTCCCTTTTCTCTGTATGAATTCCAGAGGACAGCCCCAAACTGACAGAAAGCCTTTCCGTTATGGACTTGATTTTGTTGGTCTGGAGAGAGGGCGGGTAAAACCAGCATCCTGTCTTTCATCCTTCTGGATGAGGATTAATCATGATCACAGCTGCAGAATAATGCAGATCTTAGCTGGGGCTGGAGAGGGGGAAGGGGATGGCTATGGAGAGAGCAAAGGACATCTCTGTCTTCCCTTCCACCAGCCCCTGCTGCCCTCGGACCTCTGTGGTCGATGGAGGAGTGGCAAGAAGCAGATTCCTACCTTTTTTTTTTTTTTAAACTAGCTAATCTTTCACGCATCCTGTGGGTTTTTTTCCTTTAATCATAAGGAATGCACTCGATTTTCCAGGAAACCACACGCACACGGAGTGTTTGCATGGCTGCCTTGTTTCCTTGATGATGGATCAGGCACCGGGTGCCGAAATGCTGCCGGTTCAAAGGCACACAGATTTACACCAGGGGCTTCTACTGTGTCTCTGCAGGCAGCCCCGAAATGCCTTGCAGGTCAACTGTTTTTGAAATGGAGAAAAGTGTGGTGATTCCTTCAAGGTAAATCAGAAGGATTATGACATCTAGGAAGAAGAATCTGCCAGACAGTTCCAAAGCAATATAACTAGGACTGACCCAACAGCATCTCTAAAGCTCCCAATAAAATTGCCTGAGGAGTCTGCCAAGAAGCCAGATGCTGCTGCTGGAAAAATACCTTCTGTAGCTTGGCATTTGTCCTGTAATTGCTTCCAAGAGAGAATAAACTGTAGCATGACAGTAGAAGGTGAATGGTTCCTCACTGCATGCTACTTGGTGATTTTGAAAAAATAAGCATTATTTTCTGATGTGTTACCACTCATGCAGGTCCTTATACTTGTTTAACTGCTTATGAGTTCCCCATCTGAATAATCAAACACTTTTTTTTCTTTTTGCTCTGACATGTTAGCCTGGCAGTGGTTTGATTTTTCTTTTTCTTGTAAGTGATTCCTTTTGCAGGGTCCTTAACCTGACCACCTGGGCTTTGATCCTGTAAGTGTGTGATGTGGTCATGTAGCCCTCTGGAGTTATGTCACAGTGGGGACCCTGTTTGGATGTCTCTCTGTATGGAATTATGATACAGCAAACAACACCTGGCCCACGCAGTTCCTAGGGTCACATTGTCAAGTGGCTTTGTTGGTTTTTTTTACTGTATTTTGCAATTGTGGGAAGTGCATTGTCTGTTATTGTTATTCAGAAATGCTGCTGAATCTTACCCAAAACCAAAAAATGCATGGAAACTTCTTAGGGAAGGTGTTTGCTCCCTTTGAAAATGGTTAATATTCCTACTGAGAGAAAGCAGAGGCATTTGTGGAGCAGTGTATAACCTAATCAGATACAGATGAGATGAAAACAGATAGGTGATTCCAAGAAAATTATTTATTTGAAATTTCTCCAGTAAAATCTAGCAGTGATTTGAAGACTAGACTATTTAAATGGAACAGTCAGAAGTATTTCTGCAGCTAAAACTCATCACAGAATCACAGAGTGGCCTGGTCTGGAAGGGACCTTAAAGCTCATTGAGTTTCAGCTCTCTGCCATGGGCAGGGACACCTTCCACTATCCCAGGGTGTTCCAAGCCCCAGCCAACCTGGCCTTGGACACTTCCTGTGCAGCCTGTGCCAGAGCCTCCCCACCCTCACAGGGAAAAATTTGTTCCTGATCTCTGATCTAAACCTGCTCTCTTTCAAATTAAAGCTGTTGCCCCTTGTCGTGTCACTAAATGTCTTTATAAAAAGTCTCTCTCCGTTTTCTTGTAGGTTCCCTTCAGGTTCTGGAATTCCACTCTTAGGTCACCTGAGTACCAGACAATTTACAATATTGATATTTGTCAGTTGTGGAGCAAGAATGTAAAAGTAATTATTGCCTCTTTAGATGAATTCGTACTTATAGTCCTAGAAGTTTTTTGCTTTTTCCCCTTTGCTATACTAGATAATGAACTTTGGTAACCAAAGTCAGGTGCTTGAGTTTGGCGTAATAAAGCAAAAGTCCATTTCCAGCAAGGTGAATTCCTTTGATCAGTTTCCCTAATACTTAACTGTCAGGGAACAAGGGCTGAGTGCTGAAAAATAGCAGTGAATAAAGATCCTGGGACAGGAGCTTTTTGTTGTTGTTGGCATTAGGAAGCTTTGCTTTGCTTTGCTGTAATGTCAGAAAGCTTCAGAAAATGGAAGGGCAAAATGTTCAGGTCAACTCGTGTGACTGAACAATATCAAAGGGACCTGGAAAAGTTGGTGCAAAATGCACATCCTTTAAGGTCAATGTAAGGCATCACTCCAACCTTTTCTTCAGATTTCAAAGTATAGTTTAAGTTAGGTCTTGTGTAGGTATAGTGTTGTTATTTCATATAAAATGAATGAGAGGGTGAGTTCCAGTTCAGTCTCACTTGAAATATTAAGAAAATGATCCTGAAATTGAACAAAAAATAGAGCTGAATTAAGATATTTCTGTGAAGGACAGGAGATGAACAAGTTTCCTTCAACTTACTGTGCCACTTAAAAACATGCTGAGCTGTCCAGGATGTGAAATGTTTAATTCCATAACCTTTTCTTCCAATTAGAAGACACAGATTCTGATTGTGAGGAATTTGCATTTCAATATGAAACGTGGTGTCTGACATTGCTTTTACCTTCTCCCTGGTGATGCTCCTGACTGCACACTTCTCCCTTTCCTTCGGTGTGATGATTGCACCACCGCACTTTAGTAATCATTTAACAGCTCTAATTACAGAATACTGTGATCCCAACTGTGTACTTTGTCCTTTTTGCCTTCTTAGTCCCTGTGTCTCTGGTGTCGGGAGGATCACAAAAGAGCCGTTCTTCTGCTTTGCAAAAATAAATTCCAAAGGCCCTGCTTTGGTAAAGTACAGCTTTGCATTTTCTCGTGGCTTTGGAGTTAACAACACTGAATTTTAGCCATAGAGGGGTTGGTTGGTCTGCTGTTGTTTGCATCAGTCACGCCAGCATAACTTCTGTGACACTAATGCAGATACACCAGCATAAAATTGGTGTAACTCCAATTCCATTAAAATCAATGGTGTTACGCCAATATAAGTCAAATGCAGCGCTATTGATTTTGTGCTGGTGTGACTCTATTGACTGCAGTGGAGGTGAGGCAGATTCTGCTGGTGGGGCTTGGGTCCAGGCAGGCTGTGCTTGGCTTTGGAGCAGTTGTGACTTTGGTTTCTTGTTTGTTCTTGCGCGGCGTTATCAGAAATTCTTTCTCTTTTCTGCTCCAGGGTCAGCATTGTGGTAATCTGGGAGTAGTAAAGTCTTGGAGTAATGCAATTCATAGAGGAAAAGCATTAGGTAATTCAGTTTCACTCAGCACAGGGAATCTCTAGGCCCATCTGAATTATTTCCTCTGTTTTCTGCTAATGTGGTATCAGAGGAACGATGTGAAGGTTTTAAGTCTGCTCCTCTTTGATGTGATACCCTGCAAAAGCTTACAAAATCACTCTGAGTGGAGTTTTGAGTCAGAAAGTCCACTTAAAAGAACAATGAGTGCTATATCTATACCCCCAGCACACAGGGATAGTTCCTGGTTTTCAGCTCCCCGGGCTGGAGTTGCATTCCCTGATCCACGGGCAGAGGAGATACAGTTTTTCCCTGAATGCAATTGGCCTTTGAGTATTTCAGAAATTCTGTTAAAGCAAGTCCACGTCTTCTATTTTGCCCTTGTTGCATGAATGCTGTCCTGTATAATATAAAATAGAAAGTGTAATATTAAAATGAAATGTTAGTAATTTCCCATTAAAAATGTTGATGAAATCAATTCATTCCTTTGAAAAGCTTCTTTTTAATCTGGTCAGCATTTTCTCTGAGTAGAAAATTCACAGCACTTCTGGTGAATAATTGGTGGAGTGGAGTGCAGTATTCACCACTACATGGAGTGATTTCCAGGAGGAATTTCAGTAATTATTCCTGCCATCATTGGAATACTAATAAAAATCTTACTTTTGAAATATTTTATAGGTCAGGTTTTTTTGCCAAGATGCTCTTCCAGTGGTGAATCAGCTTCAGTGGTGCTATTTACCCCTTCTGAGAAACTGGGTAACATGCCTGAAAGGGACCCTAGAGACAGAATGAAGCATCATTTAAACCACAATAAACTTAATAAAATATGTTATTGGCCTTAGTTACATGTAGGATTTTGTTAAAAAGGAGCTTCTTGTTTTCAGGAGATAAGAGAAGTATTTTATGAATACCGTCAACTACAGCAGCTAAATACAAAAGGAAATTAAATGCTGTGGTTTGAGTACTAAGTAGTTGTCTGGTATTGGAAGAATTAAAAAGAATTAAAAATGAAAGACACTACAGACATAGTACAGAAAGCTGAATAAAGCACATAAAATTCCTTCCTTTATCTTAATGTATAGGAAATCAGGAGTGGAGGGAAGTACATGATAATTTTAGAGCAAACAAAACTGAGTATGAGGTCTGGAGGCAGTTTTGAGTCTTCATAAGCTGCGTAACTTAGGGAGGTGGTGGGAGACGAGGGGTGCTGGGTTCCAGAGAACGGTTTGTAGGGGAATAAATGTTTGTGTAGTTTCTCAGTTTGTGCATGTGAACAGAGAAATCCTTTCACCTTTACAGGCTGCAGAAGCACCTGTAAAAAATGGCAGGAAAAAGCAGTGTTTGTCATGGAGTGCCCTACAAGAGAGTCCTTTGGCTTTGTCACTACAAACAGTGCATTCTGCTGTTCTGGAACGAAATGGCAAAACTGGAGGAGAGGGCCTGACCCATGAACCCTTTAACGGAGATTGTTTTCGTTGCAGGGTAGCCACAATTTCAGCGCATGGTCTGGTTTAGATTTTGCTGCTAAACGCATTACAGAATTTGCTGTAATGAGGTGTCACCGACAGCTCTCCTGTTTGCTTTTGCTTCCTCCTCCTTTTCTCCTCTCTGTCAGTGTGTTAAGCTCTTTTTTACCTCGCCTTCCTCCCTTTCTGGCTCTTGCTTACAGGCCTTGTTAGCTGCAGTGTATCAGTGGGTTTTGGATCAGTCCCTTGGGCTCCCATTTGGAATTAGCGCCGTGCTGCTGTGACAGATGAATACTCTGATGTTCGCCAGCCCTGACCATTGGGGAAATGAGCTGATGAGTACAAAACAGTGTGAGCAGCACCAGAGGATTTCCTGGCCCCTTCTCCCTGGAGGGAATGAAGAGCACTGGTGGCAAGGATGGGTTTTCCATCGTCTCTTTGTGTGTGGTCCCACTGCTGTTCTCTGTGTTAGGCTTTGTGGTCAGGTGGGAATGGATGGATAGCATTTTCTCTCTGGATTGCAGACCCTTACCCTTGAACTGGATTTTGTTTTCCGGCACTTTTCACTTATATTTATTTTGCCCTTTTAGTATGTTTGGGCTTTGTTTAACACTTAAAAAACCGCAGGCATCAACATGATTACGTTGGGTGCTTTGTAGGAGAAAAGATGAATTGCAAGGCTCCAGAGGCATAAAAGCAAGAGCCAAGGATGGGAGCGTGGCTTTTGTTTTGTGAAACCAGGGTTTGGGAGGTACCATCCTCTTGTCAAATCCCACTTTGGGGCTGTGGAGAACTTAAATACCTAGGGAATGCCAGGGCTTAGTTACAAATCCTTTCTAAGACTGCTTTTCTTTTACATAAGCAGATGGAAACTGGTTTCAGGGGAGGGGAACTTCTTAAGTTTTGAAGCCCTGAAGAAAATTAATTAATTCATGTATTTGAAAGCCAGAGGGGAAGTATTATGATCATCTTGTCTGACCTCCTTCATAACTTGGGCCAGGGGAAGTCTCCTAATAACCCCTTCATGCTCACTCAAGCGTAGCGGAAAAGACAAATGATTTGACAGAAATTGTTGTTTCACAGACGTGTGGGGGAGGCGAGTGGAGCTTGAGACTAATTTCCCCGTGCTTAAAGGGTCCAACCTGTGTTAATCCTAACCCTAAAGTGAATTTACAAAAATATTTCTTTGCTAAGGCTTTAGGTTTTGTGCTGGCGTAGGAGTAATAGAGAATGAAGGCTTAAGAACTTCTCTTGGAATTAAAAGCCAGTTAATTCCAGAATGCGCTGATTGTGTTCCTGCTGCAGCCACTTAATAAGGCCACAGAAAATGTCAGTATTTTGTTAAAACGAAGAGCTAAGAATCCTCTTTAGGAAAAGCTGAGGCATGCACATAGCATTGCAATAGCTGGAGCAGTAACAAGGCACACAAGATCATTAGAGCGGATGGATATGTGTAAGATGATGGATTTTTTTTCATTTTTGAGAAACGCAGCTAACAAAATTTTGTCTTTAGAGCAGGGAGAGAAATGTGGCAGAGCTGATCAAAGAAAATAGCATCTCATTGATAAAACACATGCTGCAGTACTTCCCACAGTTGGGAGGCTGTAGTATTTAACAACGGTGACCTAGATTGGAGGAGACAATAAAAGCTGTTGCGGTGAGGAGCAGATTGACTGCCATTCTCATCTGGGTAATAAACGGCTGAAATATGGACAGTGCATGAAAGTTTACTAATGTGGCTTACATAAAGACCTATACTTTTGGAGGAACTGTCTCTGTAGCAAATTCAGTTTGAACTATAGCTTGAGTCTGACAGATGTTTATGTGCTCCTTTACAAAGATACCTATTACTTTATTCAAGGATCTATGAGCCTGTGAGAGTATGACCTGATTAGGTTTGAAAGTAAATCAATATGTGAACCTGTCCAAAAACAGACATGCATTTATTTTAAAAAATATTACTCAGTGGGATAGCCTCGAGGGGATATAGCTTTTCTGGAGAGTTTCAAATGAGATAGCAGTCATATGTTGTTACTTTAAAATATTCAGTGCCATTCAGATGCTACTATTTCAGCTATCCTGTTGGAAATAGCTGACAACAGGAGATGACATTCCTGATGCTTTGTAGTCACAATGGTCTTCCAAGACATTAAAACTTGCTTAACTACAGACCCTGGGGGTATTTGGTATTTATTTTTAATTTATTTTTTTAATAAATGGACCTATTATAAATATTTTCCTTTCGTGAAGTGGTTCGTGTTAGTGCTCCTTGTAGAGTTACGCAGTTAACCTTTAGGTAAATATAAATCCAAATTCTGGAAAAATAAACCGTCAATCCAGCTGTGACTTGAGAGATGCTTTAAGTAAGTGCCATTGAGCTGTAAAGGCTGATGCATCCCTACTGTGCTGTAAAACTAAATATTATTAAATTGGGTTGCGTGCAGGGGGAGGGGAAGGAGATGGGGGTTGTGAGGGACATCTGTTCTGCACAGAGCTTCTCTCCCTGCTCGTGGGGGGATTTGAAGCGTGAGAGAGGCGGGTGAGGGCGTTCCCCCCAGCACTGCTCCGAGCAGCCCTGCGTGGGGAGAGGCATCTCCCTGGCCATGGACCCGGCCAGAGGGCGCTTGGATCCTGGGAGCATCACTTTTGGAGCTGTTATTCCTTTTCCCTCTGTGATCAGCCTTCATTTGCTTTGTCCTTTCCCACTCTTTTCTCAGCTGAGAACATTCATCAAGATGCTATTGGTTTATTCAGGTCTGTTACACCGAGCAGGTGTATTTAGCAAGCACTGCAACTTCAATTTGTGTGCCACTTTATTTTTCCTCCCTTTTTTTTTTTTTTTTTTGCCATGCGGTGCTTATTCAGATTCCATAGAGGGGGAACAGGGAATTTTGTATTTCAAAATCAGTTCAGCAGATTTTGAAAAGCTATCTTTGAATATTCTATAATACACAGACAGATTTGAAGAGCTTATTAAAGAAAGCCCCTGACACACTTCAGCAATATTAAATCACTTCAGACGGTGCATGGCAGTGTAATGTTACTGAAGCATTTTAAAATGTTAAAAGAGCCTGGATATGAAAGTACTGGTGGCTTCACAGCCCTTACTGTGAAAAGTGATTTAAAGTGTCAAAATTATTCCAGTGTTTGCAGTCTGTTACTTCCTTAAATGACAAAGAAGGGACATTAGTAAATAACTCTAACTGCAGTTAATCTCTGGCCATCTAACCAGCTGATATGCTGGGTTAATATCTTTATTAAATGCTTATTTAATAAGTGGGCAGCTGTTCAGACAGGCCAGATGGACTTCTCTGTAACTGTGCTAATAATGAGAACTTTCTCACAAAAAGAAAGGGCAGTGGGAAGATGCATTTGGTGAGGGAACCTCCTGACAAATGGCTTCAGGACAGTCTGGTCCCCTGCCCTCGACAGACTGGCTGAAGTAAGTGGTTCATCCCTCAAAGCAACAAGGACCAGCAGGAAGAATTGAAGCAATGGGTCATTTTTTGCTTAGATGCTTATTCTTTGTGTATTCTTTGCCTCCAGAGCCCTGACATCCCCATTGCTGCTGTGGGTTCACAGCTGCTGCATTTTTATTCCCAACAAACACGCATCCATGTAAAGCTGTAGCTTTCTCCCTAAATGTTATCTTTTCACACCTATCCTGTTCATATTTCACAGGTTTAATTAACTATTTTCAGAGATCTTTGCAAGAAAGATTACTAGATGGGTGTTAAAATTACAGCTTTGTTTACTTGGAGGCACATTCTTTTATACTGGAAACATTATCATAAGCAAGAGGAGTGGCAAAGCATGATGTTCTCAGCATGAGCAATGAATACATTTTTCATTTGTCTTTGTTCAAGTAAGAGAATGAAAACACTGAAAGAGCGTTGGAGGAGTAAAAATCTGTACTTACTACCTGGCAATATGGAATTGGTGCATTTAAGGATTGAGTCCTTGTAGATTTTTGTGCTTTTGGTGACATTTCCAACTGCTTCCTGCATTGTAGTCTTTGTCCTCCAGTTGCTGGTCCAGAAGTGCTGATCTTCCGTACACCCTGAGCAGTGTCTCTAGGCTGTGAAGGCATCTCAGATATGCCAAAACATCTCAAATGTAGATGTTTGAGGTAGTCACAGGTGTTTAAGCATCTAAAATTGTGGAAAATTGGCTCTGGAGATGGAGAACTTTGGATGTTTCTCCCTTGCAGTGGTTTGGCTTTTTTGTTTTCCTTTTATGTTTTAAACCCAGAAAATGACTGTTCCTTTTTGTTTCCTTCCTTAACAGCACTCGAAAGGAGTGAATGAGATGAACTGTTTGGGTTATAGTATCTGAAAGGCTAAATTATTCTCTTGGAGAGACGTTCTAAATGAGCCTGACCGAGATCCTGGATCTGTGTGAAGAGGACTAAGGATATAGGATGTCAACTGAGACAGAACTTCAAGTGGCTGTTAAAACCAGCACAAAGAAAGACTCCAAAAAGAAAGGTAGTGACTCATTTCTCTTTATTTGTGTGTGTTTTGTACTTTAATCAGCTCCTGCATCAGCCACCTTTGGCACATCTGTGGCTCTTCTGTTATCTGTGTGCTCAGTGAAAGTGGGATTTGTTAAGTTCAGTGAAAGTCTGGTACAGAAATATGGTGTTGATTCTCCAACATTAAAAATATATCTTATTGAAATATATCTGAAATGTGAGAAAAAACTTGCATTTTATTTATGGTTCATGAAGAGAAATACAATTTTTAAAATTACTCAACAAAAGATCACTTTTCCCCTCTGCTGATAAATACATTTTCTTCTAATAGCTTTTTTCCTACTTTGTTTTGAACTAACCAGAGCTTAAATGCACTTTCTGTTATTGGTGTTTGAATTTTACTGACTGAATTTTACTTTGTGAAGTTAGAGAACTCAATAGCAAATTCTAGAGAGATTAATCGTAATGTGGTGAAGGAAATATAAACGAGGAGGAGGAAAACTCAAAATTAAGGAGAAGCTATGGATTGGATTAGTTCCTGTTTGTATTTACAATTTTGCCTCAGACTCTAGAGCAGTTCACTGGAGTGGTAAGTGTGAGAAATGAGGCCATATGAATTTGGTGCTTATGCTTACTTAAAGATTTTTAGTAGGAGTTTTATCCTTAGTTTTTTATTTGTATTTTTATTGCTTATGATTTTAAATGCTGAGGAACTTGGAGCCCAAGACCTTTATTTCTAGTGGCAGTTCATGTTCTTCTGAGCAGTCATATTTGGTTATTTTTTTAAACCTACACACGAAATTGAGTTCGAAAACAGATTTAATATGAATTACTCAAATAAAAAAGTAAAACAAAAAATCATACTTAATAGTTTTAATACTTGACACAGCAAGATCTGAACTTTCATGTGGGCTCTGGAATTTGTCATTCTGTTTCTTTCTGTGGGTGGGTAATTTACCCATTTACTTCTGATGGTTTTTTACATTTTTCTACAACAAAAAAATCTCATCTTCGCTCATACATGTATATTGCAAGTTTTACTCATACATAACTTGAACTTTCAGGCAGCTATACCATTTACTGCAGCAATTCTACCAAAACATTTACCAAGACCTTGTGTTCACTTTAGCTTTCGTATAATAAATCTTTATCCTAGAGTTTGTATAAGACACAGCAATTAAAAAATTTCAAGTGTTTGTTTGGGAAGATGGCTTAAAAACCTTATGACTGCTCTAGGCCTACACTCACAAATCAAAAATGATTCATTTAAGATAAAAAAGCTGGAGTTTGGAAAGGCAAATAAGGGGAACTTTGATGTAATGAGAATGGGATCTAAGATGTTTAAGGCAAATAAAGTGGTTTGGTTGTATGATCATTCAGTTTTTGAGGGCAGGCAGGAAATTAAAAAATGTCATTTCTTTGCACTATGGATAACATCTTTTTGATGTGTGTCTCCTATGTTATTTCTTCTGCTTGAGGCTGAAGCTTTCGAAACCAGCGAACAACTCTTTTAGGAACTTGACGTTTATGTTAATAAAATACTCAGCATCCAACTTCTAAAAACATTTCCATAAATCACAATAACTGAACGCTTCTCTGCCCAAAATCTGATTCTATCCCCCAAATGGAAGTTCTGAGAATTACCTTTAGTGCCGAGGGGGAGTGTAAAATATGCAGTGTGGCAGTGATTGGAGTGTCTGGAGAGCTGGAAGGGCCAGGGAATGGCAGTGGCACATCCCCAGGATTGTTCTTGCTCAGTGCTGTCTGTGCAGTCTGAGTGCATCCGATCCCATCAGCCATCCCAGGGCTGGGAGCCATGAATGCTTTGCACAGACAAGGTACACAATGCACACACTGTTTGCTATTCAAATCCCACATAATGAGAGTCAAAAGAAACTTGGTGTGCTCATTTACTTGTCATTGAGTTGTATGCACTTGCCTGTATTCCAACAAAGGAGCCCTCCTCTGTATAGTGTGAATGATGGACACGTGAAAAACGAGGATTTTTTTCTCTCTTTTTTTTCCCAAGTTCATTAACTGCGAGCAGTGACAGGTAGCAAGTGCTAACATGAAGTTTCTAATGTTGCTAATCAATGAGTTTGATTATCCAATGGAGCTGAGTATTCCCAAGGAATCAGTCTTTGCTTTATAAACAGAAATTTCAGCTCTAGTGTTTGCCAGTGTTTTGGTGCACTTCTGGAAGAGCTGTGTATCCATCTGCATCCAGAGCAGGGACAGGCTTCATTTGCTGTATTTTCCACTGTTCTGGTAGTTCTCCTGCCTTCTGCAGCACACAGCACTGCATGGAATGTCTGTCCCATGTTTGTATCCCACTCTGGAGTTCTGGGGTGACAGAGGGGATGAGGATCAGTGTGGAGCTGGAGCACGGGACAGGGTTCTAGGGTTCTTTCCTGATCTCAGCTGAAGTCTTCTGAGTAGTGTCAGCTAAACCTTTAGCTCTCTCTTGATCTAATAACCATCTCATAATGTAGTGTTTCTTATTTGAAGTCTTGATAAAACAAAGCTTAATTCCTGGGATTTGTAAGGTGTATGGATATAAAACATGAGAAAGTGTCAGATAAATGCAAGCAGCTCTTCTTATTGTAGTACAATCGCCAGAAGGAAAACGATGGTTATTCAGAGATTACGACATTTGTGATAATAGTGCCTACCTTGAGTTAAAACCTCTGTAATGTCATTAGCTAACAATTTAATAAGCTGGACAGGTTAGAAGAAAAGTCCAGGAGGAGTCCAATGATACTTAGTTAGTATGAATGCAAAGTCTTGCTGCTGGGATGGACTAACTCCCTGCCAGAGGGGTGGAATGTGTGCTTCAAGTTCCTTGGGGGTGTCTCATAACTTCTTACCTTAATTTTAGGCTCTGTTGCACAAACCATTGACTTTGTAGTGACAGGGAAGTAGTTTGATTGGTGTTGCAGGTGGGACAAATGACAAAGATTTTACAAAATATTTCTTCGGTGTGCTGGGAACGCTCAAAACACCTTCTGTAGGCACATGCAAAGCCATTCTCTTTGAAGCATTTCTCTTTAGGCAGAGTGTTTTTGCAGCTTGCTAGTCACAGCCAACTCTGCAGTGTCTCCACTGTCATCTGAGCTGGTTTGTGAGGCAGTGTCCTGTTCCAGCACTGAAAGGTTGTCACTGCAGTTAGGACAAGGACTTAAATACAAAACCCTCTCAGAATCTGCTGTTTGCACAGAATCTCAGCCGAGGAGCTCTCATGTGATGTAGGCAAGTTCAATATTTACATGATCATATCAGACTGTAATTTTGTATGTTAACATTATCACCCTGGATAATCTCAAAAACAGGCTATTGAAAAACCAAGTACCAATTTTGCCTTGTATTCAGTCCATATTGATCTGATGGATCCAGGGTTTGATGGGCTCTGGAAACTCTTCCTGGTCATGCTCTTGGCAGAGGGGTTGGAATTTTAACTGACTTGGAAATACAGTTCTGGGAACAGAAGAGAGCCAGGCACCTCCCTTCCTCTCCAGACTGTCACTTTTTCCTCCCTGTGATGAGAAGCTCCTTGTCCCTTGAGGACCTGTGGTTCACCCTGACCTCCCGAGCCCTCCTTTCTACACTTTATTCCATTTATATGCTTACAGTGCACTAGGTGTTATTAGAGGAGATTATATTTCTGCCATCCCCCACCTCCAGCCCTAATCTTCATGCCACTCTTGGTGATACTTGCTAGTAGCTCTTTTGTAATTATCTTTCTTGAGAACTTGCTCACATTTTAAAAGACATCCTGGAGAGATTTCATGTTGCTGTGTAAGTGGAAATCATGAAAAATTCTCAGGAGATTTAGAAAATTCTATTTGAGGACTTTTTTGGTGATACAGTTTTCTTTTTGGTGAGTTTGCCAAAAGTTATGTGTTCTTTGAGAAGCATTCAGAGAATTAATGATAGAACTAATGCTCTTAAATGCTGATTTTATTTCATTTGTTCATGTCATCTGGTTCATTAAGAAGTGAATAAAAATTGTGTGTTGGTCTCATTCAGGATAGGAAATTAGAATTTTTTATTAGCCAGAGTTGTTAGAAACATAAACCATGTTTGTCTTGTAGTACATGGGGGAAAAGCCTTTTTATAAGTGTGTATAGATTATTGAATCAAATTGAAAACGTTTACTTGAGCCTATTGGAATTAAAATTGATTTAGAAACCTCCCTGGGGGAAATGTGTTGCATTGATGTTGAATTCACACTGATAACTGCCTGGGAAAATCCCTTCTTGCAAAATTAGCTGAACAGAAAAATTGAAATGGGAGGTCAGTAAAGAAGTGAGAGCCAGGCTACCAAATTTCGGTGCACATCCATGTCTGCTTCGGGGAGGCCAGGAGACTTTTCTAGAGATTTAATCTCTTCCTCTTGCACTTCAATTCTGTAATTTTTCTATTGGAAGCTTAGGGCTTGTTCTGCAATTCCATCTCTCATTGTATCCCCCACAGTAAGACTCCTGAGTCAATTTTCAAAATGACAGGGACTTTTAAAAAACGACAGCAGATACAGAGAGGAGCTTGGGCTCGGTGACAATCGGCATCGCGCTCGGTGCTGCTCAGGGTCCCCTTGGGTGAGATTCCTGTGTTTAATGGGCTCCGCTGAGCGCGTGGGAAGCACGTGGCGTTTGGAATCCGCTCCAGGAGCAGGCAGGGCGCCAAGCCAGGGATTGCCGTGCCCAGCCAGTAGGAATGGGACCTTTGGGGAGGGTGGGACTGCTCTGCTGGAGCTGGATGTCTTCTCCTCGCCCTGAGCTGGGCGCTGGGTCCTGGCTGGATGGATATCGCAGTGCCCAAGCTGTGCTCCAGGAGGGAGAGCGAGGGTGGGCTCCGCGTGGGGAGCTGGTTCATGCCAGGTGAGGAACCGACACCGAAGCTGGCTTGGTGCTGGGAGATCTGAGTCTCATCCTCTTGGGATCAGGATGGCAAAAAGCTTAACTGTCCCAATTTCTCTCTCTTGACTGCTGATTAGAAGGAATACGAAGGCCGCAGGACCATTTGCATGTGGATTGGGCCTGGGGCAGAGTCACATCTATTTCCGGGGTCTTTTAACCACTAATGAGAGGCTGGCGTCTGTCTGACTATCGAAGGGAAAACCTTTGCGTCCCCAGCAGCAAAACTCTAGTCAGACTGAGATCAAACAGGAGGTACCTAGTTAGTTTAAAAGCCTTTGGGGATAGGAAGCCTTTAAACGAGGTTATGTTTTGTCATTGTCAGTTTTCATCATGGGTGCCTAATGCTACCCAAGTCCTGTTTTGGGCTTCTTAGACCTCATTTGAATCTCGTCTTTGCTCTAATCATTTCTAAACTTGAGAGTGGTATGGAGGTTTCTGATTGTTGCAAAAGTTACAATTTTGCTGACACACAGCAATCAGTTTTTACAGCTTTGTTTCCAGATTTCAGAGTTTCCAGTTTCCAGAACTTCAGTTTAAATTAGCAAGTTCTCTGAACAATGATGGTGGATTACTTTTTAAATGAATTATTTTATTTTAAACTTTGTGATCAACAAATTAAAACAACAGTTAAAGCATCATCACTGTAATGAGGCATTTCAAGATGTCACATTTGTATAGGTTCATTTATTTTTCTGATTATTTAGCTAAGATTCATGGAATCCAGCAAAGCTCAAATTTGATCTAAAGGGTAACGAACACAGTTAGGAGCTTCTTTCATTGACTGGGAGTGGATTTGCTTTGTTTCCTTGCAGTAGCTATGAGTTTTTCAATAATTTATAGATCAAGTAACAGCAACATTAATTGATACACTAATTGTGTCCACATGCCTGCCTTTAACAAATCTCTTTTGTGAAATGATTACTGACAATATTAATTGCATGTCTTTTGTGTCTTGATATAAGTTATGAATCCATTCTCAAGTTGAAAGGGGGTGGGGAAATCATTAATTTTGACATTGTGTAGCTATAATTAACAAGGGTTATCCAATAACCTATCATCAATTAGAGAGCTCATGAATTCTGTTTTAAATACCACATACCAAAGGGGGTCTGTGGTTGTTAATTGAAGGATTCTTTGGGGGTGATGGATGTTGTCTCTTGTTGCAGATATGATGTTTACTGTAGTTTTTAATTGAGGGAAATCTGCCTAAACTAAGGCTGGGGCTTGTGTTACTTTGATGCTCCTTAGCAGAGGAATCAGTAATCAGTAGAATATTAAGAATAATGTTTCTTGAGACCTTCTGTTATAATTTCTCAATGTTTTAACAGCCATCAAAGCATTTCAGTTTAAAATAGTAATTATAAGCTTAATGTAATGCATATTCCAGAGAGGATTTGAGTCATATAACAATCCATAAATACAGGTGCTATGAGCATCACCTCTGCATCCAGTTCAGCCTCTGCTCTACCTTGTTCCTGGCTTCATCCTCTTACGCTCTAAAACTACCTCTGAGATTTGACTGAAATACAGAGAAATTGGGGCTGGGGCTGATTAAAAGGTAGAGCTTCTAAACAGGTAAATAAATTAATTTTCAGGGAGACTTCTTCTCTGCTTGCAGTCATTGCAAAAACTCTCAGCAAAATTGCAAAATTCATGTTAGAACTTTTGTAAATGGAAAGTTTTGTTTAGAGAGTTCAGGGAAGAAAATTCTATCATGTACTGAATAACTGAGCAGGAGTGACCTAATTCATCCAGATTAGTAGCTAAAATACCTCCAGAGGTTTGGATTAGTAGAAGTTTCCTAATATGGCTCACAGAGAAATATTCTACAGGGACAAGCATGTTGATGATGATAATGTTTTTGTAGCATTCTTCATCCAAAGATACTTGCTTGCCTAATAAATATTAATGAGTAACATTTCTGTCAGCGTGTTGCACTATGTGCATTTGAGCATTTGTAATTTTCTGAAACATTTTGCCTTTTCCATCAACATTATTATTACTTGCAGAATTTCCCATAAAATGAAATAAAGTGTTACTCACTGTATAATACAGATTAGAGGTATCAGCTGTGCTGATAAGTGCTCCCATTTTGCTGAAGGGATATCAAAGACAAGTAAATTTGGAATATTAGCTTGATTCCAGCATTAAATTGCTCACTAATTTTTCCTGAAATAAACAGATAACACTTAGCATTGATGTCCACATTATTGCAGTGTATACTTTTTCATATTACTGGGGAAAATTCCTCCAATTTTATATAATCTTATGTAGTTTATGGAAAATCATGAGCTTTCTTGACCTATGTACGTGTGGGGGAAATGTAATTTTTTTTCAAAGGTGGTTAGATCTTTGCATCAAATGCCAGTGCTGATCTCTCAATTACTTTCCAGAGATTACAGCACAGATCAGGGCAGAGTTCTGTGTGTAATCTGAGGATCCTGTTTTTTATTTTGTGCTTTAACCAATACATCTCACTCTCTCAGTGTTGATATCACAGTAATTTCATTAATCAGCTGTGGGAAGAAAAAACTGTGGAGGAATGTACAAGTTAACAGACACATGCAGGGTTTGGTTTGTGTGTTTAACCAGCCTGAATCAGAAATGTTTATTGAGATTTAGATGTATTAGTCGCAAAAACTTCAGCTGAAAAATAACTGTCTCCTTAATTTTTAATGTCACAGAACACTGACCACTTATGGTTAAGAAAAGCTTCCCCAGAAAATCAGGAGCATTTTGAAATACTGTCAGAGAAACTGTAAGCCCTTCATTCATGCCTTGTGGTATATTCCTCTTTAAGAGCTCAAAGAAATATATAGGGAGTTTGGCCAAGTAATAGGCTCAGACTTCCTGTGATAAATATCTTGGGGCAGACATTCACTGTGCTCCTCAGGAGTAAAGAAAAGATGTGGCTGTGATCCTCATACATGATTCTATCTGTAGGATCAATAGGGACATTATTGAGCATCCAGAATAAAGGTAATATAATATATATACATTTAATGTATTCAGGTTGTCCAGTGGTGAAGTGGGCGTTCCTTGTGAATGCCTTCCAACTCAGCTTATTCTGTGATGCTGTGAATGTGTTTCATATTTCTCTTGTAAGTGAATTCGAGAGAACATGTCCTCAGAAATAATGACATCCTATTTGTATTATTTTTATCTAAACATTGTTATATATATAGCCATTGTTATATATATAAGGCCAGGAAAAAGAGCATTTCCCTGCTTTTATATTTGCTTGGTTTTGCAGATGCAACTGTATTTAGTTTGCTTAACTAAATAATGTGGTTTTGGGGGCCTTTTGTATGACAAAAAAAGGACTTTTAATGCTCATTGGCATCTTCCCTTCTACTCCCAACAATAGCGGGCCAAAGCTGATATCCTAGTTAGCACTGAACTGAACCTGAGAGCTGCCAAATGCCATTTTCAGTCTGTTCCTGGCTGTAAAACCTTGTGTAAAGACACTCAGCCTCTTACAAGATTTCTGCTTTGAGCCTCTGGAGCACCCAGAGCCTCTCCCCATAACCTCTCTCCAGAGAGGAGGATCAGTGGGATTGACTCACTTCTGATTTAGACACTGTTTATCCTGTTCTCATTGCCCAGGCTGAAACACCAAACCAAGTTAGCACTTATTTGCAAGCAGGCGAGTTTCCGCCCTTTATTTACTCCAGTGCTGTTGGCTTTTCCCAATTCCTTTTATTTATGCTGTTTGCAGCACAGGAGAATAGTTGCCAACACAATATCCATTATTATTCTGACAAGAACAGAGTAGCTTTCACTTCCATTTCCTGGAGACAGCATTACTCATTGCTGTAAAACAGCATTAAAAACAGGAGGAGAAGGGTGAATTATCATTTGGCTGCTGAGTCCCAAAACTGCCTTTCCTTGCTCCAAGTAGATGAAGTTTGAAGTGAGGTGGGAATGGTGTGTGGTCTCTGGGTTTTGGGAAGAGTAGGGCAGGAGAGCAAACAAGCTCTTGCTCCATCAGCACAGAATTCTGTCAGTAGGAGTGGAACCAAAGACATTGGCATGGTCATGTTTCCAGGATCTTCCATTGGAGGTAATGGAATCTGGTGGACTACAGGGACTGGGGGGATTTTTCCCTCTCCCAGATCCTGCTGGCAGTGGTTTAAAAAAAGATTGGATGTGGCAATCAGTGCCATAGTTTAGTTGAAGTGGTGTTAGGGCATGGGTTGGACTCGGTGATCTTGAAGGTCTCTTCCAGCCCAGTGATTCTGTGATTCAGTGGCCACAGGATATCCTGCAAAGTTGTCCAAAAGCACAGAAAGCTCCAGCCTTGACTTCCTAAATATTGATATTTCACAGCAGATTCCTGTGGACCCAACTTTAATGTCTACCCCACTTTAACCACCAGCAAATGCTGAGCAGCTAATCTGTGATCTATAATTACACCTCTTATGCTCTTAGTTTAGTTAGAGGAAGAATTGTGTAGTGAAAGGGATGATTCAGGGAGTGAAATGAAATTAAGCGCAGTCTTCTGAGGTTAGCTATTAATTTCACTTTTAAATATAAAATTGCCTTCAAAGTAATAAGAGGGTAATACTCACGCGTCACAATAATGTGCTGATAACTAGGTGGAAGGCAAAAACACTGGTAGTAGTTGGATGAACTAATCTCTTCTTTATACCTTGTGTTGCCTGTGAGAGTTTTAAATTGAATTCAAATGTCCAAAGCCACATAAAGTGAATTAAATGCACCCAGGAAATGGGATGTACTCTGTACTCTGGCATGGCTTAAGTTTAATACTGACATGGTTACCTAGGTGTGTTAGTGTTTGCAGTATTTACTAGTGTAGGATGTTTATGGTTTATAGTTCCTTTTTTAAAAGCGCGCCTATCTGAAGTGTCTCTTTAAAAATAATCTATTACCAGCCCTTCCCAGTAAAAATGGATGTGGAAGAACACAGGCTCTGCTGTTGTGAGCGTGTCAAAAGGATGGCAGTGCTCGAGAGACACTGGAGATCAAAATGAAAGCTACCTACAGAATTCTTTATCTGTCTTCCCTATTTGCTTTCCCTGTGCCTGACTATAACTAAAGCAATGCATTATATCTATGCCTCTGTTTAATTGCATTAAAGAAATGCCGGGGCTGTAAGGTTAAGCACTAAAATTCTAAGGAAGCAGAGCCTCAAAGTTGCCTGTGTAAGCCTCATTTAACATCCCTTCAGGATATACATTTTCATACAGTTTTTAATGAGCTGAGCTCATCTCGCTCTTTCCTGGAGACCTTTGTCCTGCTCAGTGAATGGAAGGACAGTGGTCAGGGAATGTGCTCCATTTGGGGCTGCGCTCTGTGCTTGGCACTCAGGATGGAGCTTTCTGCTTTGTCTGCTGACACCCCAGCCTGAGTGTGAATTACATGGATATTGATGGAAGCTCTGGATCTAAATTCCTTACATCTTGGAAAAATTCTTTTCATATATACCTCTTAAATGAGTTTAAAAAGAATGATCTGAATGGCTGGACATGAGTGCAGGGGCTCAGAGGAGTGAGTGCAGTCAGAGCAGGATTTGGGAGGGGTT
Source organism: Origma solitaria (assembly GCA_013397895.1). Lineage (NCBI taxonomy): Eukaryota > Metazoa > Chordata > Aves > Passeriformes > Acanthizidae > Origma > Origma solitaria. The sequence goes on from VZRL01000642.1 coordinate 1,123,312, forward strand.
ATTTTGGCTGAGGAAAAGGTGAGTAGGGCCTGAGAGTTGGTTAAGATAAGGATGCTTAATGTGATCCCAGGGTAGAGAAAAGGGGGAGGAACAGTCTTTAATCTGAGAAGACGTTTGTTAGAGATTATCTAACTCTAAAATGAGGGAAAGGCCCATACTTTCAAGTTCATCTATATGTGTGTAAGTTAATGAGGTCCAGGATAATGCTAATTAATATTATTTTTAGGCCAAGTCCTTCCCTATGAGACAAGTGTAGGGGGTCCCACTCAGTCCTTGATATTTACTTCAGTGAGAAAAACACATCTTGAGTGTTCAAAAATAGCCTGAATGGAATCCTACCAACCCGAAATCTCACTTCAATGCTAATTTGTCGGTTCATGGCTGGGGTTTTTTTATGTAGAGATATTTAAGTAAACAGCAAGGATCCTGGGTTTAGATCTTGTGGTAGCAGCGAACTTTTATTGTGTTTGAAAACATTTAGGATTTTATCTTAATTTCATTATTCGTTCATTTAAAATTATCTCACAACCATTTTCAGGGACATGGTCATTTAAGCAAATAAAGTAAATATATATTTCATATATTTAAAAACCTAGTAAACTCTCTGCAGTAATTTCTTAATTCAGTAATTCCTCATATTCTATTCCATGCATAAACTGCTGGTGTACTGAAAAGATTATGAAGATAGAGAGGAGGTTTGGGTTTGGGTTTTTAAAAATCTTGTGATGGAACCAATTATTTGGGGCTAAATGTCCATAGAGCAGTCAGATATTGGATTTTTAGTATGTGAAATTATCGTGTGTTGATACGAAACACTTTTTGCCTTTGTATTAAACTCCTCTGTTTCTAAGACAAAATACAATTGCCAAAAAAAAATTTTTGAGGGGAGATTTGTGTCCTTTAAGTAATGAAGCAATCAATGCAAATTTAAAGGTCCAATAAGAACTTTTATAAACATATGGAAAATGTATTTCCTGTTGCCTGATGACCACGTAGTAAGATTGATCTATAAAGATGTCACTTGTAAGAAGTTTCTGACATTTGCTACTGGAGTCCAGTTTTGTGGTGATGTTCGCAACACAGGAAATAGGAAGCCTTGAAGTTGTGAAAAGCAAGTTGGTTTTTCCCTTTTACTCATAGTTGAGTTTCCAGGGAGGTCATATCAACATTTAATCTGGTTTCAAATATTTCACAACGAGGAAGCTCATTTGGAATTGTTGGCCAACACAAGAGTGAGAAAGTCAGAGCTGCACCTTTGTGTGAAGTTATCAGAGAGGACTTCTTTGTTTTATTAAATTTGCGTGGTGAATATGAGATGTTATTTTCCACTGCTGGATTGCAGAGGAATGCTCTGGTTAGAGAGTGAAAGGGGGGGAAAGACACCAAAGGTGCATCTCTTAATGTGATTTTTCAGAAATGTCAAGTTACCTTGAGAAATGTAACTTGAAGCTCTTGTGAGTTCACTGACCATCACATGGACTTGGTGAGGGCAGCATTACAGATTCTGCCCTTTCTTCTTGCTCTGTTCCACAGTCAATCTCCAGCAGATAAGTCTAAACTATTTCAACATCATCTTTTGTTAATGCCCCATAACCTCTGCAGGCTGGATTTTGTCATTTCTGTCATTTCACTCTAATTATATCCAAACACAAGCTGATTTTCTTTTTCTCTCAAAGCAGATGAAGTTTGGAGGAGACTGAATTCTCTAAGGTTAGTAATGAAGTTTCCATTTAAAGTAACCCAGTTCAAAAGGAGAAAATTTCCCCTTTAGGTTTAGAGCAAAGGTTCTAAAAGCCTGAGATGTGAAAATAAAGAGGCACTAGCTAGAAATACCTTTCAAATTATGTCTCTTTAGACTTGCTGAAATGTGTGGTTAAGCTTCTTTCTAGCTGCTTTAAAATATTCAAGGTTATTGGCCTGCATTAAACTTAAAACGGTTTAGATACCATTTTTTTAAACTAAGTCATTCAGAACTGACAAATGGAAAGATTTGGAAATGGCTCTGCGAGGGGGGAAAAAAACAACAGACCTCAAAGAAGGAACTGGGTGTCTTCTCCTAAAAATCATTTTAGTATTTTTACACTCAAAAGTGAATTATCTTAATTAGTAAGTGTATTGCACGAGCAGTTCTCTCTTGCCGGTGCTGTTTATATAAACTAAGCATCCCTGGAATATGGGTATTTAGTCAGCCAGACTTTCATGTCTAGTAAACATGAATATGCTTCTGTTGCTGTGACTAAGGCAAAATATTCCAAGTGAATCACCTTTCAAATTTCATTTGCCAGCATTTAGAGCAGGATTTTCATTTGATCTGCTGTGTGTGAAGGGCTTTAAGGTCTGAGATTTCATAATCAATATGTCCCTCTTCATCGGAATTTCATCTACTTAGGTACATTAATTTACACATTTACTCATCTCAAGCCTAACAGTGAGTAGTATTAAGTGAATACTAAGTCGAAATTGTTGAGGGAAACACTTTTCTTTCATGAAAAATTTCAGCTTTGAATCTGGAATTCCGCCATTAGATGGGAGAGTTTGGAGTGCAGCTGGAGCAGCCTTGTCCCAGTGAGTGCACAGCTGGGCTGCTGCTTGCAAAGGAATTGCAAGTGATGGAATTCTTTCAAATGATGGTGTTTCACACACCAGTTTAGAAAGGGAACTGGAACCAAGGGCACTGAATCCCAACACATTCTATTAAGCTGAAGCAGGGGATTCTTTGTATGATTGGGGGTGGCTCTTTGTGCTCCCTTTTTAAAAAACCTCATCAGTGGTGTTAGAGACGGGAAGATTGTGCCAAAAGCATTGAATTACTGAGTATCTCGAGCCATTGGATCCTACAGATTTTTATTTCATATGTCAGATGGAGGTGTAGCTATAGCTCCACGTCACTCTTCTTTAATGTACTTAACCTTTGTGCCAGGCATTTTTATTCGTTTAGTTGCTAAGTACAGCAGGAGATTGGAGCAGCATTGCCAACCTCTGCAAATGCTGTAATCGTGGTATTAACCTACTTCAGAGCCCCGGGAGCGCGCTCACTTTGTGAGGAATGTTTTCATCACTCTGAGTTCACTGGCAGGTTTTGAAACCAAATTCTGCTCCTTTTGTTTGTTATAGTGTTTTCATCACTCTGCGTTCACTGGCAGGTTTTGAAACCAAATTCTGCTCCTTTTATTTGTGTCTCAAAGTGGAAGGTGCAGTGGAAATAATTGTTCCATCTCCCATTCTCTTAGAGGAATAAGAGTTTCTTGTCTGTTTTCTGTGCCTCCATGAGAAGGTTTGTGTTTATGGCTGCCAGGCATAGACACACACGTTTTCCTAGCACCCGGAATGTTGTTTTAGGAAAAGGAATGAATGACTTGATATATCCCAAAGTAATTTGCCAGTCAGCTTTGGGTTTCCAGCTTACAACAGCTTATAGTTATTACAAGCAGAGCCCTTTCAGCATTTTAGGCACAAGGAGTGAGTATAAAAGACAATGCTCATGTGCACTGTGTACAGTTTTCATGGTTACAATCCCAAAAGATTCCATTCTAAAACCGACCTGATTCTTTTGCTAGAGACCCACGTGAAGAAATTTAAGAATTTAAAATTAGGGTTTGTAGTCAGCTGTCCAAAACCTAATTCTTCTTCCCTGCTCTTAATCTCCTCCAACTGAAACTCAGCTTCCCAGATTTCCTAGAATGATTTTGGGGGTACTGCTGAATATGGAGAGCATTGTGAACTTGTGAGTATGTTTAGAGGAAGTCACACGGAGCAACTGTTCCAATAAAGGATGAGTTGACCTGAAAATGGAGCCTTTAAGGAAACAAGAGTAAGAAAGGAGAAGGAATTGTTGCTGGTTTTAATTATTTTAACTAACTATCATGCCTGAATCAGTGTTTGGTCATGGCACTGCATCTCCACTATGCTTTACCTCCTTAAAAAGAGACAAAGTTGGTGCCTTTTTCTAGACAAACAATCCCTGTTTTCCTTCCAGTTGATTTTCAGTGAAAAGAAGCAACAGCCAGTTTTCTGGTTCTAACTGCACTCATAATAATAGCAAGTTGGCAGCAGCAGTGAAGAAGGGAAAATTCACGCCTTTGCAGCTAAACATTTTGTTCTGAACTGTATTTTAATTACAAAATGTCACTTTGTGATAAATGAAGCTTTCTTCTTCTAGCTGGTTTCAATTAAGTTTTGTTTTAAAAAGGAAGAATAGGTTTTAATAAGGCTCAAAATACATAAAAATATTTCATTTTGACTTTAGTAGAACAAAGAGGATTTTAATGCTGAATCAATATTGAATAACTTGAAGTTATCTTGGCTGTGGGCCTTGGTTTCTTGCTATCCAGGTTTCTCCTTTTACCGGCCAGGATCACTGCTGGCTCCAGTGGATGTTTTTTACCTTTCCAGATGCTGAATTGCTGCACCCCAGATGCTGGCAGGAAAAGTCTAACCAGCCTTTCCCTTGGGGTTTCTCTGAGCTTAGAGATTTTATGGAATTAGGCACACAAACATGGACTCACTCCGTGATTGAGGATTTTGACTTTAGGGAAGAAGGTTTTTTTGGAAAGAAAGATACGGGGAATAAACATGTTCCTGTAAAATCATACCTTAATTTGACTTTTGAGGCAGTGGGTTCATCAGAAGACAGTTTATTAGATTTATTTTCTCTGGCTGTGACACCACCACATTATCTGATGTGTGGTGTCATTCACTAAGCTCCAGGGTGAAGCATCTTTGGGGAGATGTCATGTAATCAAGAAACTTACCACAAAATGTTTGCACTCTTGTGGGAAATTAAGAGGAGAGGATTAATTTCTGGTTTGCTAGAGCTGTCCCATTTAAGGCAAATTTGCTGGGGACTCTGCTTTGGAACTAGTGCAGAAATTTTGCACGTTTAATGCGGTGGGCTCAGCTCTCACTTGTGTCAAAATAAATCTGCTAAAATCAGTGCAGACAAATTTCCCAGAAGTTACCAAACCAAGACAAAATCTTTTAAATTATAGTCTGTGCTAGCTGAAGCCAGTATGGAAATGTCTTTTCCTAGAATTTACACTTTAAAATGATGTATTCACATACTTCCATTAGTGTGTGAGTGGTCTGGTGACATAGCTGAGGGCAGGGGACATGGCAGAGATTTCAGGGAATTGGTGGCCCAGGTGTCTGTGTGTGGCACAACATTTTGATAAAGAAAATTAGGAAATAATAACACCATCCTCAAGATGAAGGTTTGGGGGTTTTAGACAAGAAACCCACAAAATATTGCTGCGTAGACAAAGCCGCAGATTGGCTAAAAGCCTTAAATTCCAGTTACTGCTGGGGTCTGAGCAGTGCTGTGGCACAACATTTAGATAAAGAAAATTAAGAAATAATAACACCATCCTCAAGATGAAGGTTTGGGGGTTTTAGACAAGGAACCCACAAAATATTGCAGCGTAGACAAAGCTGCAAAATCCTTAAATTCCAGTTGCTGCTGGGGTCTGGGCAGTGCATCAGCCACATCCAGGCTCTTAACAGAGCACTCTGTGGAGGGAATGTGATTTTCTCCTTAAGATGCCTGAAATAAAGCTGGCTCTCTAAGAAGGAGAGATTTTAAATATCTTGTCATTGTGAAGGGATTTTGGTCCCCCGGCTGTAAGAATAAACATACGTGACTCCAGGTCTGCTGCTTACAGGGTCGGGAGGAATTCTTTGAGGGAAATAAATTAATGTCAGTGATTTCTCTGGTTATCTTTTAAACGTGAATAAATGCACCTTTCAATGCGAGGTGTCTCTAGTTTTCAGAATAGTCAATACAATGTGGTTTGTGGCAATTTAATGCTGTGAAAATCTTCCGGCAGATGTGGCAAACCTCTTGTTTGGGAGGGCTTTGGAAGGGGAGCAGGTAAGGATTTAACACTCGAGCAGCTGCTAAGCACACAGGCACTTGATTTTCTTTGTTAGTGAAAAAGGCAGAGGGGCTGTAGAATGTGGGGAGATGGGAATTCCTCTAAAATTTTTATTTTCATAGAAATAAAAGGAAATTGCTACTGAGGAGAAAGGAAAAGCTGCCTCAGAAATCCGACTGCTGTTGGATTCATGCTGTGTGAATGCTTCTTGCTCTGAGTTGGTGCAGGTTCTTCACTGTCCTGTTACATGACCATATTCACAAAAAACCCCTTTGTTTCTCCATTTTAGACCCTTCCCCC
>VZRL01000642.1:1129520-1156997 GCA_013397895.1 Origma solitaria
GACACAATTAAAATATAAAAATATTCGCTGTATTTCTTAACCAGTTGTGCCTCCCTTCGTTTGGCAGCATTGTCAGGACATTCCTAATGAATCCAGCCTGCAGTAGAAGCTGCTCTCTTCCCAGCCTTCCCTTTATGAGTTAACAAAGAGAGAAAAGTAGGGAAAGTGTGTCAGTGGCATCGGGGAAAATGACAGGCGGCTTCAGGGGCAGGTGTTGGATCTGCACAGCTCTGGAGGTGCCAGTGAGCCTCCAAGCCCACTTTGGACTCTGCTTGTAGGAAATTGAGAATTCTGCCCAAGGCAGATAAGAAAGGAAATTTGGGATTGAATAACTTTTGTAAAATAACTTTGGCAGAAAATGTCTTTTTTTTTTTTTTTTTTTTTTTTTTATTTTTTAAATNTTTTTTAATTTTTAAATCCCGAAAGGCACACAGAAATCACGTCAAGCCTTGTTTTCTGAGGTTTCTTTTTAATTTTTCTTCTACTTTTTTTTTCAGCTGTGTGGCAGATTTAGGCTATATTGTGTTTGAGTTTTAAGGAAGTTCTGACCGTTTTGTGTTTCTGACTTGTCTCCCTTTGAGGAGTGCTGTGATGCTGAATTGAATTAGCCATGATAACTAGTCTGTAATTTCAGGTATTTCCTTAAACTATTTACAAATATTATTGCAGCAGATCAGGCATTTTAGTGGTGCATTTTTACTAAACTGAGTGGTTGCTTTGAAAACATCTGCTTAAATTTGTCACTTTATACTGAACATTCCTTGTACGTTGAGATTCCATTGTAGTCTAAATACACCCAAATGGGAATTTTTTCACCAGTATTGGAGCTCGAATCGCACCACACTTTGGTTTTATTGAACTCCTTTTATAGTCTCAATCAAAATCAAATTTTTTTCATTTCAAATTGCATTTAGTGGGATATCCCTGAAAAAACTCTGTTCTTTCTCACCTCCCCATTAAAACTTACAGCCCAGAAGTAACTTTGGGAGTGTGGGAATTGCAGTGTCTGCAAATACACAGGCAGAAGATTTCTCTAATACAGCTGTTAGTCTTTATGGATTTACCTTCATAAATAATTAACCATAACTCCAAATGAAAAACTGTTTAGATTTTTCTTTTCCTTAGGTGGGCTGAAATAGGGTATTTTAAGTAAATTGTCTTTCAGTGTTTTCCCAATTTAATTTGTCTCACTTTAATTACTGCTCTTTGGCATCATTACAGTCTTTTTTCCCATTTCTGTCTAAATATAATGTTTCTGCAATGCTTTTCCAGAGGCTGCAGGTAAAAAGCAATACCAGCAATGTGGAATGGAAGGTGATGGTGCCTAAGCAGTCCCACAAGGATGAGAGACAGGGAGTGCTTAGAGCAGTTAATGGAAAAGTGCCAAAGCTTAACTGTTAGGAATTACAGGAAGAAGCATTTTGTAATCTTGAACCAAAGCCTCGTGTGGTTATTGAAGAGAGAACTTAAACATTGGCAGTCACCACTCATATTAGTGTATCTGTTTCAAGGATGGAAATATATTGTTTTCTTGCAGTGTCAGAAGCCTCAGTGATCTGCAGCATCTATTTCGATTTGCCTTGTCCTTTTTTTTTTTTCTTTTTTGGACCTCCTATTGCTGGCATTTTCTCCCTAACTGGTTTGCAGGAGTGACCTGGGAGGTGTTGCTAGAAAAGTGCAGGGATTGTTTCTCTAACTACATCCTAGAGGCCTTCTGCAAACCTGGCTTGCCCTCAATGTCCTCAGTCATTTCTTCCTTTCTTATATCCCTCTCAATCCCACTCACACTTCCATCCTTGTTAAAAGTACTTTGAGATTTGCCTGAGAAAAAGTTTCTCTGTACATATTCTTCCATAATACGCTTCCCGTGAAGGTTTCTGGAATTGACCTGTTATGAAAATAAGCCTCCTTTTGCTACCATGGAATTGGAAATAACCTGAAAGATCCTGATAGTGGTTTCTCTTCACTGAACTTGCACTGAGGATAATTTTCGAGCACTGATTGCTAAACAACAGAGAGAGTTTATAGCAATTTAAAGGGTGGCTGTAAGTAGTCTTCCCTCACTTTTGCACATTGTCTAGGAAATTGAAGGTTTGGAGGCGTTTAATAATTCTGGGTTCTGACAGTGGTTCTGTTTTTGTGTGGTTATGGAGTTCCAGTGCACCCATGAATGTTTTGGATTCAGTATAGGAAGGAAAAGCAGTGATTTTAAAGGTCTGATGAGGGTTGTGAACTGTCTCTGCTAAGTGCCCGCGTTACTCACACAAGGCTGAGTTACTTTTACTAACAGGTGTGTTGACACTGGGCTAGAAAACCACTTTTTCTGCTTCCCTTTGCAGTTAGAGAAACAAAATACAGAGCAATGAGGTCACAGTTGCAGAAAAGGGGAAGATTTGGAGCAAATAGCAAGTATATCAAAGCAAATTGCATATATGGTGAATCTCACCTGCCTTGTAAAATAAGGTCAGAGGACTTTGAGTTCTCTTAAAGTCACAATTTAAAAGCCACGACTTGTGCTATTGGTGTTTTCCCACTCAGTGTGGGTAGTATTTACAGAACTGTTCTTTGCTTTAGTTCCACTTATTGCAGTAAATAAAATCCAGAGGGAAATGTGGGGAAGGGCACAGAAATGGCCTTTTTGTACAGTAAGCTTGATCTAAGCAAAGAGGTTCAAGAAGCTTCAAGCAAACCTTTTAGAATACAAGAAGGAAAACATAAGTGAACAGTAAATAAAGAAACACAGGGGGATTAACATTCAGGTACCCCTGTGAAAAACAACTCACTGTGATAATGTATTGATAAGCAAAGAACATTCCAGCTGATGGGAATAAAGTGTGTGTCAACAGCTTTCCATCCATGCTGCTTCCCTTGCAGGCAAGTCATTTTTCCATCACTTTATTTCACTGAAAAATGAAAATGTTGCTCTCTTTCTTCCCTTTCTCTGGAATGGAAAGGGAAGATGAGTTGGCTGCTAGATGCTGAGTCTAAACTAATAAATTTAAGAAGTGTTTTTGAGAACCTGCAGTGCAAGAAGCTCACAATGCTAATGTGCATTTTAGGGTTTCCATTGCTGGACATATTTTGGACTTATTGAAACACAGAATTAGTAGGGATTCTGTACACATCTATAAATACTGCCCATGGAGGTGGATGTCTCTATTTTTTTATCCCACATCTCAAAGTATTGTACAAAGTTTGAAACTAAATAAAGATGAGGAATGCACAGAAATCACATGTGCACTCTGCCTATTGTGAATGGTGCATTGTGGAATTTTATTTTAGACCTACTTTTTAAAAATGAAAATTAACCTGCATACATCAATGATGCAATGAATGCAAAAATAATAAAGCAATCAGCCACCACTGAAATGCTGCCACCTCTCAGGAAATGACAGCAATTTGCCTGTGCTGCAGCACATCACAGTATCATCCCTCATTTTAATATTTGATTTCCAGGATTCATGTTTCTGATATTTATGACAGATGTAAATCTTGGAAATCCAGAGATGTAAAATTATGGACTCGACACCCAGAGTCAGGCTTTTGTGGTTTTTAGCTACTAAATAACATCAGTTAAAGGAATAGGGATTGTTCTTGCCAGGTGTGGATGTCGTTGGGTGGTGTCTCTGATGGTGTTACCAAGTTCTGTCGTTTGTCCCGTGAATCAGTGAAGGGCAGATAAACTACATCGATTTTACACAAGAAAATGCTGTTTTTCTGTATTAAAAGATAGCAGCCCAACCCCTGCTTGTAAAGCATTTTCTCCTTAGCAGAGGCTCCTCTCTCCAGTGTTTGCGAGCTGCCGGCTTGAAGCGTTTCAAGCAGCTGTACCTGTTCTTTACAGAAGGACTCAGCACTAATGGCTCTGAAAGAAACAAGGTTTTCATTGACTTTCCAATCTCCAACATGAGTTAAAAGTGGAATTTTACCTCGCTGTCACTCAGTTTTGCTTTTGTGAAGGATCCTGAGCTGGATGTAGGATGACAGTTCCAGCAGGATGCTGCTGCTCTGGGCGGTGCCATGTCGGGTTCTGTCACTGAACAGGCACAGGAGGAAAATGCATTTTCTTTATCAAGTATGAGAGCATTATCTGTAATTAATGTAATGTTATTGCAAAGCCATTTTTAGGTGAGCCATGGAAAGGCTCAGCTTAGTTAAGGGATGTCCCAGCAGTGCTGCCTGCAAAGTTGTGTGTGCTTTGCTCAGAGATGACGTGACCTGAAGTGAAATAAAAAAGATGAACTTCTGCTTCTCACAAATTATATTAAGCTACTCAGAATTAAGTAAGGTGTGCCCTTTTTTTTAGTTTTTTTTTTTTGGCAAACTCTCACCTGGGGGACATTCACTTGGATTTCACTTCGCTCTGTATTTTTCTGTGCTGTTTTGGTTTGGTTTGTTGGTTTTTTTCCCATAAAGAATAGGCATTTTTCTAGCAGTGGAGCACTTTGTATTGCAGGGTAGGCATTAAAAGGTTTCAGTTGGGCCGAGCTGGTTGCTGCTGAAACTCGGAGGGCAGGAATGGATTAAGATCAGACAAAGCTGTGTGAAGTTGGCTGTCAGCTACGCTCAGACTTCTGACGGGGGATGTAAATTATGCTCTGCTGCAGCTCTCTTAGTTAGCTGATCTATGGAGTGAAATTGAACCTGACTACCTGGGCTGTTCATCTTTCTTCTTGATGGAGAAAGAGGTGCCAGTGGCACTGAGCAGCAAGTACCAGCGCAGAGGGAAAAGGTTCGAGTTGCAGGAGATCAGGATGTCGCTGACAGCCTGTGGGAGATGGGGAGCAATGGAAGCACAGCCTCCCTCCCCTCTGCTGCTCTGCCAGGGGAATGGTGGGAGTCTAAAAAAGAATAGAAAAAATATAGACTAGAACGACTAATTAAATCAAAATGCCTTTGATTAAGAAAAATAAAACAGCACCCATGGTGTGGTTTAAGCTCAGCTGGCAACTAAGCATAAAAAGAAATGATCCCAGCCCATAAAACAAAGCTGAGTTGAGGCTTTCTTGTAAGTATGATGGCAATTCATAGATGAAAAGGTACATGTGTAGTGCTTGGAAAAGAAAGTGAATATGAAGTCATAATTGAATATTATTTATGCCTTAAATTCACCTTCATCTTTATTTTTCAGTGCTTTTGATTTTGTGTATGTTGTGAGAATGAGGATATAATTCTGTAGACTTTCAGATTTTACTTTTGCTTTCCAGCATGCTGTTAAAGTTATCCTTGAAATATTTATTCCCAAAGAAGATCTTGAAAATCTGTTGCTTCAGTTGTCTGTTGCTCAAATGATGAACTGACATGGATTTTAGCAAAACAAGAATATCACCAATTTTGTGTTAACTGAGTCTTCTTAGCCCTTATGTGTATTATTTAAGAGCTAATGATGAACATCTAACGGTGTTGCAACTTTTCTCACAGTAGAAACCTTCACTTGAATCTTTCCCCACTTTCTGGCTTCTTCTCTTCATAGAAGCAATGAGAATGATAAAATTAGAAAATTAAATTGTAAAAGTAGAAAATTAATTTGATACAATTTTATGGAATTATGGGGCTTGAAAATCCTTGGACATTCACAGAGGTAAGATCTGGACCACGCCAGAGGTTTACTAAGCTGCTCTTACAGTTATTTCAATGAAACAGAGTATTATCAATGGGTAGGTGTTCCTGTGGTCCAAGTGCAGGACTGAAAGTTCTCTTTAATCATTGACCTGTAAATTTAGCTGATTTCTTATCTTTTCCACCATACAGAGAAATATTAATTGCCTACCCCTTAATGCCAGCAGGATCATAGCATATCTGGGGAATGGAATAAATAAAGTTGCAAAAGTTCTATAATGCCATCCTGCTGCAAGGGATTAGAGTAAAAAAGATAGCAGATAAAAATACACAGGAGAAGTTGGTTAAAATTAGGTGCTTAGTGCAGAGAATTGGAAGGATAAATCAGATGCTTCCTGCCAATAGATGAAACAAGAAGTGAAACTTGGAGAGCAGTAAATTTATGTTACAAAAAAAAGAGGTACCTTCTCATGGAACTTACTGCTGCAAACCAGAAGTGCTGAAAAATTCCTTATTAATAATGGGCACTGATTCTGAATTCCTGGATAGCATTACTATTACGATTTGGTTTTCTCTGAGGTACAAAACCCTGTGCAGTCCCATCCAGAGGAGACTTTCTGAGTGTGAATTTTGCACATCTGTTGACTGAATTGAAAGGCAAAAGATACGTCGGCTAGTGAGGCACAGAGTCAGAGATGGGGCAGCTTTCAATGTTTACGTGCTGGGTCTCATTTGAATTTTAAATATTGAAAGGTGCCCTCTGCCTTCCCACGCTGTGCCCAGGCTGACTGTGCTGGAGCTGGGATGAACACAGGACAAAAGTTAAGGTGGGATCTTCGGGCTGTAGGTTGGAAGCTCAACCTTGTCATGTCCACTCCTGGGCCTCTGTGAGGAGAGCAGCAGCACAGGAATTGTGTTCTCCAAGTGCTCCTTCCCTGTTACAACTCGTTTTAAATCAGTCCCAGGATAGGAGCTCTGCAGTTGTTCGGGAAGTCATTATTCCATCCATTTGAAAATCCAGGGGAGCGCACCTCAGCGTTGCTGCACCTTCCAGCGAGCACGTGTGACTTTTTCTGAGCTCTCTCATTACCGCTCTCTTCTCCTCTGCCATGATTTTCATTAGGCAGCATTGTTGGAGGGAGCTCTCAGAGGCTGAGCTCTGATTTCAGCACGCCGAGCTCCCGCTCGCTTCCCACATCAGGACACGCGGGAGAGCGGCAGAGAGACCCTCATGTGGAGTCTGGCGCCAGCACCAGAGGTACAGAATGACTTTCAGGAGTTATCCTCCTTATTTCATAGCTCCACACAGCATCATTAGTAACAGGCTGGCCTGAAAATCTTATTTGTCAACATGGGCAAACTGGCCCTGGGAGGTGGCTGCTGGTGTGTGCAGGGTTCCCTCCTGGGGCAGCCTGATCAGTGTTCACAAGAAAGCTTTTGTACATAAGGAAAAGTAAAATTTTTAATCCTTCTCTAGCATTTGGTCTCCAAATTTGCTGTATTATTCAAAAGATGAGCTTGTAGAAGATAATAATGCCCTGTCTGGCCTTGCTGAGAGCAGGTGCCCTGCTATAAATGAGCTCATGTTTCCGCAGCGTTTCTTAAGTCTGAGGAATTTTGGAATGACAGCGCTTACACAAACAGTGTTAAAGTCTGCTTTGTTCTTCTGATGAGGTGGTGCATTTATTTAACTCGATTTCGAGGTAAAAAAGCTTAATCCCTACAAGCTATTTTAGCAAAAACCCCAGATTGGGTAATTCTCATGTGACAGGCCAGCCTGCAGAAGTTGCTGCCACCCTGGAATTTCTCTGAGTCATAATTAGGAAAAACTGGGTTAATGCTGTTTTGTAGTCTGAGCTTGCACAATACATCTAGTGCCGAGTTTGGGGCTGTCACAGTCACCCACCCCCTCTGTAAGCTTGGAAATCATCACTTTAGTGACTGACATTGAATGCACAGAGGGATCAGGATCTGCTGCACTTAATAAATGAAGCTCATTTGTCTTCCTGCATCAGCAACTTAAAACTTTCTGCTTCTTGAGATCGTTGGATTGGGAAGAACTTTGAGTCCGTCCTCTCACACTGATAATTACACAAAATATATGTAATATTTATCACAGTCTGTTTCTGCAGTGTCATTTTGCTGCAGGTGTAGGGAGTTCTTAGTGCTGCCTCTCTCTGTGTAAGTGCAGTGGAAGGTGAGAAGTTAACAACTTAAAATATCTCTGTTTCCCTTCCACACCTGCCTCTAATTTGCACAGCACTGGGGAAAAGCAAGTTTAAGTGAAAATAAATGTTCTCAGTTTTGTCTCTTCCTAGAACAGGCAGGCAGGAGGTAGCTGGCATCTTTGTCATATAGATTGAGGAAAACTCAGCTGGTTTGTAGCATTTGTAGGTTATTTGGAATGTCCAAGGAGACAACTCTGGATGCCTTTTAAGTGTGCAAATAGAAGGTGACTGTATTTAGGGCCATTGTTGTCATAATATATTTGTTAACAGGGGTTTTGGATTGGTTTGATGGTATGCATGGTTGAATGTTCCCATCTCAGAGGTCCTGTTTGTCCTACGAAAAAATTTTGGAATTTGAACTACTCATATCTGAGATCCAGGAGAAGGTGTTCACATCTCCTGCTGTTTCACTTGAGCAGATTTGTGATGGAAGGCAGGTGACTTTGTTGGACTCCTGGGTGAGAAGGTGGCTGGTTTTTTGGAGTGGGAACCCAAAAATGGAGATGGAGATGAAATCCCTGAGCTGCAGCAGGAGCTCCCCTCCTTCCCTGCCCCAGGCAGGACATGCTGTGCAGGGAAAGCTGCTGGCAGAGAGGCAACAGGGGAGGCAATTTGGAAAAGGCTTAAATGAAACTCAATCAGGCACAGCAGCCCTGAGCTGAAGGGCCAGATCCTGTGCCTGGTACATGCGCTGAGCTCGATTTCCATCTGTAGCTTTGGAGAAAACAATGTTGGCATCAGAGATGTGAGCAGAAAGCCGCCTTTTCATCCCTCCTGCGTGTAATTTTTGACAGCCTTTTCTTCCCCCTCTCTTTTATATCCACTGTTGTTGTTTTTTTCCTCTTTGAAGACTTCTCCATTGAATTTAAAATCTCGAGATTTAAACTGTATGTAGACATAATTATGTTTCTTCCTATTTACTTAATCTTGCTCCTTGTTATCCGTACAATATTAGCGATGACACTTCTTCCTGGGCAGGGCCGTAAGTGACATATTTTCACGAAGGAAGGGGAAAAAAGGATGAAAATTTTGAATAGAATGACTTGACTTATTTCAATAAAAGTAGGCAGGTGGTGTGTTTAATATGTTAACCCCCGTTCCATGGATTTGTTTTACAGCCCTTCTGTCTTGAGATGGTAAAAGACTGGAAGGGAATTAAGGAGACCAAAGAAAGTCCCTTGACATTTTTATGTGCTGAAGTAACAGGCAGGCAATCTTGCTTTATACAATGCTGTCTTCCTGGGTAGAACAATTAGTGTTAATGTGGTAATGATAATTGTTTCTGTAAATTATTCTTAATTAACTATTTATGTAATAAGACACTTAAGGATCTGTATTTAACAATTTTGAGGGGGTTTTTTTCCCCTGCTAATTGGCTTCCCTATATATTTCTTTCCTCAGCTAGTGACTGTTTTCTGTTCATTATTAACTGTGTGACATTCAGGCTTAAAATTTGGTATAGCTGATCCTTAATTAACACAAAACAGTGCATAAATGATCAAGAAACAGGTGGGTTCCTTCCTTTAGCTGTGTTCTAATTGCAGAGTGCTGGGTTTTCAGGGAAGTTAGCAAGCTCTAATACAGATCACAGCTTGTGGGGCCACCATTCCTACCCAGAATCATCACCCCAAACTTTCAGCAGGTGCCTCTCAGATGTTTAACTTCATTATGTGCAGATGTGGAAGTGCCTCTTTGGTAATCTCCTGCATCCAACCGAGGAGACAAGAGCGGAAAGGGGAAAAGTGTTTGAAATGAGCTTCAGGGCAGTCAGTTTGTGGTGGTATTTTAAGCAGGAGAGAGAGTAAAAATGGATGGTCTCCTGCCTCATTTGATGCTGCCTGATACATTTTTGGAAGGGCTTTTGGAACAAGGTAAAGGAGAGGGAATAGCCTGCTCTGGTGTGTGCTCTTTAATTAGCTTCTGTTGTTCTGGTTTGGACTTTCTTCATCTTAAAAATGTCGCTTGCTGCCCTGCTCTTTCTTCCTTTTTTTTCCCCCGCTTGCCTCTGTGTGAAGCATATACCAATATTTTATGTACATAATTGGTCTAGGATTCTGTATACTGCCTAATATAAAGTGCACATTCTCCTTTTTACTGTGGTTTATGTTTATTGCAGTCACTGCATTGCTTTATGTGCACAGTGTGCTTATGGAATGTGTGGTGCAGGCAGAGAGATGTTATGTTCCATTCTTAGCATCATTAGTGCTGTTTTCTTCACCAATTTTCATCAAGCTCTAGTTTAATTTAATTCACTTCATTATTTTGCAAAGCAGCTCTTATCTGTTGGATTTCCCTTCTGTTGCTTTTAAAACCACCAGTGTCTCAAAACAGTGCGAACTTAAGTATTTTTAGCTTTATTTTTCTTTTTTTTTTTTTTTTTGGACATGTTCTGAGCATCCTAGGATTTCTGTAATACAGTCAATCAGTTAAAGCCAAGTACTGATAGCTTTACAAGTTAATTAGCACCTCAGTTCATCAGCACTCACACTCAAATTAATACTGGAGTAAGCACATCAGAATCTCATCTCCCATTTGCATTTAGTGAAGGTGATTTTGCAATATGTTAATTCTTATTGTGTGTAGAGTCTGTTTAATCTTCGGTGCTCTTACTTTTTGACCTATTTAATCTTGGGGCCTGAAATCTTGCAGGAATTGGCTTGTTTGAGCTTGTGTGAAGAATATGGACAATTCAGTCCATTGCTAGGTTTTATTCTGATTAAACGACACTGACTCATGTATTTCCTTATTCAGTCACTTGGAAGGTAGGTGCTCCTTTGATTATTTTGGGCTCTTTTCAAGTGTTTGCAGCTTAGGGCTCGTGATGGAAAACAGAACTGTAAGACTAAAGTAGGAAAAATAACTTTAACCTTATCAAGCCGTGGTTGTCTGAATTAGTAACACCTACAATAATTAAGATACTCTGCGGAAGTAATAAGCTAATCATGTTCAATAATAAGGAATAATAATCATATTCAGTCCATTGCATCTTTAGATTTTTTCACTGCATAGGCTCTTCTTTCAGAGGTGGGAAGAAATTTTTCCACTGGTGGTGAGCTCTAGTGTGTATGAGAACAAATAATTGGAACTTCAGAGGCTGATATTTTGGGAAGAGTACAGATAATTACTGTTTACTGTTGTCTCCTCAGCTGCAGCATGTCCAGAAAAAGTAGCTCATTTCAGTGACTCTTTCTTCAGAGATGATTACAGGGGGAACACTTCATCAAGGATAGTTTGCTGCTGCAGGAGATTTATCCAAGTGCTGGGGGAAGCCAGAAGCTCTTTGGTGGTCCTTCAGCTGCGGGGTCAGAGAAGGAGAGTCCTTTGAGTCACAGATCTGGGTTTCCATCCCTGCAGTGGTGCTGAGGGCTGCATGTGATGCAGATGCATCAGTCCTGCTCTGCTGGCTAAAAATCCCCAATTTAAGGAAGCAGTTTTCCCAAATACCAGCATGGAGATTTGGAGTGTGTTAAAAGAGGGAGTCAGGGCTGTGTCTCTCAAGAGCACTGCTGGTGTGGGTTTTGGTTTTTAGGAGTATTCTTCAGGGATTTTAGCCATGTGCCGCACTGCTGTGTCTTCCTTTGGCTTTCTTGGGGCAGGAGTTGATGAGTTTATGGTAAGTATGGGAGGTGGGAGAGATTGATTGGCTGCCTGCTGGAATAGAGACTTCTATCAAAATTTATTGAACAGAATGCAGGTAAATGTTTCTTTCTTTTAATCAAGGTTGATTAGATTACAATCAGAAAGATGCCCCTGCTCCCTTAGGCACATCACATCCTCGTTATCATCTCAAATTTATCCAGTCCTTCAAGAGGGGTTTTATTAGCTCTTCCTAATCCCCAGATAATTACTGTAGACAGAGAGATATTTGTGGAGAACATTTTGTGTGAGGAAAAGGGGTTCTCAGTATATCACGGGCCCTGATAAATTCTGTGGTGCTCCATGCCAGGAGTTTCTGCTCTGCATCTCAGCCCTTGGCTCCAGGCACAGCTCCCTGAACCCTCCTGGGCGCAGAGCAAGGTTTCCTCCTTTCTTTGCAGCCCCACCAGTGCAGGAAAAGGGATGATTTGGATGATTGGCGCCGCTGCCCTTTTATAAAACAGCTCCATGATTGCACGAGGTAGGAAACTCAGCAGGATCATTAATTCCTTGAGGTTTCCGCTTTTTTTTTTCATTGCAGCCATCTCCAGAAAAAGGTTCTTGTTTCTGAGCTTTCTGTGTTTCAGAAATCAGCAGGTTTTGTGGGGAACTTTTATGACAGTGATAGTAAAACAAAAAAAAGCAATCAAACCTGGGCTGTTTTATATACTTTGATGTCAGTTACTTGCTAATACAATGCTCCCTAAAAACAAGACTGTCTGCTCACACCTATTTCAGTTTTAAAGGAAAATGCTTTTGCTACTGCAAACAGAGAAATTAATCGTAACTGGCTTGTTCTACAAAACACACTCTCAGCGATGGGAAAGGTCTGATTTTTTTTATTTAATTTTTCCCCCTCAAATAAGGAAACTTAAATTACTTAAGGGACTACTTAGCTTCCACTGGTGCAATTAGATTAACATAGGAGGAATTTTGATTTATTTCCAGAAATGAATATATGTTTCTAGGTCAGTAACTCTATTTAGAACAAAAGATCTTAAGGTGTTTTTCTGAAATAAATCCAAATGTAGTGTTGGCTATGCTGCTCTCCATTTAAATTGCATCTTATTTTGTTCCCTTTTCTTGAGAAGTGGCATGAGTGCAAAAATGTTAAAGTTCAGAAGAAATACATGAATTGGGAAAGAGGGGAAGGATTAATAAAATGGTGAAGTCAGTCACCCTGAACCAGTACCATAAGCCAGGTAGAGGGGCAGGGATGTTCACTAAGAGTAAAATAAGATGCAGAGCAGCAGAACCGAAAGTTGACAGTGAAACCTTGAAAGGTAGGAGGATATTGAATGACTGGGCAACAAAAGCAGATCCAACTCAATGTTGAGAACATAAAACAATCCACATAGAGGGAAAAGACATGACTCCCTTTCAATGAACCAAAACCAGATTTCTGGATTTGGCCCCTTGTGTGCAACCTGGAGGAACAGATCATATTTATCAATGCTATCAGTTGAAACAAAATTAAATATGCAATATGTTGCAGTGTGTGTGACTAGTTTGGTAATTTATCTGTTGATAAACTTTATAACAGAATTGTTTAAACTCGACCTTTGGAGAAATGTAAAAATCAAAGAATTGAGCCTCTCTTCAAATATTCAGGATGCCATGCGAGACTGAAAATTAACTAATGTTACTTGTGGAAAAGTAGCCTCTAGCAAACTGTTAAATGTAAATTTTGAGGAAGTCTTATGTATCTGTGCTGTTTAAAAATAATCTTAACCATTCCATGTTCAGTATAATACACCTTCTTGATAACTGAGCTGCCCGGGGGGATGTGTGGCAGGTGTTGGTTAAAGAGCAACCTTAACCTCTAAAAATGCCCCAACTCTTCCTCCTTCCCCAAGAATCCCTTGCTCAGCCCTTGAGCACCAAATCAGGATCCAGCTTGGGCCCACTTGTGGAATTTGCTGCCCTTCACAACCATTTTGGCTGCAGTTTCAAAGATTTAAGGCTAAGGTAGAAACCCAGCAGTATCTGAATGTACAGCCTCATAGTCGATTATTCTCTGTGTGCCATGTGCTGTAGTTCACATGGAAGCAGTGGTTGGAAAGCAAAATAATCCTCCACAGCAGAACTGAGCGTGTCCTGAGGACTCTTACCTATCTCAGGAGTGGGAGGCTCTGCTCTTGAAGGGTTTTAAAACATGACCCATTGTGTCTGAGCATGGTTTATCCCCAATAATGCTTATGCAGTGTAGTCTTAATACTAATCCTGAAATACAGTTTAGGCTCTTTTGGTATTCATGGTTGATTTTATGAACCTTTTTCCTTGCTGGTGATGTCAGCAGAATGTCTCTACTGAATTATGGATTAGTTATTTAATCAAGGTCTGTGCATTATTATACAAGTCTCTTCTTTGAGCTTTCTTCTGTAAAACTGACTGCAATTTTTTTGATTTACAATGGAATTGAGTGAATTTCTGATAAATAAAATCCAGTTGTGCACCTCTGTCTAGCGACATGCAAATGTGAAACAGGATGAACATGTCCAGCAGGTCCTGCTGCTGGAAGCCAAAGAGATTTTCTATACCAGTAACAAAGGAATACAAAATTCAGAATCCTTTTCACCAACTCTGATGCATCTAGTTTTGAAACATCTGTTTGTTCTGGTGTTTCCTTCCTCAGGATTTGGAATCACAGTTGAGCTGGTGCTGCAAGACCGGCTTGGGACCACCAGACTTGCTGGTTCAGCAATTACATCTGGTTTTATTCCAAATTATGGTTTTGTCCAGCTGTCTTTTAAAACCATTCCTATGAGTTGCTAGGATACATTTCTAAAAGTGGAAACTGTGTTTACACAGCTTCAATGTGAAAAATCTTTCTATATCACTTAATTCTTTGCCAAGGCTTCATGACAGGGCACTGCTGAAGTTTACCGAGCTCTCCAAATTGCCATCAAATCCTATTTCTTTGTTGTAAATCAGAGAAATCCATGGCTGATTAAATGAAGGCTGTTCTGTCTGCTGTTATGAGCTCTCTTGCTGAGCAGTGGAGTTATTCAGATGGATTTTTAGTCTGCTCAGTCCTGACCAAGGCCAGTCCTGCATGTGTGGGTTCTGGTGTGAGTTGAGCTGAAAAAGCTCCTTTTTGTGCATCCTCCAGCCCTCAGAGCATCTTTGTGGCCTCCTCTGCTCTGGCTTCGAGTCCTTCATATGTTGAGGACCCTGGAGCTCGGAATTAGATCATTTGAGACAAAATCAAACCCACAAGTTTTCCTAAGGAAAGCGTTGAGGTTGTAGGCAAAGAACTTGAAATTTGTGCAACTGAAGGATGGGCAGCACATACCACCAAAAGGCAGTGTCAGGGTTTGCCCAAGTTCAACATGATTTTTAAACTTCTGCGTGCCAAAATACAATCCCAAGGATGAAGTCTTCCTCATCTTACAACATCTGCTGTAACCTGCCTTATCTTGCGTTGTTAAGTTTTCTAAAATGTGAAGGATTTTTAACACAACAGTCATCTCCTGACTATAAAATCTATACAGTAGAAATATATTTTAACACCTAAATTTATATGTATGTATATAATACGTATATATAATATATGTATTTATATTTTGATCTGCCACTTCAGGCTCAGTGTTGATGCTTTTAATATCAAATAGGATTTTCATGGGGGTCATCACATAGGATGGTGACTGAAGAAAGAATTGGCATTTAAACCTTGAAAGAATTTTTCCTAAATGGTAGTTCTGAGCTTAGACTTGTTAGCCACCATTGTGATTCTTTCAAACCAGCCCAACAGGCCTTTAAATAAATGCCATGGACATAATCAGCGATCAGATTGCACTGAATGCCCGCAGACTCCACCAGAAAGGTCTAAGGGAAAACAATTACAGATGAAACAAAACATAGCATTTAAATCCCTGCATGAGAAGCAGCCACACAAAGGAAACACAGATCGTGGTTTAATTACCCGGGTAGAAGAACGTTTAGAAAATTAATATTAGGATACTAGCAATTGAAAGCATTTAAAAGTGTTAATGCCCCCCCTTTTCTCCCCTTTGATTAAAAAGGTCACTGACAGAACATAGCTCTGTGCCTACACGGTACCTTCAGCAAACATGGGAGTGATGGCTGCGGTGTCTTTGTGCAGCTCCTGCAGGTGGCAGAGGACCGAGGGTTCAAGAGTGGGGCACAGCTTCTTAAAAGGGTCCCTAGAAACACATATTTTTATTTCAAAGCTTATGAAAGGAGCTCCAGGATTGATGATTTTCATCCTCTTGTGATTTTTTTCAGGTGCAGCCTTTGTAACTTGGGTGTATCAGGGTGACTTAAAGGTTTGCTCATACACAGAGGTGATCACCAGAAGGTTTTAACTCTCTCTGTTGTTCAGGGAAAACTCCTTAACTGACGAAATGTGAAGCTGTTCCTTCAATTCTGTCCTGAAAGTAAAGGATCTTAGAGATGACAGACACATATCCATGTGACTTAGGAGAACCTGAACATGGCCTGTGTGCCTTTTGCATCTCACTGTGGGCATTGCTCTGAGGGCTCTCTCTTCATTTTCACTTTGCAGTGAATGGCATGGAATAAACATAATAAAGAGAAGAATTAGGCTCATCTTTTTTTGCCTAGGGAATGATGGGACCGTCCAATTTCAGATGTACCTCCTGGCAGTATATTCAAGGATGAAGTGTAAGCTTTGGCAGCATTTAGTTGGGGAGGAAAGTTAAAAGATATTACTTCTGCCAAGCCTTAAGTTTTTAGGATATTTAACAGGGATATGGTGGGTAAAATATGGAATCCAACACATGGGTGGTAAAAGCTGGAGGAATCCACAGGTAATCTGAATGCTGTGGCAAGGTCAGTGCGGTGAAGGAAATGGAGATCTTGGAGACCTTTTCTTTGCTTGCAGCACTGGAAACCTTGCAGTTGTTATTTGCTCCTGAGTTTGTGTGATGAGCTGGTCAGAGCTGACCTTGGCTGGGTGAGGAGGTGATTCCCAGAGGAGCTGTGGATGCCCCATCCATCCCTAGCAGTCAGCCTAGAGGCCAGGCTGGACAGGGCTTGGAGCAGCCTGGGATAGTGGAAGACGGCAGATGGGTTGATTCCATAATTCTGTGTATTTTTTCCGTCTCCTTGGTATTGCAGGAGCATTGCCTGCAGCTTGGAGTCGTTTCTGATCTCTCCCTGGAAAGGGTTAGAGCTCATGGAACATGTGAATGATGACATCCATTGTATATCCACCCTCCTTTCTTCCTGGTAATTTTTAATTTTGGTGGAAAGGCTCTTGTGCCTGAGCCTGGTTTCTTGGGTGTTTGTCCTAAGCTCTAAGGAAAGACAAGGCTCAAGTGTGGCCTTTCCTCAGCACATCCCTCCATAGGATCTCTTCTATTGAACCATCTATTTTCCCCTGCCTGGTAAAGTGAAAAATTCATAATAAAGATGAGACTTGATTGAAATTGGCCTGCAGGTTCCCATGTTAATGCAGGGAAGAACAGGCTCGAGAAGGGAGGGTGGGGCTTTCCATTGCTCTGCACGTTCCCACATAACACCCAGGGAGTGTGGCTGTGTTCCTCTTGTTTCCTTGAGAAACCAGACTAAAAATAACAGCAAATAGGAAATGAAAACAATTCTGTTACTACATAGTACATGGCAAGGCAAAAACATTCTCCACGTCTCTGGATTAGCAGGATGTTTGAAGCTGCGATAACCCAGTTGTTAGCAACCATAATTTAGATGTGGGGTTTTTTTTTCACATAAATATGACTTATTTGAAGTATGTTGAATTAGAAAACTCATGAATAAATATTTTGACATAATCAGAATTATATGGCTAGAAATTGACCTACTTTGCATGACAGATGCTTGAGAATCCCCCAGCTAATAGCAGACTAACCTGGCATAGCAATGCCCGATCTTATAATATTCTAAGCTCCATACAGACATTAAATTATTAGATTGTTGGGTTTTTTGCACGGAGATTAGACACAGTCAATTTTGTTTGTAAATGAACAAGTTATAGGCAAGTTATTGAGGAGGCATTGGGGTGCAGTCCAGAGAAGGATTCCTGCATCATTTGATCAGTGTTTTCAGCGTGGTCTCGAAAAATTTGTTGGGGTAGAAACAGCCAGCAAAGTGTGATGGTGCCAGCAGCCAAATGATGAGAGTATTACACCAAATAGACAGGTCTTGTACTCTTCAAAAGATAAACACAACTGCAAGAGGAATAATAATGTTTTAAAATCTGGTGTTATTTTGATGGTATAAATACAGTCTACTTTCCCCCCTGCAGCTGCTCTTTATGGCAGTGTTGATTTCAGCAGACTGATTTTATCTGCTTGTACTTTCAGTTAATAGGACAAGGATTTTTTACAAGTTAACAGAGAATCTGACCTTAGCAAAAAAGTCTTCTCAGTTTAAGTTTTTATGTATTTTTTAAAAAATCATCTTCCTTTATTATTTTAACAAACACAGGTGATGAAATATTTTAGGTGCTTATTGCGCAGAATAGAGTTTTCAAGCTTCATAAGCTTTTGTTGTTCAGTTCTAGCACAAGTAATAATAGTGCTTTTATTTGTAAAATACCATGCTTTTTATTTTTAGTGGGGGAAAAGTACTTTTTTCATGGCTCAGTTTCAGCAAAGATAACCCTCCTTTTATTTAATCCAGGCAATGAAAAATAATAACATATTCAATTTTAGTAGCCCCTTTATTTGCTTCCCAGTTGTTTTCTCTGTTTTTAAAGAATCTCTGTAGATGAAGATGACTTTGGTCACACTTTTTCCTTCAAGGTCTTCAGGGGAGTGTTTTGCTCTCTTGTAATGAACTCTTGTTAGCACAAAGGTAGTAAAACCATGTGTATAATTTGGCAAATCTGTTCTCTTTCAAGCCTTAAGCAGGGCCAGGCTGAGGCACAGCTCCTACCTTCTATCTTGATTTGCTCCAGCTGCTTAAAACTTCCTAGAATTAGGTTAAACTGTCCCTTTAGCACCCGTATTTCTTCCAAAAAGGATCCAGTTCAGTCATCCTTGCAGTGCCCAGCTGTCAGACACAGCCTTGTGGGCTGTGAGCAGAGACAGCTCCAGGTACTGCTCAGCTGGGGATGGAGGGAATGAAGGCATCCTTTTAAAAAAGGGTCCTGTTGGGAGAACACTGATTTGCAGCTGGATTTGGATTCCGTGGAAGCTTCACCAAAGGGGAAGAGACAGAGGTGATGACTTGGGTTAGTTCTCGTCGGTGTTTTAGGAGCATCTCTCTGGCTTGCAGTATTTGGAGGAGGGTTGTTAGGATTTCTTTCTGTCGGTTCTTTGAGTGAACAGCTCTGAAATACTGGACTGCTCTGCAGGTGGCTCAGCAAATGTGTTAAAATGTGTAAAAATTTTGGCACTCGGCTAAGCACTCAACTTTGGTATTTGTTCTGCTTCTCCTCACACACCAATCGGCTTTTTGGATTCCAGCATGGTCACTTGGGTCCTTGTGCCCTCACAACTTAACTCACCTACCCAATGTCTTGAAAAAGTCCCCAACTTTTCCTGGTTGAGTATTTTCCTTTCCTCTTGCTTCACACAGAGTTAGTTGGTGGGGTTTGTCAGTTTTGTTTTTTGTATTTCATTACTTTCTCAACAATTCCCTCTCACATTCCTGAGCGCCAGCCCAAACCCTTTGGCTCCTTGGTGCCTGATCAGTGCAGTTCCAGGAAGAGAGATGTCCTCCTGATGGGCTGATCCTCCGTGGCTTTGCACACACGAGAGATGTGCAAACCCCAATTTCTTACCTCTGGAATTCGCTCTGGCACAGAGGTGTTTTACTCTTATCAGCACTTTGCCCAAGGGTGACTGCCAGCAGTAGTCTTTTCATTCCTGCCTCCTGCTGCCACTTTGACAATAGGAACAGCAGCAGGAGGCAAAAATGAAAGGACCAGATTGAAAGAAGCGCTTTGCCACTGTTGTAATTTTGAAATTGATGGCGTTTTTTAGCCCAAAGTCTCAGGAAAAAAGCTGCTTTCCTCTTTGCCTCCTATTGTTTTTCCAACAGGGAGAGACATTCTCTGATGTTGCAGAGGCAGTGGGAGGCCAAAATGAAAATAATTTTCTTCCTGAAACATTGGATAACAAAACGTGAACAATTTCAGCGGGGAAAGAGTGGTTTGTTTTTTTGTTGACTGCCATGTGGTGAATACTGGTATTTCCATTTGACTATGGAAAATAAATAGCAGCTGCTTTTCTTATTGAGTTGATGTGATATTAGGATAATTTCTAAAAGCCTGTTTACTGTGGGGTTTTTTTTGATGTGACACTTTTCATTCTTTTCCCTTTTCTGCATGAGAATAGGTGTCGTAAGGTGGGGTGCACAGTTCCCTTCCGAGACCTTTAATGCCACGCCCTTGGAGCCAGTTTTTCAGGGAGAAACTTACGGATCTGCATGCTGCAGAGGTGTGTTTTATACCAGTATTACCAGAACTACTAATAAATCCAGATGTAGCTGTCAGGACCACTGATTCCATAGGAAAAAAGATGAGGATTGTTCTGCAGTTGTGGTGTCATTTAATGCTCGAGCCTTTGCTCGGTGGGGTTTGAAGTGATTCTGGGGTTTAGGTGAAGTGGGAGGTGGGGCTGGGGAGCTTTAATGCTTCGAGGGTGACGTTCACCTTCTCTCCCCACAAGACCAAGTCCTGTGATTTAGGTGAGAATTCATTTGCACTCAGGAATGAAATCAGTGATGGAGCACATGCACAGCCCCAGACTGTGCAGTTTGCAGATGTTCCCAGGCTGGTGTGATCCTCTCCATCGTTCTGTGGAGCGCTGACATCAGCCTTCAGCAGAATGAAGTTCTGCGTGGGCAGACGGGATGGCTGGAAGGGGAAAGGTGTCCATGACTCCATCCAGGGAGGTGCACAGCCCCATTCCTGCACACAGAACTGGTGCGGGGGGACCACAGTGGTGACAGGAGAGGGTGAAGTGAAAATCAATGAATGGCTTTGTCCTCCTGCTTTAGCTGTTACAGGCTATTGCTCCTGTCTTTGGGGACTCTAGTGTCTGTAATTAGTTATCTTGAATGGAAGGATTTTTTTTCTCTTATTGAACGTGTGAGAAATTTGGGAATGTTAATCAGCAGAGCATAACCTTTTCTCAACTTGCTCTTTTTATAGTCCCAGGGAATTAACATTTATCTTAGGGCAGCACGGGAATCTGGTATTTGTATGAAGTGAACTGATTCTCCACCCTTTTCTCTGTCTGTACGTAACGAAAACTAAACTCTTTGATAGGCTCATCAACAGAATATATTTTTTTGGCTTTGAAGTGTAAATTGTGAATTTGTGTGTCTCTACATGACTTTGGGGCGCCATGTGTAAACGTGTGCGTGTCTGTGTCCTGGATTAGTGAAAGTCTAATTAAAATTGTTCCTGAAAACTGCATACTTAAAGCCAGATACAGGGAGACACATAAAAGCAGCTTGATTATTTTTTTCATGAGTTCTGAGGTCTTATAGTTCTTGTTGGATTAAAGCGGAATCAGGGAAATCCAGCAGCTCTGCAGATCTTGTTGCATGTTCACATACCAAAATAATGAATTAGATGCTTATCTATAAATGGTCAGTATTCCTTGTGCTGGCTCAGTTTTCATATGTTTTAAGGTGCTTCTCAGTGCTATGGTGGAGCTCGGAAGGAAAGGCAGTTCTATCGGACTTTCCTCTTCCCCACCAAGTTCAGGTTTGGTTGGGAAATGAGACATTCTGGGGTTATTTAGCAGCCCCTTTGGACTGGCCTCTCGTTGCTGCTCTGAAGTCCTGCGCAGAGGTTTTGGCAGCAGGTGGCATCAGCTGAGTGCCCCATTGGGACTGGTTTTTGGGCATGTGAGTACAGCTGTGACAGGGCCTTTGGTTTTCACAGTGCTTGGGCTTTTTGATGCCCCATCCAAATGCAGTGCACATAAGAAGGCAAATTAAGGATCACTGTAACATCAGTTACCTTTTCTTACTGGTTTTAGCTCCAAAACAACTGATTTCATATTGACATCCAGGCTAGTGGGTAAGGAACAAAATGGTTGATGACCATTTTCCCAACAAAATGGTTGATGACCATTTTCCCATTGACCCTTTTCCCAAGGGCTTTGTGTATTTGACATTTTGGTGTCTGCTTAATTTAAACATTTACCTAAGCTTTGAAACATTAGGTGAACAAAGATTGCTAAACTATCTTCTGTCTCTTAAGAGGAGAGTCCACAAACACTTGTTTTTCCTCTTCCCCCTTCTCCTCTAGTTGTCCAGAAAACATGATTTTAATTCTCTAAAAGCAGATAATGGACTGCCAAGTTTCCCTTGTTTCACTTTTGGTCGTTCCCTGGGGCTTGCCGAACAAGGTTGGTACCCTAAAATGAAGTTTTATTGCAGGGTCTCATTTCACTTTAAATCAATCTAGAATTTGGAATTTCAGCTGCTCCTGCACGCAGCCTGTAAAAGGCTCCTTTACAAAATGACTTTCAAAGATTTATGAAGACTTGCATGGTACAGAGGCTTGAAAGGAAGTTTAATTACATTCAGCTTTTGGTCATTTCTGTGTCTGAAGATGTGCCCATATACTGTCATCTCAAAAACCATCTGAGAAAATAAAATTGATCAGTGAGCCTTCTGGCTAAAAGGAAAATGAGTGCTTTGTCATCTGCCCGTGGAGCCTGGGTGCTCAATCACTGCCTTCTCCCGGGTGCTCGCCCCAGACTCTCCATCACTGAGATTTGTCCCAAGTTTTAATCAAACATTATTTTACACCAAGGCCTCCTCTGTAAATAGCAGAACTGTTCTCTTGACATACTCACATGGACTCCATTGTAGTATAAAGAAATAATTCAGTCCCGTCCACGCAACCATTTTGCTTTGGAGGTGGTAAAATGTGCATCGTGTTCATCTTGCATTAAGTGTTAAGATAAAAACTTGGCAAATGCAGTTGCTGTCACCTGATGAACATCATCTCTGCTTAAAAAGCTCTGATCAAGGACAACAAATAATATGGGAACATCTTATTACTTAGAGAGGAGACTTGGTTTGAGGAGTGGGGCTGTGTAGGTGCCTTTGAGTACAGTAATTCACAGGCTAATAATGCCAGAAGCCATAAAATCTCTCAGTTGGAGATTTTGTGAACAGCAGTGCTGAGCAATCGGGGAGTACTGCTGAGATGATCGTCTGAATGTTGATTGAGTTTTCCTGGAGAGCCTTTATCTGTGCTTAAAATTGGAGGTAATGTTTTAAAATTAAACCATAATAGAAGTTCATTGAGCCTTCGGAGCGGTTTTTGTGTCCCCTCTTCTCGTGGTTTATCATTTTCTGTGGAAGGATTCTGAGTCTTTGCATTCAGGGCAAGTTGTGTTGCTCTCAAAAGGGGGCATTAAAACTCCAGAACAACATCTTGCAGACTTTTCAGGAGATTCCCTATCAAGTGATGAAAAGAGAAGTTTGCACTCGAGTTGTACCCTCTACTGGTTTTGTACCAAGGGACCTATGTAGATAAGAGATGCTTATTCCCTAGGAAATTCCAACCTGCTTTTTAGGGTTGTGTCCCCATAAACAGGTTGTATTTCACTCCATCAGAAGTTTTTTTCCAGCTTCTAGGGATTAGCCCTTATCATGGAAATAAAGTGTGAAATCCAAAGTATGTCTTCATTTAAAAGGCAGCAGTACTTGATGTCGTGACCAACTTGTGCTGTGATTGTGCTCTAATCACTTGAGATGAATTACAGATCTTGAAGTAAAAATCTCAACTATTTATCCTGATTTTAAAAAGTTAAAAATGGCTAATTGCAAGAAACTCTTTTGAGAAACGTCATTAGAGGAAGAGAATGCTAGTGGTCACATCAGAAGTTAAATTTTGGGCACACTGACTGCTAAGTTATGATACGGTTTCTTTTCTAAATGTTATGTTAAAAATGAAAAAGATTTTATTTTTACAGGGCAGATCTGTGGGTGCCACACAGGAGGTTTGGGCAGTTGTGCTCCCAAAGACAGTGACAAATACACGACCCAGCAAAGTTTCCAAGTTTGAACAGAAAATTTCAAAAATTAGATTAACAGATAGCAGAAGAGTCTGAAAATTTTTGGGGTTTTCTTAGTTTTAAAAACCCAAGTAAGCATTCTGCACTGAACTTTTTTATTTTTGAAGAAAGAATTGCGTTCCCAAGGTGCTGTGGTTGTGGTACCACAATCCTTCCCTTTGTGTGATGGATTGCTTTGAGGCCTCTGCATTGGTCTTGAAGTTCTGGGAAGCCACTGAGGAAAATGTGCCATCAGGGAGAGTAATCAGAGTTATTTTCATGAATCTTTTTAGTTCCTGCTATACTGAAATGTACATTTAATTGCATGTGAGTATTTTCTCTTTTACACCTGCTCCTGTAGTTAGGTGTTTCTTCCTAGGGAAATCTGTAGTTGATGAAAATTGCTGTGCGTTTTCTTTGGATAATTGACACCAAATGAACCTGCACATCATGCATGTATGTATATGTGCAAATAGATAAGATTGGGCATGTGTATATATATGTGTTTGGTGAATATATATGCACAGCTAATGGGAAATACCTTTCACTTAGCAATTAATTTAGGAGTCTTCAGTCTGTGTGGCATCTTAGAGGTCATTCTGCACCACAGTGTTTTGTATTTTCTGCTGCACTGATGCCATAAAAACCCATAAAAATGCTAATTGCCCCAGGAAGATGTAGGCTGTTTATAAGTGTGTATGGGATTGTTTTTCAGCCCTGTGATGCAGAAGGAGGTGTTATTTCAGGTTTATAATTTGAATGTGTACATAATTTGAATGGATACAACTTTGACAGTTTATTAGTTAGAAAAGAAGAAGAAAAAAAAGACAGCGCTGTGTCGTTCTTCAGCGAATTGATTGCCAGGAGCATGTTATTGACTTTGGTGATAATATCATTATATATTTTACAGTCGTAAAATCAAGAAATTCAGATTATGCCCTGAGGGTTTCACACATTTAAATAAAGGATATAGCCATTTCCAGGGTTATTGGTTTAGATTAGCGGGTGCTACGAGGAATGCTGAGTGTGTTGTGAGGAGGACGGAAAGAGCAACAGTGTTCTCTCTGCAGCGGGGCTTCGCTTTATTTTCTTTTTCTATTTACGAAACACACTCACTTACAGATCCCCTGGGAGGATGAACAGCGTTTGCTCTAAACTTTAGCATATTAATACAGCATTAGCTCGGTGTTCTGCGGGGCTGAGAGCCGCAATGAAGTGTAATCCTTGGCTTGTACCGAGAGAGGATAAGGCTTCTCAGAACGCTCGCTAAAATACGCAGTGCCTGCAAAGCAAACCTCGGGTGAGCTGCAGGGTGGGGAGCCAGGTGACCTGACACAAACACAGCTGTGGGGATGGTGCTACCTTGGGTGCAGCTCCCCCAGGAGCCCCAGTGCCTGCTCCTGCTGGGTATAGCCCTGGAGCACTGCTGGAATTCACCTCGGGCTGCTCCATCCTGGATCTTCCACTGTAGTTTATCTCCTAGTCACCCCTTGGGACCGACTGGACTCAAAATACCTGGGCTGAGTACTTTGGGGTTTGTGTTTGGGGCCCTCTCTCGCTTGCTTCAGGAAATCTCCATTTAATTAAGGTATAGTGCCTTGAATAAAAATGATTGACTGCGTTCCAAACCTTGTTTATGACTTCTACAGTAGCTTTAGTGAGATGGATAAAGTACCTTGATGCTTATCGTGCTGCTAAGCCTCTCTCCACTTCAGATGGGAGCTTGGGAGCACATTGCATCACCCAGCTCTGGGGATTTATTGTTCTTTTAAAAGACTGTGAAAGTCCAAGTGCAATGTCACAGCTCCGCAGCAAAGGTCATGTTTCCTTCTCATGAAGAAGCAGGGGGTCCAGCTGGAACACATATGGCTCTAGGGTGTGTGGTGACATCTACAGAAGTAGATAAAAATGAAATAATTACCCTTACATTTACATTTTAAGGGCCTCTGAGGATTATAAATCTACACACTGCAAACAAAACTTTGCCTGGATCAAGATCGGCACATTTTCTAATGAAAAGTGATCACCTTTTTAAACTGAATTTGTATGGCTTTTTAGTGAATTTTTTCTCAGTTTATGGCATGAGAATCAGATTGATTTTAGTTTTGATAATCTCATTCCATTTTGGATTGTAAAGTGTTTGTGTTGAGTGGTGAACAAATGCCTGGGATATTTCTTCGTTTATAAAAAACAAACTGTGAAAGCATTTTAGAACAAACCATTGGAAAGTACCCATGGATCTTTGATAGAGACATTTGATTTAGGATCATCACTTCTCTGGGCGTGTTCCTGGCATGGGCACAGCTCTCTGGTTTAGTGGTTTAATGTTATCACTCACGCTCCTCTGAAGCTTCTAAAGAATTACAGCCTCGTAACTCAGGCACCTCTTATTTATGCAGTTTCAAATACAGAAAGAACCTTGTTCCAGAACTGTCATTTGAAAAACCCCGCCCTTTTTTGTTTCAATGATGAGATGTTTATGACAGTCTAGTCTCTCTGCCTTCCAAGTGTCCAGGGTTCAAATGAAGTATCACCCCGCCGTAAATCTCCCACCTCACGGGTGCTGTAAAATCAGCCCCACTGACAGTGTCACATGGTGATTTCCCAAGCAGGTAGGAAGCTTTTCAGTGCTGATTACAGCACCAAAATTCGGGACTGTGAATGAATTTAGATCAGAGGTGAGGTAGGAATTCTAGATCTGGGTGTGTGCTGAGGAATGGTGTTTTGCAGATGGCTGAGCCACAATATAGGGCAGTGTGCGTGTGCATTCTGCGTGCTCTGCACAGGACATATGCTCTGGGGTTTCATGGATGAATTTGTAGTCTCCAGCAATTTGCAGCTTCCACCACGGTTTCAAATATCTACATCATTTTCAGGTTGCTGATTTTTCCCAGTCATTTATCCCAAAAGCACTTCATCCTGCTTAATCTGGGTCATAATTGACATGGGACTTGTGCTTAAGCAGACACGGCCGTAAGTTGTGTTCGAGTGGGCTGTTAATGGCAGGGATTTAGTTACGTGCAATAAAATACAGCAGAGGTTGAAACAAGTCGAAATGTTAAAATAACAGATGAATGCAAGGTCACAGTCACAACTTGGACCCAGAAAAGACTCTTGAACGCTGACATGCTCCTGCTGTCAGCTCACAGCTGCCTTCGGCTCTAACGAAGGCGTAAAGCTGAAGATTTTGGGTACGGAAGCTGTTGGAATTGGATCGTATTTATTGCAAATCAACAGGATGTCTTTGCAAGTATAAAAGACATATGGAAAAGTCCACTGTTATTGTTGTACTTTGTCGTGTCTCCAGATGTTTTCCCTCCTGCCCCGCTCCAGAGGCTGAAAGTGGGAAATGGTTTTTCATTGGTTTTAGCTGATGGTGCCAACATCTGCCTCGATGGTTCCCTGGGGAAGGATATTAGCACTGCTGAGAGTTTCCATCACTTGTGTCTCATTTGCCTTTTTTTTTTTTTTTTTTTAAATACAAGATAGTGTAAGAGCATGAAATTTCAGCCCTGCTCAGTTCTTTTGAGGAAGCAGGGGTGAGAAGAAATCAAGGGAAACACTTGGGTGGCTGCTGGACGATCACAGCAGCACTTATGGGCTGCTTTATTTTTAAGGGGCTACAAATGATGCATTAAAGCATTGCTCTGAGCTGATGTTTTTCATTGGAAGAAATAGTATTTGTGAGCTCAAACATAATTTAAGATCTCAAAATGCTTAAAATAGCTCTGTATTTTTAATGTGCATTTAATCCATCATTAGTTTACAGTGCTCTGCTCTGAGGGGAAGGAAAACAAATGAGTGTCTTCATTTGGAAGTGCTCTTTGCTGGTCATATATGCTCATAATGGTGTTGTAAAGACTTCATTCCATAGTTTTGAACTTAACTTGTTGATCTGCTTGATACGTATGTAAATTACCAAAGTTGATCCAAATGCTGGTTGCTGAAGAAGGTGCTTTTAATAGAAATGCAAAACAAAATAGCATATTTTCCCCAAAGCTTCTGTACTTCTGCTTAGCAAAAAACAGCTGCACAGTAGCAGATTATATTAACTTTTACTATATTTTTATATATATATA
>VZRL01000642.1:1157006-1190873 GCA_013397895.1 Origma solitaria
TTTTTTTTCTTAAATCTGACCTTTTAACCAGGAATGAGCTTTGGAGCAAGTTTGGGCCAGAATTCTCAAATGTAGACTAAGACTAGATTCTGACCTGTGATTCCTTTATAGCAGACTGTGGTTCTTGGTTCATTCTTTCACTTTAGCTGCAAGAATCTGTGACCAGAGCCCTTAGGTGGCAACAGTGTAAATTTTAGCTTTGTCTGTCCATGTTTAGGCAAGGTTTTTTTGAGGAATCTGTTGGGTCCAAGAAACTGCAAATTCTGTAATATCTCACTGTTTTGCCTCTTTCTTTCTGCCTTGGCTGTTTGTTTGGTTGCAGTTATTTACAGCTCACTGCTGGGTTTTTTTGAGATCCTAGCAAGAAATTCCACAGGCAGCTGCAAAATATATGTTTAATCAATTTTAGGAAGACTGATTCTCTAACTAACATATTTCTTCCAGCTGAGACACAGTAAAAACTGTTCTACAGATACTCAGGGAAAGGGGGGAAAGTTTTCTTGACAAAGATGTCCCTTTTGTGGGTTATTGTGGTGTCACAGTCGTGTGGTTCAGGTAATTTAGGTACATTGGTGTCACGGTTTAACCTCAGCTGACAACTAAGCACCACACATCTGCTCACTCCTCTCCCAACAGGAAGAGAATTGGAAGGGTAAAAGTGAGAGAACTTGTGGGCTGAGATAAGAATAGTTTAATAGTTGAAATAATGGTAGTAGTAGTAGTAATAATAATAATAATAATAATGATAATAATATTCTAATGAAAAATAGCAAAAAGAAGAGAGAAATAAACCCCAGGTTTTTATTTAGAAACATCTTCTTGCTTTTTTTAAGCTTCTCAGGGTAAGCCTGCGAGAGCAGCCTTTGCCAGTGATGTTGTTTCTGTGTATGTTTATATGCGAAGAGAATAGAACAAGGAGTTCTAAAGCAGCAGTATTTTATAGGCCAATAATGTAATTTGGTTTTCCATCTTTCAAATATGAATAGTGTAAATATTGCTTAGATGAGTCAGTTTGCAAAGAAATAGTAACATGTTTCTGTTAGAGTTTTGTCTGCAAATTGGAGAATTCTCCTGTGTGTTGGGATTAAAACAACTCGTACAGATCACAAGTTTTCAGATCCACGAGCTGTGATTCAGGTTTATCTCTTACTTCTGTAAACCTAATTTGTGTGCAAATTCCGTGCAGGAGATTCTGAATGGCAACATTTCCACCGCGAATTCCTTTGAGGTAGCGAGGCCAAAAGGTTTTATCGAACGAGCATTTCCTTCTAATTTCCTTGGGATGTTTGCATGTGTTGGGCTAGGGGTTAGATCTGATTTGCCATTTAGTTGTGTTCATCCATTTGTTTTCCTTTGCACCCCTGTAAATGGCCTTGTTTCCGTGTTGTCTCTGCAGGTCAGGATCGCAGCGAAGCCACTTTGATCAAGAGGTTCAAAGGTGACGGTGTCCGGTACAAAGCCAAGCTGATTGGGATAGATGAGGTTTCTGCTGCCCGAGGGGACAAGTTATGCCAGGACTCCATGATGAAGCTCAAGGTGCAGTGAAACTTTCAATATTCCGGAGCCAAATGGAGCAAATTTCAGCCTGAACTTGCACTCGTTGTCCTTTCGTGACACTGAGCCTTAGTCTGGTTAATTATGTATTGAAATCAGTCAATTTTGCATGAACTCCTGGCTGGTGTTGCTTATCCTGGTTTAATTTTAATACATTATCTCTGAGTTCTGTAGTTACTCAGTGATTGACACCACTGCAATTTGTCCACAAATTACAAACAACACACCGCAAATTGAATAATTTCATTATGCAGAAGGGGAAGTAAATGACTGTGGAGGAAAATGGGATATCAGAGCATTTTCTATGACGTTTCTAATCAACTACAGCACTGCCTCTGGCTCTTACCTCCCGTGAGTGACAGTGCTGGGTGTAGTTGGCCAGATTTATAGGGAGCTGGTGTCCTCACTGCCAGGAGAATGTCTTGCACCAATGGCAGGGCTGATGTGTTACAAAATCGGGCAGTGCCCTGAGAGGATGGAGCATGAGAGCATGAAGAGGAGTCCCTGGGGTCCCTGGTGGTCTGGGGGAGGAATGAAGCAGTGGCAAGGGCAGATTTGGTCATGAGGTCTAAAATACCAAGGTCGTGAGTCTAAAATACCAAGGGTCGAGGGTGGGCTCTGTGGGCCTGACAGACATCACTCTCAGCCCCAGTCTCTCTCAGGGCATGAGCATTCTGTAGGAATCTTTCTGTCCCTCCCCCTGGGAAGAGCTGGAATCATTGGGAAGGAAGGAGAGGCTGTGTTTTCCTGGGTTGCAGTTGGCTGTTGAATTCCCATCTCCCCTCTGCATTGCAGGGTTACAAACCAGGTCTAGTCTACAAACTCTTCTTTTTTTTCCCTTTTTTTTTCCCCTCCCAGCCCTCTCCCCAGCACTCTGCCTAGAGAGCTGATGGATTTTTCATCGCTGGGTTTTTTCAGGAGGAGAAATCACTAAATGGTATCTCGTGCACTGCCAGCCCGCGGGGTTCCAGTCCTGACGATCCGGGAGGAATGAGTTATCCATTAGGGGCACAGCACGGGGTGACACACAGCTTATGGTTCAGCAACCTAAAAGCAAGATCTGGGAGATAATTTACAAATCAATTTTATGTCAGGCAAAAATTAATCTGCTCCAAAAGGTGCTCTGTTGGTATGTCAGATCTTCCGTAATATTCCTGCCTGATTTAAATGTGTGCTGGGTATTTCTCATCATTTCATAGTTCCTGGGACTCTGTGGGGACAGTTGTTATTGTTCTGCTGCACAAACCTTTTTTTCTCCCTCCTCCATGGATTAATATTTCCACATCTCCCAAGTGCCTAATTTCTGTTTGCAGGTGGCAAGATTGATCGAAATAGTCCTGGGAAATGACTAAAACTGTTAAAGGAAGGGAGTGTTAAAAATTCATGTTTGACAGCAGAGCATTACATTATGAGCTCTGGAAACCCAGTGTTCTACAACATGAATTTTAAGGCCACCCATAAAGTTTTGGGGTGACTTTTGACATCATACCCTTGTAATGGCAGCAATGAAGGTCTTGAAACCCAAGTTAGTTGCTCTTGAAACATGTTGGAATTGTAGAGAACCAGATCAAGTCTAAATATTTTTTATTTATTCAGGAGTACAATCAATTATATTGGATTTTAGTTCAGTGTTACTGCCCAGGGCAGGCTCCTGAAGTGGTGGAAACAGAAGGTGCTGTTCTAATTTTGCTGTGGGACAATAATGCATGAGATGGTATCAGCATGTTCTCTTACAAAGTAAAGGTCTGAGATCGTGAAAAAAAAAATAAATAACCCTCAATACCATTTTTTTACAGCACAAGTGTAGTTTGATTTTTAGAAGAATGTTTTTGTCCTATAAAAACCTCAAGTTGCTTATTCCAGATGAGTGTGAACTAAGCTAAAGTTGTTGGCATTTTCTCTCCTCTACTGCTTGTTGTTTTTTTTTTCTTATTTAAAAAAAAATAAATAAAATAGAACAGCTTATAGCTGGGAAAAGTGTGCTAGAAATGACCTTCAGTTTCCATGAAAACAAATTTCATGGAGGATTAGCTAGTGCAGGGATTGGAAGTGGGAGCAGATTTGAAATGCTCTCTGGGTAGCATAAAGAGATGTGGTACCTTGAAAAAAGAGAGGAAAGCAGAAGCAAGGA
Organism: Origma solitaria; assembly: GCA_013397895.1. Taxonomy (NCBI): domain Eukaryota; kingdom Metazoa; phylum Chordata; class Aves; order Passeriformes; family Acanthizidae; genus Origma; species Origma solitaria. The sequence continues at coordinate 1,160,692 of VZRL01000642.1, forward strand.
GGGGTCTGTTCCTGGAAAGTCTCTAAGTTTTCCTAGAAAAGTCATGAATTGTCCACAGTCAGATCTGTGCTCTCTGCTGTGTAACCTGGGGGAGCTGTGAAACCAACCCAAGCTGCTCTTTGTTCCCACAGGGAGTTGTTGCTGCGGCTCGATCGAAAGGAGAGCATAAACAAAAAGTCTTCTTAACAGTTTCCTTTGGGGGAATCAAAATCTTTGATGAAAAGACAGGGGTAAGTAAAGAGATCATGTGGTGGGACAGAACTGAATCGTTCCCTGGTTCCTTTGGAAACGTTTCCTGGCTGGGCTGTGGAATCTCGCTGGTGCAAACACGTGTGAGGCATCTCAGAAATTCGATAAAGAGTTATCATCTGTCAGAGCAAGCCGTTCATGACTTGCAGAGTGTAACTTGTGTATTGCCAGCGGTACAAAAATTATATTTTGTATGGAATTGGAGGTAAAAATACTGGAAAATTTGAGGTTGGCTATGTGAAGCTGCCAAGCAGTGACTTCCCCATAGCATCTGGTCAAGGAAAGTGCAGAGACTTTCATGCCTTACACAGTTTCTGCCACAGCAATCCCATGTTTGATTTTTTAAATTGCTCTAAAAGAAGAAACCTAAGCAAAACATTACACTGCTTAGACATAAAGCAACAACACACAAACTGTTTTAATCATAATTAAGAAGATTTTTACAGCAGTTTAAGCTCTGCCTTGAATTTTAAAAAGCTCTTGATTTAATCTTTTGGAAGATTAACTATTTAACACGGTACCAGAAATAAAACCCTACTGATGATAGATGAAATTATCTTTGCCAGTTAATTTATATTATTAGAAAATCAATGTCATTGAGCTCACTGATACATAATACGAGTAGTTAGTAATGAAAAGCTCATTTGGGATGTGTTGTGTGAAGTATCCATGCAAAAGCTGTGTTTCAGAGGCCACTGCTGGGGTTACAGAAAATGGGAAATGTCAGAATTAGGGCTGGCCGTGCAAATTGATCCCCAGCCACAGTTGCTTTCCTAAGATTAAAGCCTTTTATACGGGAAATAAAAAAGAGGAATGAGAAGGTCTATTCCTTTGCACTTGTCTCTGAATGTTTCTCAAACATTGGATTTCTTTTCACACAATGAGGGAATAGGTGATGTGTTTTAGAAACAAAGGTGTGCTTTATTCCACTTGCCTCTCCTGCAGCATCCTGCACACTCTCCTGTCTGCAGCAAAGTGAGGTGGGGACATGGGAAAAGTCTCCTTCATTTCATAACTCTGACATGCCATACTCTAAATCTGACACAGCTACATCATCCTTACAGTAAACCTGTCACTCACCCACCGCAGCTTAGAATGAAACCCTTAAATCCGCCTTGCAGATGTCTGCCCCTGAGCTGCCGCAGTGATGGACAGGACTATTGAGTTGTCCTTCCAGGGACAGGGCTGTGACAAAGGGATGTGGGGAGCTCTCAACATCAGTTTTTACGAGTTGTTTTGAAAACAGGACAGTCGTGCTTCCCGTGCCAAGGATTTGGAGCAGGGCTGCACGAAATCCTCTGCCAGGTGTTCACAGCCACCATCCCTTGGGCTTTTTCCCCAGCCTGGCTCTCTCCTTGTCCCAAAGTTTCACACCCTTGTCCCACTCTTTTCATCGTGTCTCTCATCCAGCTTGTCTCTGCTTTGACAACCTCCAGTTGTCATCTCATTGCCGTTCCTGCTGGAAAATCCCACAAGCTGGAAAAACTAGGGGTTGTATGATTGCTCGGTCTGGGTTTTGGATGGGAAGAAACTCACACCGCTCTTCTGATATCCATGTTAAACTTCAGAGTTTAAAAAGTTTGGAGTTTGGTGTTTACTTCTATGCAGCAGGGAATAGGGAAGCTTTTAGCTTCTGAATAGGGAAGAGCCTGGAAAATCTTGCATTTGCTTTCTCCTCCTTTCACAACCCTCCCTGTCCCCCACAGTGCTTTTTTCCTTAGTTGTATTTCCATGATTTTGGAATTCCCAAAAGGATATTTTGGGAAGATCATTTACCTCTCTACGGTGTTCTTTCTTACCTTCTGTCATTGTCTATTGCTATCACATCTGCCCCAGTGCCAGCCTGATATGATAGAAAAGAGAAAAAATATTCAGAAAAAAAAGTGGACTTCTTCATGTTGAGTATCTTATAGGCTGCCATTGGATTTTAATTTATCACAATAAAAAATCAATTTGTAGCTCAAAACTAGCAAATTTTTTTAAAAATTGGCAGTGTCATAGCTGACTTCATACAGATGATTTAGGGGAATTACTCCATAATTCGTTACAGATGAAGGGCTCTGGTTGGGTTACTACTGCAAATGATAAGCAGGTTTTTTTCTCCCTCTCCTTTATAGCTCTCCTTAATGTGTTCCAGACAAAATGTTCATCAAAAAGTATTGATTTTAATAATGCTGTTATTCCAGCCATCAGGAATTCTGCCCTTTGAGTAAATTTATCCATGAAGGAGATTGAGTTGAAGGTGGAATATCATTTGGAAAGAATATATCACACCAAGAGAAATACAAGAAGGATTTGCCACGAGTTTGCACTGTAACTGCAGTACAATAAAGTTCATCTACAGCACTGCAATAGAAATAATAACAATCCTTTCTTATATTCCATCTTTCCATGCCAGGGATTAAACTAAATAGGTCCCTTCATACCACTTTCCAAGTACTTGTCAGTGTATTTAGAACATGATAGCAAAAAACTGTATTTAATATGACTAACAGGATATTCTCCTTTTGTGTGTATGCCAAAAATTGTCATACACATGGGGTTTGACCCTAGTGGTCTTACAAATGCATCTTTTTTTTCTGATTTCAGATGTTTCCCATCCATCCCATTTGCTTTCTGCAGATTATATTTGCTAAATATGTTCCTTACCTGAAAGATATACATTTTCTTTTGTTTTATACTGTAAAAAAACCCTACCATAATTATTACTGAACCCAGACTTTCTCTACCCAAGGCCACTTGAGAGATTTCATTGCTGCATATTATATGAAAATAATTTTTTACCATTTATTCTGTCATATCCATCTTGGTTAGATCTCAGTGCTGCAATATATTCTTCATTAATAATACTTCATGAGAGTTCTTTTATATTTTCAAAGGCACGATCTGCAGAAAGCAAAAATACCAATAATTGCATTGTGTTATTTAATATTCTCCCTTTCAGGGTGGAACGTAATGGTTGGTGATTTGCTAAGAAAGCAACAAAAGCCATAACTGTGCATCTAGAAGGAAATGCAAATTTTGTGGAGGCCCATCATTGTTGGTTAGCTATTTATGAGTGTTGTTTTGTTAATCACACACATCAGGCCATCTCCCTGTGATAGCTTAGTGATGCTTCATTAGATGTGCGTGACTAATCTGGGCTCTGTAAAGAGCCTGTAATTGTCTCATTGTTTATTTATGTGGCCATAAATCTCTGTTTACTGTAGGTTCCTTTCCAAAAATGTATTTGAAACTAATAATTAAATCCTCTGAAATGCTTGGGAAAAGATTTCCTTCCACCTCCATGCAGTGAGGTGTGCTTTTAAACTCTTGTTGTCTCTAATTGCAAAATGCTCTCCACTTCAATGGCAAACCCCTGCATTGTGGGGTAAAATGAGATAAAAGCAAAAAATTACTATTTGGCTTTAAGCAATGAAATTTTTGCATTCAAGTAAAATTTTGTATCAGCTTGTGGATTTGCAAATTACCAGAATATGCTATAAAATAAAGCTCTCTATGAGCTATTGTTGTAGCCAAATTATTTATCTGGATTCCTCCACTGTCCAAAGAGCAGGATAAATCAGTATCTTGTTTATTTATGGGAAATACCCTAAACAGATGGATAGTAACCCAGCTGATGAAGATAACAGTCATCCCACCAATTTTTTTCCTGTTTTGTAGCACCCTAAAAGTGAGTTTCATTTGCATTGTCTATTCTCTTTCGGAGATGTTGACCCCTGTCTTTGTTGAAATAAAGCTCTTGGGCCCAATCTGTGGGTTATAACATTTCTAGGAATACCCTGGTGGGGTTTCAGTATTTATTGCAGAGAAATATTGGAGTGTGTTACTCATATTTTATACACTTGATGTGTAGCTGTTTTCTTCAGGCTGTCAGTGCGAAATCCAGGAAGGAGAACCATGTGTAAAAATAGATATATTTCACATTGACTATCTGCTCTTGTTATCAGTTACTCCAACCTTCGTTATCTTTGCTGAATATTTTATTTTATTTTATTTTATTTTATTATCTTTGAGGGTTTACCTGCCTGAGATGGTATCACTCAGTGACCTATTCCATGTAAGGCAGACCAGGCCTTACCTGTAGCATTCCATAAAAAGAAATTAATTTGTCTTCTCCTTCTGGCCACAGAACTGGTGATGATGCTTCTTCTTTAAGTCTTAATGACATTCAAATAAATAACACACATGGTGGGTGGTTATAATCTTGTCCTCAGGTCTTTCTCTTTGACTGAGAAAATGTTATGGCTCTCATATGTTCTATCCAATGTTTTGGATGCCAACATCTTGCCCATCTTCCTGAACTTTTAAGCTCTCTTGACCTTCTGCTGAACATAGATTTCTCAAGCCCTTTCTACAAAGCATTTTCCAGCCTGTTCTATGCTTTACTGGGTTTGTGCTGATAACCCCTGGATTTGCTGCTCTTTCCCATTCGATGTGAGTGATGGTGTTAATTATGCTGATAGATTGCTAACAGGACAGCTAAACTTGGCTGAAAGAAAATTTTAGCAAGATGAAAATTCTCGTCGTTGGCAGAAGAGGCCTCATTTAAAATGTACCAGAGGTACTTCTTGACTTTGCTGGAAATCTGTTGGTTCTGGCATCCCTGACCAGAAATCGAGGTACGATCGTGGATCTGCAGTTATTCCTTGAAGCACATGTGCTGGAGCAGATGAAATGTCAAACTGTCAAAGTCTCTAACACAGAGCATCTCTGAGTCTTTAAAAATAGAAATAAAAGAAGGAATTAATTTCTTCTGCTCTCGACTGGCTCCGCAGTGAGAGGAGAGATGGGGTGAGGAGTTCACTGAGTTTGGTGTTTGCCAGAGGCTGGGGTTGGCCAGGAGACTGCTGCTGGTCCCTGCCTGGGGCTGCCACAGGTGGGTTTTGCCCCCTTCATGTCTCTGGAACTTCCCAAAGTTCCTGCTGGCCCCTTCCTGGCTGATCTCAGGTGCAGCTCTCTCTGAGCATCTTACCTGAGCAGCTGATTCTGCACAAACTCCTCCACCTGGGCTCCTTGACTCTTGTCTCTGCATTTTACCAGTTTTCCTCATTTTTCCCCTGCAGTTTTCATCTGTGTGCTCTCTGTCCTTGATCTCTTTGTTTCTCTCCTGCTGTGCTTTTTGCCACAATTATTTCATTCACAAACACCAATTTGGTTGTTGTGTCCAACCAAGCGATGCCAGTTCTGTCTCCTGTTCCAGTCTTGATCTGTGTCTCCAGCCCTCCTTTGCATGTTCAGCCAACAGCTCAAGCTCAGTGTGGCTAAACCAGGCCTTTTAATCCTGACTCCCAGAGGTCTCTCTCTGACCTCATTTTCAAGAGCTGAGGAAAATATCAGCATCATCGTCTATTATTTAGCCCTGTAAATTCAGCAGCCTCTGACCCAGTGTTGGTTTTGATTGCCACACCCAGGGTAACTCCACGTCTTGAAGAGTTCTTCTTACCTGCTCTGAAACACAACATTTCCTGTCACACTGAGAGTTAAAACCCGGTCCTGCCTCTCTTCATCTCGTGTCTCAATTGTTATCCTTTTCTTTGTCCTTGACAAATTTGACTTTTATTTTTGAAATCGGTCGTGACTGCCAGGATTGCTGCCTCAGCTTATTCTTTTGATCATGTCACACTTCCCTTTGCATTCCTGTGCCCAATCTGCCTCCTCTCTTTTATCAGCCCGTTGCTGAATTGTTTTTTTTCCAGGCTCTTCAGGGCTGCCTTTACTCCTCATCAGCTCTCGAGGAGTCAGTCCATAGTACCAACTTTCACCATTCCTTTATTCAGTTTTCTCAATAAATGACTCCCAAATCCCTTCCCACCCTGCCCATCGCATTTTGGAGGAATTCTTTACACATATTCATGCAGTACCCCCTTATTTTATCTTTAAAAAGCTGCCATACTACAAACTTGTTTTAAACCTGATGATGCTGAGGTGCTACTGCATTTGTGCATCCCAGAGATGTCCCATGGGGCATCTGGCCTTTAGCTCTCAAAGGCTGGAATTTAAATATAAACTCACTGGGATTACCTGGTAATTTGTTCTTTTTTTTTCTTTTTTTTTTTTAATCAGTATTATCTGTTCATAGGAACTTCTTTTGTTAGAAATGTTTGGTCTTGGACCATGCTGAGGGCTTCTAAGGACTGCTGTGATAAAAATATTGTGTAATAACAATAAAGAGCAATAACTGTAAAACAGCAAAGTCAAATTTTGCACATGGAGTTGAAAATGGTGACATTTGGGACCTTTCTTGTGCCTTGTCCACAGCGTCTGCCTGCAAAAGATCCCTCTGGCTGCCTGGGAGTTGTGCCCTGCTCCTTGACACTTTCCCTCTTTCTGCTTGTAAATATGAACAGTAAAACACGGCATTTACTGTTCTACATGCAATAAACGTGTCTAATTAGAATATGGCAGAGGAGAGGACTTAAAAATCTGCGTATGATTCTTATAAGGTATTTATAGACTCTGGTACTTCAGAAGGGAAACAATAACACATTTCACGGACATGTGACAGCTAGCAAAATGTAAATGTCAGAAGAACCTAATTCCTTAATTACATCCCTTATTGACTATTGTAATTCATTCGTTATTGGCCTTCCAAACTGAGCCCTGTGCAGTTTGGATGGTTCACAGTGCTCCACAGGGATTTTTAACAGCCACGAGCTCATGGAGTTTCATTCTTTAGATGCCCAGTTTGCTGTGTGAGGGTTGTAAAAGCCTTGTGTATTATGGCAGTGTTGTTACTGTGAAAAAAAGAACCCAAAAGGCAAAACTTAGATGTGATTGTGCATATTGGGAAGTCTTGGGGATCTAGAGGTTTGGTTTGAAGGCTGAAATTTCTCTTCCTCTCCTGTGGAAAAGGGAAAAGCTCTGATCTAGAGCTGAGTCAAGCCTGGTTGTAGTCAGGATATGCAGAAACTGCCTTGTGAGATTTCTGACCCTAAGATAAAATAAATCTATTCCAGACATATTAGCCAAACTGTAATAATTTGCGCGATGTTGCTGTAGTTATATTTTTTCTTTTTTCCGGTGTGAAAAGGGTAAGAAGTTGATTGCTTTTGAAAAGGCAAAAAAAAAAAGAGAGTTTATGAGTTTGGCGATGGTCTCATTTGGCTGTACGCGGCCTCCTGTTGTTCAATCCAAGCACCCCAGGATGGATTTAAGAAAGGGAAGTGCTGCTTGCATGCGTTCTGTATTATGGTAGATAATGCCGAATCTCAATATTACGTAGTTATAACAGTGATACATAATAGTTCTAAACAATAAATATTAGGAATATTTCCCAACTGGCTTTCATTGCATGTGGGGTTGGTTATCTGTCTACAGAGCTGTTGTAGTAGAAATTACTATGCCAACACTTCTGATTTTGTCTGATTTAAATGTTTGGTATGTTACACCAGAATTTGGGGTGAATTCTGCTAAGAAGTTGAAATTCAGTATATTTGTGGTTATGGGTCCTGTTATACAGCAGAGCTGCACGGCGTCTTTCCTACTGTCCCACGGCAGAAAACTCAAAGTATAGAGTTACATTGGGATTTTTTTGCCTGTAGTCACTACCTTTTTGTGATCCAGATAAATGAATATCCAGCAGAGCCAGATTCCTTTTTCTCCAGCTGCAATTTTGTCTTATAAGGAGAGCACCCAAAATACAGAGTTGCGTGCGAGTCCTGGTGTTTTTAAGCCAGGTTAATGCATTACACAGAGGAAGAAAATTTCAGGCCCATTTTCAGCACACCTGGAATTACAATGGCTGGATTTCAGACTGCTTGGGGAAGGATTTAGCAAGAGAAGTGCTGACATAATAATAGCACAGGCGGCTGAGAGGCTCTGAAACCTCCCTGGAGAGCAGTGGGGGACATTCAGCAGGTGCCAGAACAGAAAGTTACGTCCCCCTTTGAAATCCAGTTTTTTCTTGGAGATGGCTGGGATGCATTACACCCCAGGAGTGCTGGTGATTTTCCTTCCTAATCAGAGCGTTTTTATCTGGTGGGCTGCTCTGCAATTTTGTGTTTGCCCTGGAAGGAGCAATAGCACTGTCAGTGCTCCTGAATTCCTGTGTTACCTTGTGAGCTTTCCTGTTGCTGGGGTCAGATGAAAGGGAGGCAGATGTCCTTCACTGTCAGGGTAATGAGAGAGGGAAGCTGCAGGAAAGATTACTCTAAAATTTACATGGAGTTTGCAGGATGACAGTAATAGGTACTTATTGGAAATAAAGTCAGTGGGTGATGTTCTGCCTTCAGGAGCACAGGGAAGTCAGCAAGAGCGTTGTTCACTCTGATAGTCCATGGGGATGAATAAACACCTTTTTTCCCTCTTAGTGTATGTAATAAGTTCCCTGTGGAAGGAGAAGAGGGAAGGCCACTGCCACTGGGTGCCAAACACAAATTCCTGCTTTTATCCCTGCCTTTCAGTTGAATAAGCCATAAATTTCACATACCAGCAGATCTTTGCTTAGTACAAAAACAACTGTTCATAAAAATTGTCTTCCCAAATGAGATCCCTGTACTCCTGACCTTTCTGGCTGATGCTCTGTGTGCTCAGCATGTGGCAGCCCATGTGTCAGGGGAGCCCAGGGGCTGGAGCAGCATCTCCCGTGGTGCTCCCAGCACCCACCGGCACTCATGGAATTACAGCAGTGCCTCACGTCACTGAATTGCAGCATCCTACCTATCTCTGCTGTTAATTCTTCCTAATCCTTTGTGGTTCCCATCCTAGTTCCACGTCATTGTGCTCTCGGTGAAACAGGCAGCAGCATTCCTGCTGGCTTTAAAGGCAGCGCTGTGAATAGGTGAGGCAGAACACTAATTAGTTTGAGTGCCGTGACATTTAAAGCAAATAAGAAGTCTGAGTATCTAAAAATATTGCATATGGCTCCCAGCCCTGGCTCTGCATAGCTCAAAGTTTTTTTTTTTTCTTTTTAGATAGTCAAAATATGGATTTGAATCCAACTTTTTGATTATGTCCTTGCTTTTAAAAAGGCTGAGTTGGTTTGTGAAAGGTTTTAGATGCCGCCTTCTGCAGTCTTTAATTAGCCAAATGCTTTCCCGTGAGTGATACAGGACTTTGGAAGTATTTTAAAGTGTAAGGCACGTGTGAGAATAACCTGTGCATGCATAAGGCTCAGTGCTGAGCAGCGCTGCGAGTGAAGTAATGAGTGAGTTCAGGTTTGATGAGGAGAAGACATGCTGTGTGCAGGAGCTGCAGAGGGGGAGAGAATGAAAAGGATAAGTAGGAAAGCAGCCAGCATCCGCAGCTGTGAAATGCTTTGCTGCCTGCATTTCAGTAGAAGCTCACTGCCAGGGAGCTTTTCTGAAAGGCAGGCCCTGTGTGTGACACCCGTGGCCAGGACAGCAAAGCAAGGCAGGGAGAGAGAAAAGCCAACTGAGTTGATCTGTGCTCTCAGCTGGGCCAGGTCTGCGTGCAGAGCGTTAATCAAAGTTTGCTTTTGGAGATTTCAATTAGCAGCAGCAGACTAAAACTAAACATTCATCCTGCTTTACATGAAAATGAGCAGGGAAGAAACGACTCTGGGCATTAAAATGGGCAAATGGGAGCTTTAGGGGTCTCTTTTGGAAGGTGCCAGGGCACAGATTAAAAATACTCTCTATTGCCTGAGTTGAAATGTAGAACTGTTTAACACAATGTGCCAAGCACCTACTAAGTGCAGCTTCAGGAATTCCTACCTTGGGATAATGTAGGGGGAAAAGAAACGGAAAATAGAGCAAAAAATTACCTGCAAGTTCTTTGTTCTTCTTTAGAGTCTCTTTGAGGTTTGCCTTTTACATTTTATTTTATTCTTATCTTCGGCCTCAAGCACTGCACACACACTTGTCATGTTGCTACGGATGGTTTATATCCGAGGTGAAGTGTCTGTTGTGGGACCTGAACAAATGAAGGATTTATTGATGAATGATCCCATTTATGGGATTGTCTGAAGCTTGTTTATTCGTGCAACTGTAACTCAGAGGAAAAGGTTTCCTCTCTTTTTTTCTGTGGGAAGACTGAAAACAAAATATTATGGTCTTTATGACCAGGATTGGTAGTTCATGATGCTGTTTATGAATTGTAAAGATCATCACTCCAGGGTCCTCTTTTGCTGAGGTGCAAGTCCATCAGCAGCCACTGAAACCAGTCTGTCATTGTGGAGCACAGGGTTTCTTGCTTCTATACCTTGGTTAATTTCTGGTTATGAAATCACTTCTATATTTGCACGATATAAAAATTGTGCAATTCTCAACTGTTTTGCATAATTTTTAATTGGCTCGTGTACGTAAGATATTGGTTTTACACAGTTTGTGAATTCATAGAATCCTTTTCTACTCTTACTGATCCCTGTACATGTGCTGTCTCTCAGCCCCCTTTAAAGTCCTACTAAATTAGTGAGAGTATCTGCAAGATAGATACATAGATAGATATAAAATAAATACCTCTCAACATTTTTCTGCTTTTCCAGTAAAGTTTGTTACATTGTGCAAGTGGATTTATGGTCCAAGGAAGTTGCTGTTTGATGACTATCGAGTGCAACTTAAATTTGAGTATGGTTTTTGTGATCTTTTCAAGCTCTGCTTTATAGGGCTTGCGTGAGAAATCAAGAGAATCAGTGGCTGCCTCTCACTGAGGAATTTTTCAAATCACAGGCTACAAGTAGAGGGTGGCTGGTAATGCTTGCTGAATCTGAAGCAGTTAAGATCTGAGACAGTTAAAGCCAAAAAAATTACCTCCAAATCTCCTAGGAGTTGTATGAAGGAATTTCTTGTGCTGTTCATGTAAATCAAAAGCATTTCAGGACGGTGAGGAATATTGGTGTAAAGGAACAAAGGAACCTTGTAAAAAGTAAGGGCTGCTCAAAGGACATTCACAAGCAAAAAGATGAACACAGCAAAAATATGGAGATGCTGTAGCAAACCGTCTCATTGCTGAATACTGTGCTCCCTCAAATTCAAGATTTAATCTATGAGAGCCTTACAGATTTTAGAGTTTATCAGGAAAAAGTACAAGGCACGGTCAGAGGTGCTGCACTTGAGCTGTATGGAAGCTTTGGCTTGAGAGCAGAGGGCAATATTGGCATATTTATGGCTATTTTGATTGGTGGTGATCTGGGAGCTTGGGGGGAATATACTCAGATGTGTTACAGTCTTGGGAATCTCACTGTGGCCACTGGGCAGCAGCCATCCCAAAGAATACAAAAATACCTTACAGCAAGTGTTGTTCCTTGTACAGCACACTGAAACAGTGAAATGGCAGCACCAAACAATGTATTGCAGCCTAGAGATGCTCCTTGCAGTTGGAATTTGGGACATATTGTGTTGCTGAGCTGATTGGGGCCGTTGACTTCGGTATCAAGGGTCAGGTTTGCTGCTTCTTGGTGTTGGTGTGCAAATCCTTTGCTTTAGCTGTCCTGGTGGAACGAAATGTCAGATGCAGAGCAATAAGAAAATAGTACAAGACTCATGGGAGGCCCAGCATCTCAGCTTCCGTGTAGCACATCTGTCTTCCCAAAGCTCTGTGAAAATGTTTCCTTGCCTTTTAGGATTTTCTTTGTCCTGGAACAATATTTGCAAGTACATATTTAAAATATAACTTGGGCTTAATAGTAATTGGACAAGAGTTTGGGGTTTAACAAGCTACTTTCACTCCTGATACAATAAAAAATGGAAAAGCCTTTGAAGTGAAGATGGGAAATTGGCCATATGTGTGTTCCAGTTTTGTTTTGTCCCTTTCCAAATTCATATATCTAATAAATGGATCTTCTGCATGAGCAGCTTAGCATTTGCTTCTGAAGACAATGACCAATAACTAAATTCATATCTGGTCTTTGTCAGACATTATTACAAATTATGAGAGCTGGACAGAAGTTTATTACCTTAGTGCTGTTCTCTTTCACAAATTAGGTTCTTGGAGCATCCAGCCAGCTCAGTATCAGAGATCCATTCATCACAATTAGGCTGCTGTGCTGGCAGGGCTGCATCCAGAGCCTTAATTGACTCTGGGTGTCGGAGGTGGGGACAGGCCAGAGCACAGAGAGCATCACTGGGTGTCTGTCACAGGGCCACCAACAAGGGCACTCGCCTTTGCTCTCTTCAAAACTTGCTGCTCTCGCTCCCCAGGTAAGATAAAGGCCGCAGCAGGATGCTTTTTTCACTGAGCAAAGGGAATGGCAAGGATTAATTTGGATTTTAGCTGTGGCCCAGGTAGCCTTTAAAGCTCTTTTCCTGAGTCCAACCAAAAAGGCTCTTACCTGGGGTACTCCTGTGAAGTGCTTGGCTTTATTTGGGGTGGAGTGTACAGGTAGAGCTTAGTGCAGCTCTTTGCTGATCCTCACACAGGGTCGACTCTGGTCCCTCCTGACTCAGCTCACATTGCCATGTAAGCTCAGGAAGTCACATAATCTGTTTTGGGTTTTTTTTGCTTCAGTCTCCTCGGCTGCAGGAAGAGAATGGCTCTTACGAGTTTATTATTGTTATTGTTATTAAAAGGAAATTAAATTTACGCTTCTCTGGGTGCTGTGCTGTGTCACAGCCAGACGGCTGCCCCCCTGGAGGGACTGAGTCTGCGAGAGCTGGGGCTAAATCTGTTTTGATTCTTCCCTTTATCAGCACCATATTTCATGTGCCCCTTTGTGCTACACAGACCAAGCTTTGATCTGCATATAATCTCAAAGTGAGCTTTTTGTGCCAAGTGTTTTTATTGCAGAGCTTGTGCACTGAGACGCCTTTTAGTAGCTGGCACTTGGAAAAGTCTTTCTTCAGGTTATTGTCTGCAAAATCAGTGTGTGTGAAGGAAGCACAGGGATTAGACAGATTTATTTTCTTCTCATTGTGAAGCCACACTTACAGGCTGCCATCTGAGAGGTGCCTTCAGGCTTGGAGAACACTCCAGAGGTTACATTTTCCTTTCCTGCTCCTATTCTTGGGGTGGGGTTTTTTTTGCAGATGAAAAGTCCATGATCTCTTGCTCAGCCTGCATTCCATGAGTGGCTTTGGCTCAAGCAGATTCAGGACTGGACTGTTCATTTTTAGGCTCCTTCAGAGGAAGGGTTCAGGCCCCACCCCATCGTTTATGTTCAGTTTATACTTTCTTATGACCAAAACTGATCTTCTTGGCCAGTGCTGGAAAATGCTTCCCAACCCTGAAATCTCCGTAACTGCAAGATGTTTCCAGTGGGTTTTTTCTTTTCAGGTTTTCATATGTGACATTTCTTTTTGAAAGCTGAATTGGAATGATGCTTTTTTCCAAAACTCCTTGCTCTTCTTGTAGGAAATCAGTGTTTTGATAATTTACTAAGCTTAAACTCTACTTCTCTCTTCCTTTTCTACATCAAACTTGATACAATTTTCCACATGTTGCAGTAAATGTTTATATAACAGATTTTTTTGGGCTATCAAGTGTTTCCTCACACCAAGCACTATCACATTTAAGGCAGATTACTGTGATCTGTCATATATTGTTTGTTCCGTCCTCTCTCCATGGACACGTGATTGAAGTGTTCATCACAGCAGGGAAGGCTGTCAGGTTGGAAATAGGATGTTTCTCAGTCACCCTGTGCTGTGTCCAGTAGTAATTTGCAGGGAGTTTGGAGCTGTTGTCAGCTGTAGCTCTGAAATAACACCGAGCTGTCTCCTCTCCGCTACTTCACGTTAAACTGAGAATTTTTGCAGTGGTTGTTTCATTTCCCCATCTGCTCATCCCCTGCCTATCTCAGGAGGCTGATGTCTTGCCACCCCATCTGCCATCCAAATACCAAGTTCCAGAAAACAACACGAGAAAGTTTGTGATGCAAATGCAATTTATTGATGTGGTTTTCATTTCACTTTGACATTTGAGACTGTTGACTTTTCCTCCAAAAACTGCCTGTACACAGTCCCACTGAAATGCACATTTTTCTCTAGAGGGAGAGGAAGTGCAAGGGTTCACAACTGCTGAACAGGTTAATGCACCTTAATGGGTACCAGGGAAAAGTCCATGCCAGGAAGAGGTTTTGGGTTTGGTTTTTTTTCAGTTGTCTGCATATAGGGACTGCTTTCTATCTCTTACAACTTTCAGAAGTTATTAAACTAGATTTGTCTGGGATTTGAATCTGCAGTTGAGAATTCAGGTGTTTCATGTCGCAGAATGGTTTGGGTTAGAAGGGGCCTTAAAGATGATTTAATTCCAACCCTGCTGCCATGGGCACCTATAGGGCTGTGGGATGTTTATGATGGGGATGAGCAGCTCCACACTGCTCAATTAAGTGCATTTTAACAAAACAGCAGAAAAGCATGGCAGCACAAACCCAGGCAATTAAGAAAATGCTTGTGGCCCATTGTTGTCCATGTGATCCCTGCAAATATCAGCTAAAACAAACGAGAATTGTGAGGAAATCAGCTAAAACAAGCAAGAATTGTGAGGAAATGGCCATGAAGAACATTGGACCAGGTGCTACATGTTGAGTCTCCTTAAGGAACCCAGCAGCCTCCTGGTGTAGTGAAGGAGAACCATCTGTACCACCCAGAGTTTTCTTGCAGCAGTGAGATAAAACTAACCTCAGAGCTGCTCATGTTTTGCAGTTCACTGTTTGCACTGAGTGTGTTGCAGTAAGTAATGGTCGATGTCCTGTTGCTCTTTGGGCTTGCTAAGCTTCTTGTTAAGGCTTTACCATTAATTTTCCATGTTAGTTCAATTTCTGTTATTTTTTTCAGTGTTTTTCCTAAATATACAGGGCCTGACTTCCTTACGTGATGGGGAGCAATCCCAGTTGGAATACAGGGCTGAAACTGTGGTCCATGAAGTCACTTTATTACGAGTTCATGAGGGATTTTGCAGTTTGGTGGGTAACAGGTGTTCAGGGAGCTCATAGAGGTAAAATGTATTATTGCTTATTCAAATATGAATAGGCAGGAATAGGTTCAGTCCATGTCTGGATCCCCCATCCCAGCATCCACAGCAGATCCCACCTCTCTGAAATGAGGCTCAGCATTCAGCTGCTCGAGGTGAGAGGCTGTGCAGCCCAAATCCCTGTGAAACTTGTCCTGCTGGATGTAATGCTGTGTGGAACAAGCCTCCTGCTTGCGGTGGGGCAGCTGTTCCAGGAGGCTTTGCAGCTTGCAGGATATTTTTTGTTGTGGCTCTTAACACTGTGCCCCAGGCTCCACTAAATAGACAACCTCATTAAAAGAGAAATAGCGATAGTAAAGCAGTGACTTTCTCATGTCATCTAACTCACATTTTTGACATGATTGCTGGACCCTCCAAGTACTTAATTGATTGACTTAATTGATTTAGTGGCACTGGAGGCTACAGCATGGAAATAAAGGGGCAAGATGAGGATAAGGGGTGAAAAAATTTATGATAGGTGCCAAGCAGCCTGAGGGAAATTAGAAATGCTACAGATCTCAGAGGCAGCTAAATCAATTCATTGTGATGTACAGGGAGCAACCTGGGGGAAGAGGAGAAGTAGGGGATGGAATGGAGAAAAGGAAGGAAAATAATGGCTGTTGGGACAGACCAGAGTAAACTTAAGGGGAAGAGGAAAGGCAGCAGCCTTGGTGCAGGTGGGTATTTTGGACTTTTAAGTTTAACAGCAGGTAAAAACTTACTAATGTATGAATAAAAAATGGTAATGACATTATTTTTAGCCTTATAAAAAGGACTTGTGCATCACAAGATTGTCTTGTTACCCAATTTGAGACTTTATCAATTCTTCCATTTAAAATCTGCAACATTTGCAACAGTGACTGAAGTCACAGGAGACCTAAAATAATTTGGAGGATGTGGATTTTGTTAACAACTGAAACTTAAATGTTAAATTACTTTCTAATCTCTGCAATATGTAATTGACTGTGTTGAACCATAATACAAATTAAGTCTTCTCTATAATTTGTTCTGTCGTACTGCAGCGCTCCAAAACAATTTGGAACCTCACTTAAGGATTGGTAAATGGTTTGTAGCAGCCCTCAGCACAGATAGAGTGAAAATATCAAACAGTGTGTGATGGAATCCATCAGCAATGGCATGTAGGGGTGTCAGAAACATCCCTGAGTTATGAAATAATTCCTTTATGTGCTTGTGGCCACTGGAGACAGGATTCTGATCTTGTATTTTGCTGTGGTGAATCTCTTCAGACTGCCACAGGAGCCCCATTTCTGCCTGGCAGGAGCAAAGAGTTAGACACTCATTAAATAATGCTTAGAATGGAGTATTGGAATATGTAGAAAGGACACATGAGGTGAATCGAGGGCTGTGAAAACACAGGTGTGTTTATATCTACATTTGAATACAGATGTGTGCATGCAACATTGCATTTCACATGTATTTCAACTCAGTGTCCCTCAAACAAATGAAAAGCTCTCCCTAAACACTCCATCCAGTAAAATACAGAAAAGGATAAAGTTGCAGTCACCTTTATTTAATTTGTATTTCTGTTGATACAGTATGTAAAATACCATGACCATTGGAAATGTAATGATTTTAAAAAGTGAATATGGATTCCCAAATAAATTGGAGTGTCTCCATTTTGGAGTATCTCTATACTTCATTGGAGTATCTCTTACCTTGTGGTAAGAGATTCTCTTCCATGGTAGAACAATCTTCAAATTTAGTTCCATGAGGAAGGCATCTGATCACAGTTTAATTTCAGTGCAGAAAGCTGCCTGGCAATCAATAAAGCAATGTCAGAGAACTTTGATTTAATAGGAGCCAGAGATAACGTTCCCTGTCATATGCAGAATAGAGAGATGGGAACATTCCATTTCATTGTAACAGATAGCATGTAACTTGGTTTTCAAAAAAACCTAATAAATCAATATCCCTGAATTATCTAAGTAAGATCCCATCATTAATTTTAAACGCTTAACACGTCGGGAGAGTCTGAAGTGCACCTCCAGCTCAGCCCCGTTCTGCCCGCAGTCAGTGGCAACACTTCACTCTCCCACGAGCAAGCAATCTTGATCTGGGGACGTTAAGAGCCATTTGCTGTGAAATGAAAATGAAACATGTCCAGTCTTTTGTTTTCTATGGAGCCATCCATCTCTTGCAGGCTGCCTCTCCTTTCAGACCCCGGTCCCTGCCCTGCAGAATTCCTGTCACTCGCCCTGCTCTCTCTGCCTTTTCCCTGCCACACACAGATGTCCTCCCTGCTTCCGAATTTTAAAACTTCTCCTTTTTTTTTAACTCTAAAAATAACTGGTTGTTTAGAGATTGCCTGGATACCATGCTGGTTTTCAAAATGTGCTTTTCTCAAAGCCAGCAGGAATCTGGACCTCAAAAGAATTCTGTGTGAGGCTTTGCCTGCTCTCAGAAATAGCATTATCCCTAGATGATATAAGAGTAGGTCAATATATCAGAAGGTAGAGATTGAAACTAATAGATTGTTTTAGATAAGCCTTCTGAGGATATTATTCCTAAGTGGAAATACTTCTCTATTACTTTGATAATAAATACTGTTTAATCCAAAGTAAGAAAGATTCTGGCACTACAAGAGTTGCTTACAGGAGTCTCAGATTCAGGTCCTGACTCTGGGCAGTTTTACTCACACATTTAAAATAAAAATGAGTCTTTTTATTTTTAAAATTCACCAAAGTGGGATTTTAAATAAAATGTGAACTTTCACGTTCAGCATTGATTTCCAGTTGAATAATTATATTTGCATTCATTTTCTGGGGAAAATAAATATTTGGACTTCTGTTACTGCTTGAAATGAAATCTCTCTCGCTGGTGATGCTGATTTTTGTACAGATAAGGCAGGTCTGGTACTGATTCCTAGAGATACTGGAGACCTCTGCTGTAGCTCTGCAGGTCAGCCTGGCCTCAGAGTCACCCAGTGTGGAGCTACAGGTTTCTGCAGCCTCTGCTTATTTATGTACCTAGAAATACCAGTTCTGTGCCTGGGATGCTGTGCAGGTAGTAGCTAGGTAATACATTTTCTATTTAATTATATCTCACTAGAAAAAAGAAAAAGAAAAATCTTCAGTGGAAGCTTTTAGTCAACTTATTAAAGCAAGTCAAGCTTGGTCAGATTTTAAGAAACAAGTAGGCTTAGTTCAGGTATTAATTAGTTTTGATACCAGGATGTGTTGAGATCCAGGTAGAGTGGTGGAGAAATTAACTGCCTTTTAATCAAACATTCTGATGTATATTCTTTACTGTTGTTTTTGGTGTTTTAGCTACTCCAGCATCACCACGCAGTTCATGAAATTTCCTACATCGCAAAGGATATCACAGACCACCGAGCGTTTGGATATGTGTGTGGAAAGGAGGGAAATCATAGATTTGTGGCAATAAAAACAGCCCAGGCAGTAAGTATCAAATCACTGTCATTTTCTGCCGTGTAACTCAGCTGAAAAGCTGTTTGTAAAAGGCTGTTTGAGAGGCCAGTCTTGGGTTGTTTATGGTTGTGCTAAACTGGTCACAAGTGTCTCTGTGGATGTTCTTAAACAGCAAATTAATGAAACCAGCTTGGGCAAAAGGCAATGTGGTTCAGTATTCCTAATTTTTTATTATGTATTTTTTATAATTAGTCATTGTTTACCTTTCTAGCTAAGTTAGACTGGATGCAGATAAATTTGCTTATGTTCCTATACTCATGGAAACCCACATTGTGTGTAGTCTACTGTAATTCCATTGGACAAGAAACCACTAATAAATATGCCTTTACATTCATCCATATGCCTTTTATATTCATAATGCTTTTTATATGCATAACTATAATTATCATTAATTTTCAAGCATAGTTAGTTCAGTAGAAATTAACCCAAACCTGGGTGCTGAGATAGAAATTAATTCTATGTGAAGTTTAATTGTGGAGGTTCTCTAACTGCTCTATCAGCAGGATGGGGTGAGGGATGTGTATTTTCCCCTACAGAAATTCTCCACCCTGTTTTTGCTCTTCAGGCTGAACCTGTAATCCTGGACTTGCGAGACCTGTTTCAGCTCATCTACGAACTGAAACAAAGGGAAGAAATGGAAAAAAAGGCACAAAAGGACAAACAGTGTGAGCAGGCGGTATACCAGGTACACCAATAAGCTTAGACACTGCCACGAAAATGTGGGTTTGGAGTATGCCCCCAGATTGCTCCAGAGAGGCTCTGAGCATCCTCAGCACTTCTGACAGCAGTGGGTTTGAGCAGTGCTGGCTTCCAAAGGACCAGTGTGAGCCCAGCAGGCATCCTGAGCTCAGCCTAGGATTAAACCGAGCTGAAAGCTGGGGTGTGATGAACCGGGGTAGCAGCTGGAAATGATCCTCTCATTTCCTGCTCAGTGTTTCTTCTAATTCAGGAGGAAAACTTTAATGAAGGGTCAGTGTTGTAAGTCAGGTTTTAAGTGTTGTAAATCAGGATTTAAGTGTTGTAAGTCAGGATTTAAGTGTCTGATACTTTAGGGGAGATTCGATATACTTCTGAATGTGTGTATTTGAATCGAGTCAAACGAGGTGCAGACTGTTAAACTCGGATGAAATTTGAATAAAGTTACTTTGTACCATAATGTGACTTTATCTGTATCCTAAAGAAAGACAACTATATACTTACCTGCCCATTTTGCTTATTCCTTTGCTGTCCTTTAATTTCTGAATACAGTTCTTTTATCTCTGCTGTTTATGTTCTTTGCTTTTACTGCCTGTCCTCTTACTTTGCTGTAGACAATTTTGGAAGAAGATGTAGAAGATCCTGTATACCAGGTAATTTCTGAAGCTGAATGGCCTTGGAGTTTCAGAAATGACTAGACACAAATTTTATCTTCAAACACAGCCAAAACCTTGAATAAGATGTTTTGAAATTTACTGAGAGAGGTCTTGTGAGAAACCTTTAAAATTTTCACAGAAAGTAGCATATTTAGAGATTAAGCTGTAAGTAATAGCACAATATGTCTGTGTAGAATAGAGTAGAATATTTCAGTTGGAGTGTAGAAATATTAGATTAAGTGTGTCATAAATATTACTTAAAATGTGGTTTGTGCATCAAGATTTTAAGTTTCCAAATGAGATTTGTCATCACTTTTTAATACAAGCTCTAATGGAAAGGGAGGTACTTCTAGAATTAGGGAAGGTGGCATCTCATTCTGGTAGTAATTAGTTGACATATTGTTTTTATCTTCTATGAAGCCAGAATTTAATTTAGAGGGTGAATATTTGGGAAAAAAACCAACAGTGGCATTGATGTTGTAACACACTCCCTTGTTAGTGTTTGGGCTGTGATTTAATAATAGATCTGAAATTTAAGTCTTGCTTCATCCAAGAAAAATGTCTGGGAGCAAAGATGATTATCAGAAATGTGTCAATATATTCATGTCCGATATCCTGCTGAGTGTGAAGAAGAAAAAGATGTAATTTCATTCTCGTGTTTTTGTGCTGAAACAAAATATGTGATAGTTTACTTTTTTTTTCCTGGGAATTTTGTGTTCTTCCACAGTGGAAGGCATGAAAAGGAACCAATTCAACCAATAGTGAATATTGAACAGTGCCTAAGGTGCAACAAGAAAGATGATAAGAGTCAGGATGCCCTAAATTACTGTTCAGCTTTTATAATGTCAGGAGTTTTGTTCTGTACTCTTCACAATAAAGCAAGAACCTGAAAATGAAAAAGTGTTGTGACAGCCTTTTGCCATGTGGCCTGTTCCACAGGCCTGTTCCAGCCTGCTCTCCCAGCTTGGATTTAGCACTTTTATTCGTAGATAATAAATATATGTGGAAATAATTGCCATTATGTAAAAGAGGCAAAATTCATGTTGCCTTCAGAAAATTAATATCGGGCCACAGGCAGTCTCCCTGGCGAGAAAGAATTAGGAAGTTGCTCTGATGATCATTAAGAGGAGATTTAGGCCTATTCACGGCCGGTTTATGAAATATGAAACAACCTTTCCTGGTGCTGCCCAACAAACCGGTTGTCCTGCTGCCAGCCTGTGCTTTGAACTTGTTTCTTTAATGCCTGCCTTTGTTTTGATGTGGAATTCCAAACGGCCTTTTTCCCTTCTGTTTCATCTCTGACTGTCCCTCTCTGGCGCTGCTGCCATAGTACATTGTGTTTGAGGCTGGACACGAGCCCATCCGTGAGCCTGAAACGGAGGAAAACATTTATCAGGTATAAAACCTCTCCCCTCGCTGTTCCCATTGCAATGACCGCAATGAATGAAAATGCATTTCATACATAGCTCGCTTTTAGTTTTCATCCATCACAAGAACGTCTTGGCATTTCATTCTGGTGACATTATCTGCCCAGTGACAATGTGATTTTTCTGTTGTTTGTCATATCAGCTTCTGCAAATTTATATTAACTTTGTCAACTTACAAACTTTTGAGTACACCATATGAGGTGATAAATAGTGGATTCTCTTTTTTTTCCTGTTAATTTTTTTGAAATTTTTTACACCCGTTCTGAGAAACATGCTGAAGATGTTTTGTTGGCAAACCATCCAAGCAATTCCTAGAAATTTCAGTGGTACTGCTCTTGTTTCTGTCTAACCAAGGAAATAACTGAGCAAAACCTCAGAGCTCTCAAGGGATATCCCCCAGACCAGGGAAACTATTTTCAGAGTGCATATGTTATGTTAAAGCCCGAGCTCGCATTCTTCACACTGACAAAAAACTGCATTGAAAGCAATATAAAATAATCTTTTGTCGTTCAATATATCCTCAAGGGATCAGTACGAGGTTTATTAAAATATAATGTAATTCATTTTGTATCACATACTAGAGGCAAATCTGAGGATAGGCAGAAATCTTTGTGCGCTGTAAGAAAATTGTGATCCAAGGAAATCGTGTAGTGTGGAGGGGAAGGAGTTTCAAGCAGTGATTAAGCATTTCATCCAGCTGGACTAGATGTTGATCTGCTTGTAGGAAAAGATTGTAAGGTGGGCAGGAGGAAGGACAGAAAAAAAGAAAAAAAAGGAAAAGTGTTAAGTAATAAGAAAATGTAGGAAGAAATGTGAAGCTAGTGTAGCTGCAAGCGAAGATAAAAAGGAGCTGAGTGGGAAAGGGAAATGCAAGTTAAACATTAGAAAATAACATCCTATAGGTGCCATCACAGGGTCATTAATAGGAGATTCATTTAATCCATCCCTGCTGATCCCCTGGCACACTCCAAAATGCAGCTTTCTGCATCTCCAGACCAAGACATGCAAAGCTCTCAAGGTGAGAGCCTGCCTAAGGCTGAACATTTTCAGTGTTGAAAGTTTGACTACTTTCAGCAAACGTTAAAAAATTACTACTCTTGTTTGTCAGGTTTGTGCTGGAAGCAAAAATCCCATGAGAGCTGCATTCGGGGGAAAAAATGGTGATTTTTTGTTCGTCAAACAGAGCTTTTAGTGACACTTGAGAGAATTATTGGTGGAAGGAAGCAAAACGGGGCTGCTGCTCCCAGTGTTTTTGTAGATCTTACAGCAAACCTGGTGGGTGGGGAAGAAGTTGGAACTGTGTTCTGGGGAATGGCCCAGAGAACAGGAGGACTCTTTGGGCAGTTTCTTTTCCTTAAAATGGAAACAGAAGGTGGTAAGCAGGTAGTGAGGCCCTGCCTCATCTCAAGGTACTGCTGTTCCTGTCCTCCAGGTCACCAGAGGATTTCTCAAGGCTTTATTTGGCGGTTTCTGGATGTGATGAAGTGTTTCCTCCCACAGTGGTCACAGACAATACCTGTGATGAATGTTCCATACTCTGGACATACACAGTCTAGCATTGTCCTCTGTGGTTACTACAGGCACTACCTGAGCGCAGCACAGGCTGAGATTGGGGAGTTAGGAGTCATTTTGTGGTGCCTGTTGTAGTTGATGGATGCTAGGGTATCGCTGCCCCAGGCTGGCCATAGCCAGGAGCTTCCATCTCCCATGGGCTTCTTGAGCTCTTGGCTTCCACAAATTGGGTCTCCACAGCTCAGATTTTACACTGGCAAAATTGTTTCTCTTACAAGATCTTGGTACTCTCAGAACTATCAGGCTACTATTAAAAACAAAATCAGAAAAGGTCCTCTTTTTTTTTTTTTTTCCCCCAGGGTTTTTGGGTGATTGGTTGGTTTTGTGGGTTTTTTTAAATTTGATGCATATTTTGTGGGATCTTCTATTATTTATTACAAAGCCTTCCCCGTACAACACATTCTAAACATGCTTCTGCTCAATAACCTCATGCAGCCTTGCTTCGGCTTCACCAGACCTTTTCTGGTGCTGCTCTCGCTTTTCATTTGCTGGTGCGCAACAAATTCGCTTCTCCCTTGCTGGAAAAGATTCCCACCCCATGGGGAATTGCAGATGAAAGATACGTGCAGAAAGTGACAATTTCTATTTCTTTTTAGCATAATAGAGGTCACAACTTTCTTTTTAAGCATTCTTTTTCTGTCTGTCACCTTTCTTTGATGCATTACCCCAAAGGCTGTCTGTGTCTGCTCTTCTAATATTATCTGTGTAAGTTGCTGTAATTTGTTAGGCAAGGACTCAATCACTGAGCACATGCCAACCCTCTCATCTAACCTCAGATTGCTTAATAGCATCTCCTCTCCTGCCTGTTGTTGCGGAGAGGTGGAGATGGGATTTTGGGAGGCGGTTTGGTGTTTGTGTAGCAGCGCTGGTCTCTGTGGAGAGGCAGGTTCTGCTCCGTGAGGAGCTGACAATCCGAGCTGGGGGGCTCAGGATCGTGGTGCTTTTATTGCTGCGAGATGCAAATACATCCAGATGGTTCACAGCCTGTCACAGAGACAGAGCTGACAGCAGAGATTGTGCTGGTACCTCTTACTGGTACTGCTAATCAAAGGAAAAGCAGCAATTCCTCACAGCCCCCCAGCGTAAGCAGAGATGTGAACAAATGTGATGTACGCGGCAAATAAAGACAGCAGGTCAGGCAGCACCGAGCTGGGAGGAAGAAATGGCTTTCAGGAAAGTTTCTCTGTCTTTATATTAGAAGTTGGGAGCTTTTCTCTAAGTATAAACTGGAGTAGAAAAAGGGGGATTGATTGGAATGCTCATTCCACAGTCAGCTCTATATATTTTGGGATGACTTCATAGAAAATTTGGAAGGAGGAAGAGGAGGATGACTGAAAGGGAAACATTGCAGAGAGAAAAGAAAAAAAATGGACCCTAATGAAAGTTTAGAAACCGTTTATCTTTCCACATTTCCCCTCCTTTTGTGAAGACTTAGCTTTCTAAATAGGCCCTTCCTGGTTCCTGCCGTCACACTGTCACCTATGGCTCTCTCTCTTTGCAGACTGTCACTGCCGTGACACTGAATTGTTCCACTGTTAACAGTTTCACATATCTAATGGATTTTAGCTTTAGTGGAAGTGGCCAGAGAAAACCTAGGCAAGCAAATCATTCCCAGGATAGGAATAGAAGAAACTTTTTGTAAAGTTCATTCGGTGGCTTTGAGAGTTCTTAACAAAATTCTTCAATGTGCACCAAGTTAAAGACACAGTTTTTTGTGAAGGCTGTGATGGCGTGAGAGAACAGTAGAGACAATACAGAGGTTTTAATGTATTATACTGAATATTACACAGAATAATTATATAGAATAAGAAATGATAGCACATCTCAGTGAATAAGTAACATTCCTTCAGCTTCCCCTACACCAGTCCAAGTCTAATATCAGAACTTTAAGATACTTGTTGTTTTAGACAATGAAAAGATAATAATCTTATCATATTTGCAATATTATCTCTTATTGACCTGTGAGGTTTTACTGATGTCTGAAATGTAACTTTTGTACTCTGAATGCCTTGTTCAGTGCAAAAGCAGCACTGATTAGATCAGATTACTGTTCTTTTTGCTTCTCTCATTTAAGATAGACACTTGCTGCTTCTAGGAAGGAAAAGAAATATAATCACAAACTACAAATGTGGAAACCAGTGGGCTTGAGCAAGCACAACCCAATATTACATGAGCAGATTACAAATCCCACAGGTCTAAATCATGTCTGGTGGCTCAACTAAAGGCTCACACAAAATTTAAGTGCATCATCGCCTGTCCGTGTGTCAGACTTGAAGAGACCATTAATTCCTTGGTAAAACTGCAGCACTGTAACCAAATATCTCATAGGGCAGCCACAGGGCCCCATCACTGCAGGGGTACATGTTGTGACCTTATTTAGATCATTAAATTAATTGGAAGGAAGAAATCTAGCACAAGGTGAAAACATCTCCTACCTTCAGCTCCGTAACTCTTCTCGGTGTCTCTTCATCTGGGGAGATGATGAACTGACCATAACTTCCACTGCACATTTCTAACCCTCGGGTTAGAGGAAAAAACAACCATTTAGGGAGGAAGGAGCTCCAAGTACACCTGGACTTCATGTAACCAAAATTATCTGAGAAAGGAAATTTCTTTTCTGAACACTGCTGGGCTGTAAAAAATTCAGATGGATGTTTTATTTCTTCAGTATTTTCTCCATTAATGGTACTATTTGGATAAGAAGGGAACCATCCTTGATTTCATTAGTATTAAAAAATTAGTATTAAATAAACTACCAATTTCTGTACACCCCGTACATAAATACCAGCTGCTCTTTTCAATTCTTCACCCAACCTGCTTTTGTAGTGACCTCAGTTTTCCTTTGCTGTTGCAGGTTCCTACCAGCCAAAAGAAGGAAGGTGTTTATGATGTGCCAAAAAGTCAACCTGTAAGTGTAAGTATCTTCCCTATATTTATATACAGTAAAGAAAGTGTTTCTTAGCTTCTGTGACTTTTTTTATTGTCTGTAACATTTGGTACATTCCTCGTGGTGTGACTTTTGTCAGTGATGCATTATGGGTTGGTTGGGATTGTGATGTCACGTCTATCCATTTCATTCATTGCTTGAAACTCCTTTCTGTCTTTTTTGACTCATTTTTAGACAATTCACCATTTATAAATGTGTTGTTTGTGGTTAAGAGTCGCAGTGAGCCTTCTGCCTGTTAATGCTTGAGGTGCTGCCTGGTTTAGAAGGGTTCCTCTGGTACCCAAATGTGTATTATTGTAGAGCTCTAGGTATACAAGAAACTAACCTTAATTCAGCTTAATTTTTTCTGTCCTGTGCCTTGCATGGGCAGTAAAATATTAGAAAATGGGAGCAATATGCTGTTGTATCCAAAAAACACCATTCCTATTCTGTGTATTGGCATTTTGAAAAGGTGTTTATTCCCAAAATATGTAAGGAATGGTAACGAGTGATTGAGAGAAGTGACAGATGCCTTAGAACAAGGTGTGCATTTGCTGCTCAATATGGATTTGTGCTATAAATGCCTCAAGAAATTGTTGGATTGCTTTGGTTGCACAGAAAATTAGTATTTCTGAGGAGCTGTGTGAGAGTGGAGAAAAACAAAGGAGAAGGTGAGGAATTTCAGTACTGTAAGCATGGGAAAGATGCCTATGTTCAGGAGAAGGAGACTTTTTTGCACCAGGATGTGGTGACTTGCACAGCTTGGGCCGACCAAGATGTGGAATAAAAAAAGATAAATGCTGGGGAGGGGCTGGATGGGGATCTGGACTGTGACACTTCTGGGCTTGGCACAAACAAACAAACCCTGCCATAAATATTTCATGATGAGCCAGTGGGAGCAGGGAGGCATCTTTGTGTTGCCTTGGAAAATGTGGTAAAACAACTCTCATTGCATCCCTAATTGAGGTATTTGTGGGCATGGAACAGCTGTTGATTTTTCACTTATTTTTCATACAGTTTTTCAGTGTTGCAATTCTTCTGCTGTGCTTTTCCTGTGACTCTTTTCCCATCCCTTCAGTGATGCTTCAGTTTTACTCAGGGTGCAGTGTGTAGTTTAGGTTGTTGCAGTGTGCCTGGGTGTGCAGTACTTTTGCAATCACGTCTGCAAACACTGGTACTTCTCTGTCCTGTAAATAGCAGATGTGAGGTATAAGACACATGAAACCTACTCTGTAATCATCCAATACATTTAATCTGCCATCTCCATGAAGCTGGTTGCATCTTTCTTTCTTTTCTTTTTTTTTTTTTGCTAGTTCATGGTTAAATTTAAAGGGATTAAAGCTTTTTCTCTAATCAAGTTCCATACATTAATTAATGAAGAAAAGAAGAAGGGGAAGAAAGAGGTAGCTGAGATCCTGTTTCACCTTTTTATATTAGTATGTATTAAAAGAAAAAAAAAGGAGCAATAGCTCTTAAAATTAGCAATTTAATATTCCACTGCCCATCTGATTTATTGCTCACCGTTCCACATGTGAGACTCTCTGTCATTGAGACACTTGCCATAATTTTTTTTTCAATTTATAGCTGTCATTATTATATAAACCTCTAAAATTCAATCTGAGGGCAAATAATCAAGCTCATCTACCTGGTTTAAACGTGTAAGGACAATTCTTTTATTAGGAGGTCTTGCTTTCAGTAATTTCATAATGGATGAATGAAGTGAGAAACTTTTGTGTGGCTCCTGGTAGGTTTCAGGCACCATGAATTCTCTCTGCTGACCATAAATTCAGCTCTTAATAACAACGCAGCGAGTTTTGGTTGAGTTCAGACTGAATTACCCACAGTCAAGACAGAGATGGAGTTTCCATTTTAGGATTGTTTTCCTCTGGAGTGTTGTAGTTGCACTGTTTTAGAAATCCTTATCTTCTTTCTCATGGGGAATAGAGATAAACTGCGTTTTTGTACTTTCTTAATCTCTGTGTTTGGTATTAGGTGCTGTAGAGCTGTGACCAATGCCTTTGGGAGGTGGATTCCCTGCTGACCAATAGTTGCTAGATTATTAATGGATATATAAAGAAGTTTCTGTAAATAAAGTCTCTCTTTCGCCATCTTGGGTTCTCCTGCCTGCTTCTCTGCCAGCTTCTGCGAATCCCACGAATATCATGAAATTTGAAACCAACAGAGTGTTCCCAGACAGGTTTGGTCTCTGCACAGAACAGGGAGGAATATCGGAGTGGTCATCTAGGTGCCCTCCAGCCGTGGCTCTCTGCAGCCACTGGAGAGAATTGGCCACTTCTCAGGTTGGATTGGCCTTGGAACAACCTGCTCTGGTGGGAGATATCCCTGCCCATGGCAGAGGGTGGAATGGGATGAGCTTTAAAGTCTCTTCCAACCCAAACCATTCAGTGATTCTCTAACTCTGTGAAATTCTGCACGACGTGTCCCTCTCAGGTGGAAATAAATGTACATCCGGACGTGGTTGTTTTGTGGCTGCAGATGAATTCTAAATGCCTTGCAGGTAGGATGACTTCTAAAAGCTGGGCTTAGGTGGGGTGAGATCCACCACATGTAAAGGCTTGAGGGCACAATCCTCATTTCAGAGGCTGCTTTGAAAGTGGGCACTGTAATTCACTCTGATTTTCTGTAGGATACAGCTTCCTAAGGCACCAGAATCACTTGGGTAAATATTTCTCCATGGATACAGGATCCCAGTGAGGCTGAAGGTGTGAAGGATCTCCCTAGTGATGCCAGGGAGAAGCAGAAAACTTTGAAATTGTGTATTCATGTAGTTAACAATGCTGTGCCATGGTGTGAGG
Source organism: Origma solitaria (assembly GCA_013397895.1). Taxonomy (NCBI): domain Eukaryota; kingdom Metazoa; phylum Chordata; class Aves; order Passeriformes; family Acanthizidae; genus Origma; species Origma solitaria. Next base: position 1,189,330 of record VZRL01000642.1, read on the forward strand.
CCGTTTGTCAGCAGGCGTCAGAGTGCTTTATGGCCTGACTCCTCATGATCTCCGATATCAAGTAATGTAAATACGGAGCAAATGAGGCGGAAAGAAATGAGCCTCAGATCTCAGGGTTGGAACGGACCCACTGAACTCAATTATGAGTGGTGGCTGCTTGCCAAGTCGCTTCTCTGACATTGGGATGAAAAGATTGCTTATCCAGTGTAATTCTTGTTGTTTCCCCATCTCTTTGCTGCATCCCTTCCCGGCAAATCCTGCTCTCCTGGAGTTTTCCTCTACTGGGTGTGCAGCTGAGTTCCAGACACACACTTTTCCTGGAATTCAGTTCCCTCCCAATACCTCTCCTTTCTTCTGTATCAATTCACACATCTTGAATTCATCCTTATTTTCTCTCTGCTCCTTCCTCAGACCAATTCTTCTATTCCCCATTCACTGAGCAGACATCAAACCAGACAAAGAAAGCAGGCTTACCCCAAAAAACTTCTGTTAAGTGGTGCACGCTCCACTTAGAAATTCTAGTTCTGTGTGTGAAATTAACTGTTCTAAAAAAAGGGAAATGTTTAATGAGCTCTTTTTGTCATAATTTCCCTTCGTCTCCCCATTAGACATCCACATCAAGTTCTACCTGTCACGATGTTTTTAGCAATACGAGTCAGACTGTAAATACCCTTCACAGAGACTGTCAGTCACGTCACAATAAAACCTTCTCTCCTCATCGAAATGTCTGAACTATCTGCTTAACAATTTCATGAAGGCTTTCAAACAACTCATCTCCCTGCTGTGTAAAGATCCAAGGCTTTAGATTCAGAGCTGGTGCCTTGCAATGCAGGCACTCATTGAGATGGTGCCAACAACATGGGAATATTAAACCAGGGTGGAGCAGACAGGGAGAAATTTGGCTGCCTCAGGACACGGTGTGGGAGGAGCAGATGAAGCTGGACCTGAGCACACTCAGGTTTGGAAGGCACAGGATCTGCCTGGTGGTTCTGCTGTGTTTGGGAAAGCTCAGTTTGGATTCTGGCTGGGATTGCAGTGCCATTCACACTAAGTTTGCATCAGTGGCTTTGCAGAAACAACTTGCAGGCTGGTGATGCTGACTTCAGGCTGCACAATCAGGTTTCCAGGATCAAATTCTCAAACATGAGGAGAAAGGGAGTGCTCAGTCCTGGTCTCTGACCATCTGTGCTGGGAAAACCATCCAGTTTTATTTACATTTGCTGAAAGAGACACCTGTGTTCAAATGTCCTGACTCAGTTACCGTCAATTAAACCCCAATGTATGAGGTTTAATATTGCAGTGTGGGACGTGCAATTTTAACAGGTACGGCTATTTGTTGCAAAATTGGAAAATATATTGATTTGCTAGGACAATGTCTTGTGGCCTGGGTTGATGTTTTGGTGGGCCTTTGCTTTTTTGACAGAATCATAGAATGGGAATCATAAAATGGTTTGGCAAAGATGTTCCAACCTGTTCCAACCCCCTGCCATGGACAGAGACACCTTCCACTACACCAGGTTACTCCAAGCCCCATCCAACCTTTT